>SCLH01000166.1:55665-115235 GCA_004367855.1 Oikopleura vanhoeffeni
TTATAAAAAAAATTCAGAAAAAATATGCGTCATAATTTTGAAGCAATAAATTTTTTTTTGTTTCTTAATAGTTTATGAAAAATTCATTTATTTCTGAAAAAATTAAGAAAATTTTATAATTTTTTTCAAATTGACGTAAGAGCTTTGGAAAAATTAGTTTTTCAAACTAAGCTCTGGAGCGCCCCTAGTCAAAATAATAAAGATGCTTTTATAGCGTTCCAGTCAAACAATTAAATTTATGAATCTGAATTCTAAATTTTTTCATTTATGCAAAAACCAGTATAATTTTATCTTGAAAAAAACAGTTTTTAGAAGAAATTGGCCATTTTTAGCTAAGATTATGTAATGAAGCCTGGTGAACTGTTCTAATCTTTAACTGAAAACAGTATTCAAGTTGAAAACAAAAACGGTTGCTCGGTCAAGCGCGGCTAATCGGTTGATTTAAGCAAGATAACAATATCACGAATACTTTAGTGAACTCTAAGGGTTCTAAGCTTTCATAAATTATGAGGTATTATACCCCGTTAGCGCCGAATGAGTCAATATCGCCGAATTCGTGTGTGTATGAGGTTTTTATCACCAGGGTGAACTTTTAATGAATATAATTTTTTTTAGCATTTTATAACAGCGATACTTGGCAATGTTTTTTAATTTCGGAATGATTTTTCTCCTGGGAATTATGCAGTTTTCTTTGAAACTCGAATTGGTTTCAATTTTCACTACATCATCGCTACATAATTGAATTGAGTTTGGTTCAAAATTTTCGAAATTTTTATTAGAATAAGGTTTTCTTAGCAAATTATATTTTCTTATTATCAAACGATTAACCATATATTTTCTTGTAAAATGTTAATTGAAAAAACAATCGCAGTGTCAAAATTTTTTAGTCCACATATCAAACCACATTAAGAATTATTTTTATATTTAAAATGACAATTGTTAACATTTTATAAGTAATCATTTGGTATTTCAAGTATGAATTTTTGAAGAATTTTGACTAGAATATTTGGCACCAATTTCATTGTGATAATTACACGAAAACAGCAAGATTTTTAATTGCTACTTTCAACTATCTGCTGTACGACCCAATCACTCAAAAATAATTGAACGAAATAATTTAAATTCCGTTTGTTTTTATAATAGAGCTTTTCCAATTTAGACAGTCAATACTAGAAAAGCTCTCAAATTAACAGTAATTTAATCATTTTGTGGAATTATTTTCAAGTAAGGTGGGGTTGTCTAGGCTGCAAAACGTTTTTCGAAGGCTAATACTATCTTACAGAGTGACTCTGTCAGAGTCTCTGTTCTAAATCAAATTAACGAGAAATTTCTCAATTTTTGCTTCGTGATCTCAAAAAGCAAAAATTTCCTCAAAATCTTAAAAATACAAAAACCGAAAAAAATAAGGCTGGACTATTCAATTTTTGATTCGCAAGTGCCTTTGAAATGGTGAAATGTCTTTTTTTAATTTTGCCCAAGAAACCGATTAATTTTTACAAATAGTTTAATTTATACAAGTTTCATCCGAATCTTCTTCATCATCAACAGAAATTTCAATTAATATAGTTTTAAATACGACTTTATTTATTGCTAACGGGATAAAAATGAATTTTTATAACTCAATTTTATCGAATAAAATTAACCTTGCAACAAACTGATTTCTATAAGTATTTGACTTCTACTGTTATTATTAACTCTGGGCGAATTATAAAATTAATAGCGCTAGAGAGCACAAAATTTTGTCAATTTTTATTTTTTCAAAAAAAAAAGTCTGCAGTTAATTGATGTGTTAATTAATACCAATTATCAGCTGGATAATTTGTGTGAGGTCATTTTATGAGTTCTCATGTATTCCACAAGAAATACTTTTGTAAAAAAAAATATTATGTTTAACCTTAATTCACAAACATAAAATCCTTAGAAATACTTGTACGCACGAAAAATTGTGATATTTTTCCAGATGCCGAAAAATCTGGAGTAAAAGTATGTAATTTTATTTAATTTTTTATTTTCAGTTTCGTGGTGATAAATAGAAGATAACAAACCGTTAAATCACCTAAAATAAACCTCACCTTAATTCCAGATCTTCATTCCAAAAAAAATTAAAACCGGATTTTTGGTCAGAATTTGACCAAATCGTTATTTAGCCAAAAAAGTTTGGTTTATAATGACCTGGAAATCAAGTTCTTAAATTTCGGAGTTAAGTTTTCAGACGTACTTCTAGGTTAAAGTCGACTTGATGACATAATAAACAACGTGCTCGAAGGGGTGGTTTCTAAAATATATCTTGAATTATGGCATTAAAAGGCACCAAATAAATGACTTATGTGTTCAAAGCGCGAAAACCTCAATACCGACAAAATATTTTTTTTACGTTTTTTATTGCTTCAGTTAAGGCTCCCCCTAATTTTTTATATGATGAGCTGCCCATTTACTTTCAGTCAAAATTTTTAAACACTTGAGGGGTAGCGGTCGTACTCTTTTTAGGGTATTTTGGGGTGTAAAAATAGCAAGACATGGCCAGGGAACACTCAGAAAAAATAGACTTATTTAAAAAAACAGAAAAAAATTAAAAAAAAATCGAAATTTTTATTTTTTGAGAGTATTTTTTTTTGGAAAATATTGAAACCCAATTTTTGACCAGAAAAACTCAAAATATCACAAAGCCGTTAAGCTAGATTATCTTCTCGCTCACCAAGCTTTTATTTTCGGTATTTTTGACTTAATTCCGACGAACTTTATTTTCGAGTTTTCACTTCCGGTTTACTAAAATGCGATTCTCTAGAATTCAACAAAACATTTTTAAATTCTGCTTAATCAAAATAACAAAAACATATTTTCCCAAATTTATACTGCATTCTGAAATGTAACCTAAAGGGAGATATATTTTAAATATCGAAAGTTTTTAAATAAGGCGGTTTTTCGCAGTTTTAGAAAAAACTAGTTAGAAATTTAAAAATCCGCTACATAAAATTACATTCATAAATGTTTCCGTGGTTCATGCCAAGTTTGAGTGAAATCGTATGCTAGCTCTAGGAGGAGATAGATTATGAAATTTTGATTAGGTTTGCTAGAATTCGCTGCATTGTGGTGACCAGGGTAGGCCAAAAATTATTATGATTTATTGTTCTTGTAGATTAAGGATAGATCTACCAAATGGCTATTCTGAAAAGTTTTGAAGCAGTTTAGTATTCTGGTAAAGTGGAGTACAAAAGTACTATTTTGCGACCGCTACCCCCCTTAAATTGCAGGCGAATTTAAAAAAATTTTAAAATCCGCTGATACAGCGCCAATAAACAAAACGTGATCAAGAACTATAGTGAAATTTTGGTTTGGTTTTTTAAAGAAAACGTGTAATTCGCTGCGTATGAAAACTTGGTGACATTGTCAACGTTAAACATATTGAGTTAACGGTAATTAATTCTAAAAGTGCACATGATTATCGTTAATTATCGTTAACAGAATAGGGGTAGCTTGATATGGATTATACGCAGGGCCTGAGATCAAAACTCTTTAAAGGATAGCCAACCTCTTAAGGAGCTTCTGCTTCCGACAGACCCATATCAACTACATAACTACTGTATAATGTCGGCCAGTAGCCATGAGTCAAAGCTCCTAGGCCTAGCTGGAATTTGCATCAGCTGGGCTGATAATTAACGGTAATTTAGTTACTTCTTGTAATCCATTCTATTGTTCCCAGAGACCGGAAAGTTGTCTCTTTGCACCGCGCCGCGTTAGAATGGGCCAAATCTCACTGTGTCCTCTCATTCCCGAGCTGACTGCCCAATTTGCCTACTCATACTTGAAATATGAATGTTTGGTTTCGATAAAACCAAAAGTCAGTTTTTTAACGCAAATATGGGATGAATGTCAAATTTTCGCTCCCGATCTTAGTTTTTTGCTAGAACGTGATTGACACCAATAATTGGTGGATGAGCTTTAAAATTTCGTAAACACCTACTTCTGTTTCAAAATAAACGTGTTGATTGGCGCAGCAAAAACTAAGATCGAGAGCAAAAATGTGACATGCAACAAGAATGTGGCATGTCACATGCTGTGTTGTGGATGTTTTTGAATCCTTCATACTGATTAACCCCCTCACACCATTTGACTATCTAAAGGTAAAAAAAATTTCGGGAGCCAAAACGGCAAAGAAATAACATCGTCACAGACCTACAATTAATATATGTCAAAGAGTTTGCAATTTGATTTACAAAAATATTGTTGAAAAGTTTATACGACTTAGCCTTCGAAAGTTATGTTTTCCTTACTTTTCTTAAGATTTTTTTCCCGCGAAATTTCCTAAAAAATTAATTGTGTGAAAACGTACATAATATCAAAATTCTGAGAAAGCCAGTTTTTAGGAAAAGTACTTGAAGATTCTTTTTATATAAGTTTATTTTATCTGCAGTCTCTATACGAAGAAAATTTTTTTCACAAGTGATTTTTATGAAACTCAAAATAATGAAAAAATATATTTTCAAATATTTTTTCAAAAAATTAGTTTTCGAAAGAAATTGAAGCAATGTAACCCAAATAGCCGACCAAGACAAATCGATCAAATGTAGAACATAAAGCGTGGTAGTCATTTTGAGCTTTTCAGCTCTGATTAGCAATATTTTTTCACATTTAACCTGCATATATTTTTGACCGCGGCGGCCGATATGAATAATTGTTTTGTAAGCGATCGGGATGTCATATTTCAAATTTGAGACCCATTTTAAGTAGCTAAAGTTTTACTTGTAAATTTGTTACTTAAATGTCATTGTAAAAAATGTATGGTTTTTCAACAAATACAAGGTGAGTGAACCTATTTTTTCTCTCACAATTATCTAATTCACAAACTTCGAAATTTAGAAATGTTACGTGTTATTTACTTAATTCCATCCTTGATCTCAATCAGTGATAAATAAATAAAGAGATACCTTTACCAGTTTTCCCGTGATAAGCGCTCAAAGAAGTGCCTTTACATAGGCTTTTCGGTGTGAGGCGAAGTTCTCGTTTCTGGGTGTGAGGAGGTTAACAAATATTTCTTTATGATAAAAAGTCAAAATTTTCGGATTCCGACCAATTTTTTCATGCTTGATTTTTTCAACTAAGATTCATTTTGAGTTATCTACAGACCTTATCGGATGAATTTTTTCCAAAATCCGAAATGTGAATTGTCGACCTATTCACTTATGACAGCACTTTGATTAAAAACATTTTCATATCGGTTTTACTTTGGTTCGACACGTAAGTATACTTCGCAATCACGAGTGACTTTGGTTGGATATAATGGTTTATTAATTACAAATTCAAGAAACATCACAAGACAACATTTAACAAATGACAATTATAACAAGACAAATTATGACAAGAATAATAACAAGACAAAAACATGATCTGAGAGGTTATCTTGATATAACACGTTTCACCCTCGAAATTACAACACACAAAACTTTTGAAAAGTTACTTTTATAAATTTTTTGACAACATTCAAAAATTAAATTTAATTATTGGATTTTATGTTCAGTACTTTTCAATAAATACTCTATCAGTACGTATTGCAAAAAAATTAAGTGAATTTATTAACCATTTATTACAATTTATTATTGGTAATTATTCATAACTCCAAATATATACCTTTCAATTATCAAACACAATTTCTTCATTAAGGTGGTTTTCGTTGCAAAATGAGGCTCTAGAAACAAATTTTCCCATTTTTTTTTATGAAAATATAGACGACTGCGAGTATAGGGGCAGTCTTTTTATCTGCGTAAATATTTTGTTTGAAATAAGTCCAAATTTATCAATTTTAAAGGAATAAAAACAAGATTTATAAAAAACTGATAAAGAAATTTGCACAAAACTCTCAATACTGATCTGCACGAACTATCCAGCTGCACATTCATAAAAGTTTCGAATGTGTAACTTTCAAATCCAGGGAGGAGAAACATTTTGATTGACACCCCTAAAATAGGGTCAGAATACTGTTTTTTTGGTGATTCTGAAGCCAAATCCAAAACTCTCAATACTGATCTGCACGGACTATTCAGTTGCACATACATTCAAGTTCTGAATGTGTACCTTGAAAAACCAGGGAGGAGATACATTTTGATAGAATAATTCCGTCAGTTTTGTAAGCACGTTTCTGATTCGACGAGCCATCAGTCATTTTTGATATTTTTTAGGATGCAAGATTTTGGTTCAAATATAATATATCAGAAAGTGGTAATATTTGATTCAACGATTTGTACTTTTGCGTCACTTGGCCATTGAAAACTTCGTTTTTTGCCTTAAAATGCGACGACCACCCCCTTAATGCCTCGTACTGATAGAATCTAATTGGGAGTTAAGAATGCAAATAAAGAGGGCCCTGGTCGCTAAAATGGTGAACCACAGAGGTCTTTATGGTCAAAGTTTAAAAAACTACACATAATAAGATCATTTTTTGTATTTCGAATAATTAAAACAAACCAAATTTGAGAAATATTTTGGAAGTACTAGACGCCTTGACTAATGTACGCCAATTTAAACTTATCAAATTTTATTTCATTAGAATTTTGACCGATCAAAATCTCAGTGGTCAAGATTTTTGATTTGTGAATTTTGATACCAAAAAAATTTCATTTTTGAAAATTTTCCATCATAATATGAAAATTTCAAAGCAGTTTAGTTTCAAAGCGCAAGATCCTTATTTTAAAACATGAAGTTTGACACCATTTAGCTGAAATTTTGGCTTGACCTAACAAAATTTTTCACTTTTATAGCCCTTTACGAGGAAGTTAGACATTTTCCAGTTTGGTCTAGTATACGTAAGTACTACTTAACGTACATAATTTACTAGACCAAACTAGAAAATATCTTCTTTCCTCGTAAAGGAATATTCGATCTCGACATTTTCGACTCACTCAAAGCAAAAGATTTTATGTAATCCGAAAGCCTATAAACTAAGGTAAGAACAGATTTTCCTGCGAAAATTTTTGGAAAATATGTTTAAATTGTTGCCGCTCTTGAATTGCCGCTGATAAATAAAGATCCATTTTATAAATAACCTTTGTTAAGCTTGAGTTTTTATATCGCTGAAAGTTTTTTGCGAAAAAATGTTGGTGATATTGGCAAATTCGGCGATATTAGCATATTCGGCAATAAGGGAACAGAAATAAAACATTTTGTTCGAAAATAAAAAAAACGCCATCGTGAAAATGACGTCATTCATGACGCTCAAAAGGTTATTTAAGGTATAAATGTCAAAAAAGTTCGGCGATATTGGCAAAGTTGGCAATATTGGCACATTCGGCGGTATTTTGCCCCTGTTTAACCATAACTCTGCGCAACAAATGTGGCATTTATATTGCAAACTGATGGAGCAAACGAGTTCAAAAACTTTTTTTTTATCATTTTGACCTCAAACTATCTTGAATCTAACTATGTTGCAATTGGGTTACTCGTTTAAAGTGAAACGTGACAATCTTCAGAGAAGGAATTTGGGCGTAGTCTTATATCCTGGCTTTTCCTCTCCGGAACTAACGGTCAAATTTTTTCATTAAAGAATCGGGACAAGAATTTTCAGATCTGAATTCGGGACTCGAATTTATGACGTCTCTAACATTTTCATTCTAAAATAATCTGAACGGAAAGTTTTTGATGGTAGAGCTGATTATTTTGTATTTTTAGAACGTTACAAAATTGGTATTTTATCAATCAAATATATCAGAAAATTTTTTTATCTAAATTTCAGTGGTCGAAAATGGTTCGAAAGTATTTTCCCACATATTCAGAATGTTTTTTTAGAAAAAATATTACTTTCAGTTGTTTATTTGTAAAAAGCGAGAATTTTGCAAGAAATTGTATAGACTTTGCATTTTCTTGCGAATTTAATATGCATCATTTGGCATTCTTATAATTTATGGGTCATAAAACATAAAAAAAAATTAATTTACGTTTTTTAAATGGTTTTTGTTGTTGAAAATAAGAATCCTTATTCAGTATTTATCAATTATTAGAATTCTTCAACAAAGTGTGTTTTTATTTAGATGACCTTCTGGAGATCAAAGTGATTGAAATAACTTCAAAAAATCCGAAAGAAATTAAATTTGAAAAAAATGAAATCAGATAGATTCGCATGTTGTAATAGCCACTCAAAACAATCAGGTCACGTGAGTCACGTGACGTGACTTTCTGAAAGTTAACAGTATCATAATTGATATTTTCAATTTATTTGAATAGTGATTTCAAAATATTGGAAAATATATACATTCAGAAACAAGGTATTTTGTTTTGATTAATATCTCAGTTTGTTCAAGAGTGATTGAAATCAAGTTTTCTGTATTTTCACTTGGTGATCCATAAACTGACAAAATTAAAAACTCAGCATGTACTCAGTATTAACAAAATTTGAAGTTTGGAACTAGAATTTAAACTATATAATTATTTGCTATTTAAAAATAGAATTTTTTTACAACATGTTTCGAATTTTTATTCATCTTCATCTTAATGAGCGAGAAAATAATTTTAGTCGAAAAAGTTGACACAAAAACAGTAATTTGGCAAAACGGGCTCTCAGAAAATTTAAACTATTATTCAACGTTTGGTAAAAATATATATTCAAAATATTCACTCTTAAGTTTTTAAATGATAAAAACTCAGCCATGCGCTAAAATATTAATTTTTATAATTATTCGAAAAAAAATAAACTTGCCGGTTTCATTTCACTGGGACTCTCTTAATTATAAGAATTATCAAAATGTTTAAATCAAAAAGTAAAATTTATACTAAGACAGATTATTGTACGTTAATTTTAAGCTCCAAAAGCTAAGCTCAAATTGACTACGCATAAAAACAGTCACCTACATAGATTCATGTTATGCTTCAAATCAATCAGTTTAATGGCGCCTAATATATATCTAATACAAATGCTCGACCAACAAATCCGTCAAGACTTGTTTGTCCTCAGAAAAATTGCACATTAAAATGAATCTCCACCCCGAATGCAGATGAAAAGTCCTCTGCCAAGCATCGGCCCGCAATTTTCAGTATTCAAATCAGGCTTCCCGTCTGCATTCGAGATGGTGATTAATATCGATAACGGGTCCTCCAACCAAATTTTTGGAATAATTCGGCTTTTGAAACCGACTTATCCGATTACGTTCTTAGATAGCTAGAACTAAGCAAAAATATTAAGTGAATAATAAAATGAGCAAAAATTTGTCCGAATCGGACTATTTTCGATTTTCTTCTGAGATTACTGAAATCGTTGAATCATCAGTTTTTGTCTAACAAATTAGAAACAATGGTCTGATTCGGACAATTTTTTATTTAATTTTTTCTGGATAGTTCTCTTCAGTTTGAGCTATCTAAAGACTTCATCGGATGAGTCGTTTTCAAAAGCCAAATTATAAAAAAAATTGGCTAAAAAGTAGCCAATATGTGCCAGGAGGACCCGTAATTAATAAAGCCATAAGACAGTTAAAAAACTGATTTTTTCGAACATTAGCTGGCTAAAATCATTCAACTAAGCGATCTGACACGATTATTTTACAATATACAACATTTTAGCATTCAACCATTGTTATCGATAGGACTGTTAATGAAAATTTCCTCGTAATTTATTTTGTTTTGTATGCAAACCAATCGCAAAATTTTAAATGGAAAAAAAAATTGAGTTTTTATCACTTATGGGTCAAGATAGGGAAAAAGAGCAAATTCAATTGGTTTTATAGATTGGAAAAGTTGGTTTTCAAAGTAAATATTTTTCCTTGTTAGATTTGTTCACAAAATTCTCTTTTATGATGACTAATAATTCGAAACAATCAAACATCTACCATCACCCTCAATTGTATTGGTGAATTTCAAACCAAGGGGACTCTCGGACTTGTCAAGTGCCAAAAATAATAAAAGAGTCCGAAAATCTTAATCGGTCACGTTACCAAATTGGTCAAAACTGCCTTCATTGTTTCAGAAGCTTTATTATTTCGAATTGCACTGTTTTTTGAGGCTTTTAAGATAAGGTTTGGAGACAGTCGGTATCCTTTCGTTTTGTTGAATTTTCGCCCAGGGATAAGTTAACATCATATCTATCACGTACTTGCTGTGGCTTTTATGCCACTTACTTAGCTAAAATTTTTATATAATTCGGCTTTTGAAAACGACTCATTCGATAAAGTTTTTAAATAGCTCAAACTGAGCAAAAACATCTAGTGAATAATATATCAGTTTTGTTTGAAAATTGGAAACTATCGGACGATTTTTTCTGTTAATTTATTTTTCTCTTAATATTTGGGCTCAGTTTGAGCAATCTGAGAACTCAATCAAATAAGTCGTTTTCAAAAGCCAAATTGAATAAAAATGTTGCCTGACAAAGTGGCATAAACCCCCAACAAGTACCGTAATATATATAGCTAAAAAACGGGGAAATTATATTTGTATGGACATTATTGACCAATTGTTCTCATATTTTGGGGGCGAATTAAAATTGGCTTAAATTCAGTTTTGGTGATAATTTGACCTCTAAATTTGAGCCGTTCGTGAAAATTCAGCTCTAATTTGGTCACGTGACCAACTTAAAATTTTGGTCGTTTCTTTCATTTTTGGCACAATTTATCGTCACATCATTTATCATTTATCGTCACAATTTAAAAAAATAGAAATCGTTCGATGGGCTCGAACATCTAACCTTCGGTAGGGAAATCGAACGTGCTATCCACCTGGGCTTCAGAGGCATTTTACAAGATAATTTTTTTTTAAAGTCGACATTATTCCAAATTATATGCATCATCAGCGATTGACCTTGAATATTTTGACATTTTAGACAATAAAACGAAATTTAGCCTCATTTTCACCATTTTTATCTTTTTAACCCTTGAAAATCGACCGGTCAGCATGAGAAGACAGCTCGATAAGTATCGTTTAAATTGTCATTAACAAAACGTTCTAAAAAGGTGGTGCAAAAAGGTCTCTGAGAACAATAAGAGCATAATAATATATTCGGCGCGTTCAAGAAGTGTTCTAACACTCCTTGAACACTTTTTGTGTCAAGTGCTTCTCAAACAAAACGTTCAAACCCGTCTAGGTGATACATCAACACTTATTTAACGAGTACCATAAACAAACATATAAAATTAAAAATTATTTTTCAACTAAGGACTATTTACTGGAAAACAGGAACAATTCAATGGTCGATTTCAAAAAAAAACCGTATGAGAAATTTTTCAATTTGATGAAATAAAAATTTCGGATCGTGTTAAGCATGAAAAATGTTAAGCATGAAAAATGAATGGCACAATACAATAAAAATGTTACATACTGCTTATCCATCTATAATATTCGAACATTTTCTCGTGAATGTCCTGATCTTTGAAATCAACAAATGCCCTTATCAATAGCAAAGTTTATTGAAAATATTTAAAATCTGCATTTTGTTAAAAATAATTTCCTGCAAAATTTTATGAAGTTAACAAATTTTTTACCTGGATACGAAGAAATTCGTACTGAAAACAGTAATATCTTCGTTCTAGAAAGTTTTCAAATAACAGAAAGGCTCCAAGACGCTCAATTTATATGACTTATTTTAAGTTAGTTAAACCCTTTTATGTTTCACTTGTACATTAAGGGTATGGTGGTTCCTAATTTGACATATTCTCGATAAAATATTAGCCAAACAGGGCTTCAAGGATATTATTCAGATCAGCCAGTTTGTAGAACTAGCCTTCATCTTGCGTAAAACATGTGTCAAATTTTTTTTGCATGCATACACTCCCAGACACATAAGCGAGACCTAAGTCAAAACGGAAAATCTATCTCCTCTCAGGCTTTATTTTGAAATAAACCTCAATTTCAACATAACCTGTATAATTAGTTATTTAAACTTCTGAGGAGCGCTTTTGTAGATAAGTGCTATCTTATTTCTAGAATATGCGATATACGGGAAAAACGTTACACCCTCTATATTTATAATATGATGATAATATCATCATCATGATATATTGCTGTTTTACAGGATGGTATTTGATGTGATTTTATTCGTTCTATTAAACGCCTCTTTGATTCACATATCCTTTTTCGAACGGAACTCCATCTCAAAAACGCTTACTATCTCTATAGCGCGTGTTCGAATCCCACTAATGTTGCCTTAGTGATTATCTTGAATATGATTATAGGCAAGGGTCTTAATAATGGAACCGCTAAATGTTATCGATGTGTAATTACCCAAGCAATCACTAAGACAATCACTTAGACAACATCAGTGGGATTCGAACACGCGCTATAGAGATAGTAAGCGTTTTTGAGATGGAGTTCCGTTCGGAAAAGGATATATGTACTTCACAAAAACAACAAAAATTAAAGTTAGAACCGGCAACTCGTAATTCAACAGTTTTTTGTTTTTTATTTAAAATACCTTGCTAATTGAACTTTTTTCCATGCAAATTAAATATTAAAATCAGGATTTTATGACTTTATCAATTTTCCAAATTAACATTTTTCGACATCTTTAGGCCTTGAAATCAATATCAAATGTGAAATTACTATCTTGGTTTTCCCGCATTTCTTTTTTCCAATCTTTTTTCCGTTCCTTAGGTTTGAAATCCCTATTTTTTATTTCCCTTTTTTTCAATTTATTAACTTCATACAATTTCTAATTTAACCAACGTTTAAGTTGCACTGAAGAAGACACAAACAAGTCGAAAATTATGCAATAAAAATATAAGTTTTTTGCAGATATCCCTTTAACAAATTTTTGTTAATCTCGGATGTGCGGGCTGAAAAGTGGTCCCATGAGTGGCAGGATTGGCTCCCCTAGCCCGCACATCCTAGATTAACAAAAATTCGTTAAATGGATATATTATGAAATCGCAAACAATTACAGAATTCCTGAATGGATCCTTATTCCCGTTTTTAAATCCCGGATAATATATCAATAAATAATTAATCAGTATATCAATAAATAATATATCAATTACGGGGCCCTGCGCTCACTTTTTCAGTTATTTTTTTATTTAATTCGGCGTTTGAAAAAGACTCAATCGATTGAGTTGTTGGATAGCTCAAACTGAGCACAAATATCTGAAGAAAAATAAACTGAAACAAAATAGTCAAAATCAGGCCGTTGTTTCCAATTTTTTTAACTAAAACTTACAACTTAAACTATTTCAGTAATCTCGGAAAAAATTAAAACATGGTCTGATTCTAACCTATTTACTATTATTGTATCATTCACTAGATATTTGTGCTCAGTTTGAGCTATCAAAAAACTTAATCGAATAGGTCGTTTTCGAAAGCCAAATTATATAAACAAATTTTGGCTGAAAGAGTGGCAAAAAGTGACCGCAGGGCCCCGTAATATAAATAACTTATGAAAGGAATTCAATGTTTTATTTAACGGAAGAAATTTTGAATTATTATTTGTCCATTTTCATCATTATTTACAGTATATTAATTTTTTAACCATGAATTTTAAATACACATTTTAAGTACAAAATTTGTAACTAACATCCAAGTTTGAAACATTCGATAGAAAATATAACAATCCGTATTCTAGACTTTTTCACAGTCCAATTTCGAACAATCTTGAAATTTGATAAACTTGTTTTTGGTCAAAATATTCACAATTAACAATTAAAATAAGACATTTTTCACTTATTTTTTAATTTAATTTTTCGCTCTCCAGATCTGGAATCCAGAACTCAAATTTCCAAAATAAAATTTTTTGAAATTGTATTTTTGTGTCGTATCATACTAGTCGTATGGTCCATACGGTATGATTGTTCAAATGGTCACGAAATACGGTCCTAGTTGAAAACTTTGCAAAATTCCAGGGTCTAAAATTAAGTCTCAAAATTCAAGAGTTGTTACTTTCAAAGTATGCATGTAATCGTATAAATGGTGAATAAAATACGTATCGAAACCGAAAATCTTCAAAATCTTCCTTTAATTCTCCTACAGATAAAAGGTTATATTTGAAATTTATTTTAACGAAAATAAACATTTTTTTACATTCTGCTTGAAATTCAAGAGTGCTAGTTGTAAAAAATGCGTGAAAATTCTTAAAACATTCTTTAGCCGAATAAGTATGGGAGAACTTTTTTGACACAGTAACCCCAAGCTAAAAACTTAACTTTCGTTTAGAACAGTGTTCTACAAATACCTTCCTAATACGGTTACTGAAGAATTTTGGAAAATAATTTTCTTCGAATTAAAGAGTTCCCTAGCATGTCCACCATTGAAATCGATTTTTATAAATACAGGATGAATTGATCTGCGACTTCTCGTTGCAAATAATTTACCAAATAAGGAAAATATCAAAAAAATTTGGGCGTCACGTAATGAAAATAAAGCCATTTTTCCTGTTATCAATTTTTAATTTAAAAAAAGCATAATTGAAAATTTTTGGTTCAACGCTACTTATTAGTAATGTTGACACAATTTTAGAAAAAAAACAAATTTATGATTTTTTCGCCCCCAACCCTTGATGTTTTGAGTAACAAAATAGGCTAAAGTTAGCAGTAAATGATGCCGGTTTTTTATGATCAGATGGTTATCATTTGAAAAATGCGGAATGAAAGCATTTGATCGGTTGATCCACTCAAAATTTGACCAATAAAATCGGTTTATTCTGTATTTGAGGCTTGTGATTGGGTGCCAGTACCCCGCGTTGACTGTATCATTCGAATAGTCACGATCTGTTAACTGATGGCCCTTAATATGTACTAACGAAAATAAGAAAGTGGCTTTATTTCATGCTTATTATGATAAGCTTAGCCCAGGGTTGTAAAAGGGATAGCTTTTGCGTGGGTTTTCCATCCCCTTTTTGCGTAGGTTTAAGCAAAAGATAGGCAAAAAATGGGGGTTGGGATAGAAAATCCGGTCGGGGATGATCCCTTTTACAACCCTGGCTTAGCCAATGTGAATATTTGCCTACTCATTTAAATCATTTTTATCTAATTTTAGAGGAAATTTGAGTTCTAATTGAAATTTTTGAGGTTTTAAAACTTTCAAAAAATTTCGAAATGTTTTTTGTTTACTTCTCTCTATTTCTATCCTCTAAATATAATTAGATGTTTTTACGAATTCTGTTTCAAAACTTCACCGAGGTCCCTGTTGCCGCCTGAGTATAAGTGACGTCGAGAGTTAAGGTGATTTAAAATCAAGCTGATTTGAAAGGCGTTGAATTTGGTCTCAAATCACCGCAACTCTCGACAAATCACTTTTTGTCCCGACGCTATTTCAACCTCACGCGGTAATCTGAAAGTTACCGATGCGAATTAACCATGGGGATTTAGAATTTGAAAATCAAACATTAAATTCTTGAACTTTAAAGATGAAATTTAAAGTTTATCCGTTCTACGGATTTTGTTTCCCGAGACTTTAATGGTTTCTAAATTTGAAACTAAAAGGTTTGATCTTCCGTTAATTTTCCGTCGAATTCACTAAATAATTCCTCTATAATTTCAATTACAAATGATGAAACATAACAAATTTTCTCAAAAAAAGCTAATAATAATGACTTTTATTGTTCGGAAACAACTTTCTAAAGAACCAATTTTTTCTCAAAACCGATTTAAAAAAATAAAAGTGAGAATTATTTTTTCAGAATACATTTCAAAGAATAAATTGATTAAATCAGAACAGTAAATTCACAATGTAATTTTTGTTACAAAAATCAGTTTCTAAGTTCAAAAAAATGTCTAAACAGATTGAGAATTATAAATTTGTGGTGGGGTTAGAGCAGCCAAAAATTAATCGGACTGTCTGATTATTTCAATTTTCAAAATAACTACATGTGACATGTAACATGTCACCACCTTGGCGCCCTCTATTGAAAGAATCACGCATCACACCGACGTGAGACTACTACAAATTCATTTTTTGGTCCGATAGGCCATTTTTTACATTTCAAGTCCATTTTTTTACCGAAATGGCTAGAAAACTATATTGCATATATATAACTATATTCACCAGGCTTGTAAAAACGATGGGTTTTGCGTGGATTTCCATCCCTTTTTCGCGTAGGTTTAAGCAAAAGATAGGTAAAAAATGTGGATGGGGTTAGAAAATCCGGTCGAGGATGCATCTCTTTACAACCTTGATATTCATAGCAGGCGACTTTAACGGTTGAAGTCACACCTATTTTATTGTAATCATAACATAAGAATGTTCGAAAACTACCGTGTTTGACATTCCATCAATTTTAATGAGCATAAACACCCCTTTTGAAATTATCTAAACATAGGGAATGCCAAAAATAATGAGGGATTTATTTTGGCGTAACGTGCAATCAGCAAAAACTCAGCCTCAAGTAGGGTGGAAAATTATCTTTCGGAAACTTAGGGAAAAACAGTTAAAATGTTTGAGATTAAATTGTTTAATGAATTTAACTATAGTTGTAAAAATTAATGAAGGGGGTTTTCAAGGACCATGAGTAGCTTAGACACCTCTGATCGTAGATTATAATAAAATGAAATTATTTATCAATATAAATCATATCTCAGATTGGGATCACCAGGCCTCTCAACTCGCGTTCCTGGTTGAACTTCTTTTCGAAGCTCTTATTGGACAGAAATGTGAAATCTGTAATATTCGTCGTGTAAAATTATATGATTAATATTTCTTCAGTTTATTAGAAAACCCGATGCAAATCGATTCCGGGTAAAATTTCCGATAATAGTACCTGAATTTTTTATCTCCCAAGTGAGGGCTCAATATGTTTTTTCGAAAGCTTAACGGAAAAGATGATTGGGACTTTATTTTATTGTTTGAGAAATTCTAGCAAATACGTAAAATCAAATTAATTGGCTCCGAAAAAATTCAAAAAGTGTAGATTTCATGGTTTTAGGATGTTAATTTAGGTAGCTTACTTTTCTCAAAGAATTTTCAAAAAATTTTTATTTTATTTTTAGTCCAAAGTTTTCAGCTGGTGATTCCAGAAAAATAACTTTGAAAATTTTCGATCAAGAAATGAGAAAAATTTTCAAAATATTTCGAAATATTTTTGACCAAAATGACCAAATAATGTCATATGTGGTCACCTACGTGAAAAATCAAACTGGCCATTTTAAAGAATGTTTTTTGTTAATTTGAAAGAAATAATGAAGAAAAATATTCAATAAATAATAAAGTATTTTTTTCATAATGTTCGGAAATTTTTTCAAAAATTTTTCAGACTTTGACGAATTCAAAAGTTAAATCAAACTCAAACTTTTCTAAAAAAGCAAAATTACGAAAATTTTGTAGTTACAAAAGTTGCCTGGATTATGAAACATTACTTCGATGGTATATTTAGGGGAATATATCGAAAGTCCTGCCTGGTCGTAAAAATTGATCACTACGTCACAAGAATAGAAAGTTATCAATGAAATCACTGCATTCTCGAGAAGTGACCAATGAAATTACTGGATTTTTCTATTTGTGACGTAGTGATTTTACGTAGTGCGACTAGGCAGGATTTTTAATATTAACCCAGTAAAAAGTTTTCATCAAGAGCCAATATCCGTATCTGTCAAATAGCACCGACCCCCTTAATATCGAGAAAGTTTCCATTTTTATTGTATAATTGTTGGCGGGTTGGCCAAAAAAAAAGTATAGATAGTCTGGGAATCGAACGCAGGTGACTGAGTATTGACTACCACTGTAGATGCCTTACCACTGCGCTAACTATTCTTGCTAAAGTGGCCAAATCTTTCGCGCCAACATAATTTTTTTCAAAATATTTCGAAATCCCAGATTTTCAAAGTGCCGGAAATAACTTAAATTCGTACCAAACATAACTCCAGAAAAGTCTAACACTTATGGCTGACAAATCAAATTCTGAAAATGGACTCATTTCTTCAAAGAATTAATTTCAAATTTTAATCAATAGCAGGCCGCGGCCTTCACTGGCTTGGCATTGCCGGCTTGATTTGACTCGTCGTGGATTGAGTCAAAGGCATCAACAAAATAAATTTCTTTATAACCTGGAAATTTTCTTTATTTTTAACTTGTTTTTGTCTGGTTGGAACGGAATCTGACATTATATTTTAACAGTATGCTTTTCTGTTAATTCGAGCGAATTTTGTTTTCATAAATTAAAAACAAACGATTTAAAATGAGGTTCGCAGTAAAAATAAAAATAGTGACACCCCAAAAAATTGATATATCTTTCTCGGAGTAAAATGTATTTTTTAATTGAAAAAAGTGCCAATTTAAAATCAATTATTCTGAACTATGTTTTTTGTTTAAAAAATACGTTAAAATACGCAGAATTTTGATTGCGATAAAGAATATCAAAATTTTCTCAAAATTTTTTTTCTTCATTTTCGAATATTGAAATTTTTTGCCTTCTTCTATTTTGGCCTTTACTTGCCAATCCCGAAAATGTCCACAAAAGGTTTCAAAAGTGAAATAATTTGTATCGATTTTATTTGTTCATTTTGTGAAGGATTTTTTTGGTCATGTCAAGGCCCAGAATTTAGTTGTTTTTGCAATTTTTTGAACTTTTTGTATTCATGACAATTTGATCAATTAAATGGTCTCTTATCTCGAAATAACCAAAAATGTTTCTAGATGATGAGCCGATGTAATCGAAACCAATTTTTGGCTTTTGACATTCTGAATTTTGAATCGTTAAAAAGAATAAACCCATGCTGTTAAAAACTCCAAATAGTTAAAAATAATGTATGTGGAAACTTTTTTCTAACACTTAATACCGGGGGGGTCAATGGAGTCGTTGTCTAGTGTACCCATTCGGGTACGCTGAGCACGCCCGTGCTTTCCGTACCCAAATTGGTCTGAATGAAAAATATGTTGTGAAAAACGCATCGTCATGGTTATGCGTCATTAGGGTGGTTTAGGAATTTCACCGACTGCACTGAAGCACAGTAATAGGCATAACTTATGCCGCATAAGTAGAGTCAGTACCGGGAGACTCATCTGCAAAACTAACACCCTTAGCCCGGATTCTATGAGTTTATGGGGTCAAACTTTCTCAAGAAGAATGATTCCGACCATGAAAAAAATTTTGGAGCCTCCAAGTGGTCACAATTAGTGCATGAAAAAACAAGCTTTCGCAGATAAGTCTCCCGGTACTGACCCTACTTATGGGCCAGAAGTTATGCCTATGACTGTGCTCAAGTGCAGTCGGTGGAATTCCTCAACCACCCTAATTACACATAATCATGACGTTGCGTTTTTCACAACATATTTTTNGAGAGTAGATAGGTGAGCGGAGGAGAATGGTGGGGGATGATATGTTTTTATTTATTAATAAAGCGAAAATATGATTAATAACCCAATTAATTATAGTTGGAGCTGTAAATGTGTATTGTTGCGGGGTACTGTGTTTTATCTAAGAGCTTACTTATAAGAAAATACAGCCTTTGAAGAAGTGTGTGTAAACTAATCGTTAAGTCAAGTTCAAGACAATCTAGCAGATGTCTGTTGATGGCACGTAGTATTTTGCTTTGCGTATCTTGACGAAGAGGGCAAAGAAGACCTATATGAGCACGCTTGATATTGGTCTATAGATGAATTATGTTATTTTTCAAGGTTTGTTTAATATGGGTACTTTATCATCATAAGAGTGAGTAGGGTTAATTAAATGATGGTTTGACCTGTTGTATGGAAGAGAGTGAAGAGGAGCATCAGTGAGAGAGTGTTATGAGGTGCGAGGAGAAGTAAAGAAATAGAACGCGAGGCAGTATACTACGTATTGGTTTGTCAGTATAACCCAGTTTGCGAAATAATTCAATATGTTTTACGGCTCACATAGGCTAACATATGTTTCAGCGAAAATTAAATAAGAAATTGTATGATTTTTCCATCCATTCGTTTTTGCTCTCTTCCTATGACGTGTAAAGACGCCATTCTGCAGTCCATTATTTTTTTTTCGATTTCATCTTCGCACCAGATGGTAAGAACTCATGGTTTGTGTCCTATTGACAATAAGAAATTATCTCCGAGATTCAGACTAAAAACTATGAAAAAACATGTGATTTTTGCAAAAATTTGCAATATTATGTTCTAATATTTTAACACTCAAACAAAAGCAAGTTTTTTTTGAAACCGCCCTTTTCTGATTCTGATATAAAACAGGCAACGAAAAACAGATGAAAATGTTTAGCTAAATGTTCAAAACCGTGTGGTTTCTCATAAACAATTATTAAGTATGCTTTGTAAGTCCAAACAGGTTTGTGTAAAAATTAAAATAATAGTCTGAAGACACTCGACATTCGAAGTTTCGAAAAACCCGTGAGTTCTAAGAGTGTCAAGACAACAATGTTCTTAAGGAATAAGTGAGTTGAGTCTTGCAATTGGCGGTCCAATAATCATGAACCCTTGCCTATAATCTATAGCTCAACGGCAATACTTTGAACAAATTGTTGGATTACGAACACACGCTATAGAATAGTATCATAATCTTTTGAAGGAACTGACTTAGGTTGGAAAAAAAATTATATAATAAATGTTTCGAATCCTTCAAGTCTCCCGCCAGTTTAAACTCTCGCCTGTATAAATATTTGCCTAAGTTGCAATTTTTTGCCGCAAATGCAGCAAGGAACATTTAAATCCGATTATTCAAAGATTGACCTGAATAGTTGTTAAATTTTGAATGATAGAACTTAACTTATATCAAGAAAAAGTAATACCTTCCTGAGGTTAGCATGATTCAATATATGGTTATATAGAAAATTAAAAAATACATGTTTGAGAAACCGTGGTCGCCTCATTCTGGGAAAATTGCTCATATAAGTGATTTGTGGTCGCCTGCTTGCAAACTTCGATTTACAAATGCATTTCCTGTCACACATAAATAACGCCAAAATTAAGTTTTCGTCGAGATTTTAATTTCAAAAAAATTAGAATTCTATATGCGAGAACCTTGATAAACATTTAATAACAGTTCTTCAATTTGGCTCATTAATAAAATTTATACATTTTATTTGGCTTGTATTATGAAACTATGTTAATAGGAAAGCCAAGATGAACGTATATACAATTTACAGGGGAAAGCAATTTCGAACGAAAAATTCAGTGATATGATTAAGGCCCTCAGTTTACAGATCGTAGCATATTGAATGATACAAACACGGGCTTACTCAAGCACCCTATCACAAAAATCTGGATACAGATATAGACAGATTTATAATAGTAGATTTGACGCAGACCAGCCAATAAAATCCCCGTATTCCGGGATTTTTTAAATAAGCTGGATCTGTCCTTTAGAGCCCTTGGAACATATATAAAGTCAAAATAAAGTTTTGGTAAGAATGTAAAAAATTATATATCGTGCGATATGACGTATAGAATAAAAATTTGATTATTTTATTAATTTTACAATTGGTGGAAAGGAGTTAATCTCCAATGAGTAAAACAAGTAAGACCGACAAAACATCAAACATAAATTCTAAAAAGAAATTGGGCAATTTATTTTAAAGAACGACGTCAGCATCGACGCTTAAAATGATTTTAAACTATATAACGCCGCCTCTTTGTATTTAATTTTCGGGATATGCCTAATGGTAGTTTACTTAAAATCCCGAAATGGCCTGATTTTTTGTCAATTAGGCACTTCAGCGATAGTAATGCCGGGCGATATGTGTCTCCTGTATTTCGAAATACGGTACTTCTATCTAAACATGTTATAGTAAGTATTAAATATCGAATAATTCTCAAGCATATTTTAAAAGCTTGGTGACTTGTGCCTGAAATTATTCATTACGTTATCGTTTACCCAACGTCATGTAAATATTCACAGATTAGGAGCGGGAGGATTAAATGTATTCAAAGGCACATCGTTAATTGCTAATGTTTTTGAATAATAAATAAGTTTATTAGATAATTATTGAGAGAAATGCCATCAAAGTGATAACTCTATCTATATTTACAAGACAAATCACATCCATATATTTTACAAAAATTCAGAAAGCAACCCACGGGGCTCTGAGCAAGGCGGCATAAAATGTGTGTCCGGAGATCGATTGGATCAGATCGGTAGCCCATAAGAAATTGATCGGTCGGGAGACTCAAGAAAATAAATTCGGAGGATACGAAGAATAACAATCGGTGCAATTATCTAGATGGTCTCAATTTATGGTTTCCGAAATATCAGAAAAAGTTCAGCTACAATATTTTGTGATTTAGTGAATAAATGCCAGAAAATCGACAAACTTTTAAATCCACAATGTTATATGATGATAAATTATCAGAAACAAAGATCTCAGTAAAAGAGAAAACGAAAAAATTAAATAGGATGACATAGATTCAGCCAGCGATATCGTATTGGCTGAATGTCGACAGTTTCTTGCTTTGCTGCGAACATAAATAATTCAGACACCTAAGCTTATAACGATAGTATAAGGTTTCGACTCGCAAATTGCGAGAGTAAAAAATTTGAATACAGATTTTTGTGATAAAACTATAGATAAATAATTTTTCTATGAGAAAGAGTCACCAGATGGTGTTAGCATGAAATTTTAGTATTGATATAATGCAGACTCCAAGACTTATAGAGTTAAAGTAAGTTTCTTCTCTTTGGATCAAAAGATAAAATAGAGCCCCCACAAACCTCCTTGAATTCGCAATTTGTTCATTAATTCTTAACGAAGGTAACTTTTGAAATATAAGTGGCGTTGAGATCTACAGTCTGAATCTTGTTAACGACAAAGCTCATGTATCAATTTTTCTATGAACATAGTCTGGATAAATAAACAAGTCTGTACCGTGGTTAAACTACGGCTGTCTGAGGTTTGTCCCATTATCAAACTAGGATTTTAGAACACTAACTGGAAAGAGAAGGAGGAGAGATTCATAAAGGAAGGGATATTTGGGGGCCACGGAAAAATTCAAATTGTCGAAATGAGAGCAGGACACTTCTATAGAGGCGAGAGGTGGCAGATAGAGATGGAAGCAATCAGCATAGAATAGAAGGGATGGAGAGGGAGCGAAATGTAGGAAGGCGCAGTAGTTCATGTGAACGGGTTCAGCGTATAATTATTAAACTTAATGATCAGATGTGCGGAAGAAATTGAAAATACCAATTTCTTGAAGAAACTGGATTATACCGTGGTTAAAGATACGGTAGCTATTAAAACAAGATAAGTTTTAAGGTAGTTACAAAACAGTGATACTCTGTATTCACTTTAAAAGTGCATCAGATTTCCCGCATAGAATAATACCTTAAAGTGATCGAGAAAAGTGCATTGATATCACAATTGCGGAGAAAAATAGAGGTAATATCAAAGGTGTTCCAATTGAATTAGTGCTTCGATAGAAATTTAAAATGATACAGGTTTATTATGACATTGAGTACACTAAGCATAGTGTAACTAAGAAGCATTCTTGATCCATTGTTGAAAACGCCTGTTGGTGATTTAGATTAAAAAATATTTGTTAATCGAAGCTCTATGTTGTGTGAGGAGAAGTCCTGGCACTGGAACAAATGGCAAAGTAGACATTTATAATTGAAATCTTAATACAAGTTCGCATATAAATTTGGAGTTTTTTGATAAACTAAGGAGCGTCATCACTTGTCATAGTTAGAAGATCATACCAGTTGATATGTTTTCAAGATTAGCAAAGCAAGCAAAAGACTAAAATAAAGATTGTTTGAAAATAGGTTATAAGTTTGCCAAACTAGTACATGATAAAAACTTGATCATAATTTTGCGAAAAAAATACGGTTCCATACTATACCGACAAACACTTCGTGATACAAATCAAAAATGATATACAACGCACAAGTTTCGCCAGTTGTTACACGAGCAACAACCGACTGCGATATATTAGGGTATAAATATGGTATAAATATGTTTTATGTTCGATTTTTAATTATAATTATTTTTTAAAATTAAGATAGTAATGTAAATCCTTATACAGTTTTGCATGTCGAAGAATGTGGTGTTGAGGGAGCAACTAACAGACGCTAAGGACCCCTATTAGCCGACTCATGAGACGATTTCTCTCTTTATCGCCCCACAAAGATCGTGAATCGCGTTCGATGATTGGGAGGATAAGTGGTATCAGGAATATTGCTCGAACTAATCATCAGGTTGTGTGGGAAGATGGGTTTAAGTAGGGGCAAGGGTGTTGATATTGGGAACCGAGGAGGAGGGGAATAGTGAGGCTAAAATTGATTGTGTGTAGTCGATAATCAATAAAGAAAATCACTTGACAACATCAGGGGATTTCGAATCGCGCAAAGAGATAGAAACGATTTTGAGAGGATTTCCGGTGGTAGAAGAGGATATAAATAACTCTTGGAAAATTTATGTCAACTTTTCTGGCTAAGTACGCCGAGCAACTTTTTTTAATACAATTTGTTTGAGAAATTTTTCGCTACGTTGCGAAATGTGAGTGCCCGCAATACACGACATTAAATGTTGTTCCAAACGTGGCACGGGTTATCCGGCCCTGAATAATAAAATAATATTTGTTGTAAATTCTTAAGTCAGTTATGTATTAGTTGGTCAAGTGAGATAATACCTTTACCAACTTTGTTCAATCCGCCAAAGATAAGAAAAAATAATAGGAAATCAGATAGATGAAGTCCTGCTGCAGTACGGGGTGCACATCATAGTTGAATAGGACCTGGAGGGTGTATTATAGTGTTCATATATCGAGGAAATTTGACGGAGGATGCGAGAGGAGATATGATTATTGTAGGGCGTTAAAAAAGATGACGATGGAATTTGGTAGAGTCGGTACCGGGCTTTAGCTAGATGTATACTCGGGATCTCCCGACTAGTCGCCACCGCAGAGCGTCAGCAATTGTCATAAACTTACAGGTCAAGCCAAACATAAAAAATAACAATTCAAACTTTCTCTTAAAAGCTGCCTTGGATATATCTCTAATTATGGCGTTCATAAATTTATTGTTTAAAATAACATTTACCGGTAGGACTCACGAATGGCCCATACTTATCTTAATCGCGAGCAAAAAGTATTGAACGACCAATTAAAATGTATAATAAAATATGAAAAATGCCGACGAATATTGAAAATTGTGAAGTTGATAAATCGATAACTTTATGTGGCGATGGACAGAGGAGAAGAGATTGATGTGAGGTAGCGAAGGAGTTGACGCAGGAGTATCACGAGTGAGTGCCGAGAGTACGGATGTAGAACGGTAGAGTAGGTAGCTGGAGCAAGAGGCAAGAAAGAAGAGAAGTAGGGTATTACTGATGGTGGTCAAAATTTGGAAAGTGAAAGAGTGAGGGTAGTGAGCGTGATGATATCGAGACGTGGTTATTGAATAATAAGCGTTCATGGTGAAAAAATGGGGGCAACAAATGATGTGAAGGAAAGGAGGGAGTCAAATGGGATATGAGGAGAGGTATCGTGTAGCACATTTACAAGTGGAAAAGAAGTATTTTTCTCAGGTGATCTTAGTAGGAGCGAGATGCGGGAGAGAGAACAGATCATGAGGAAATTGAGGTGAGAGAGCAAGAAGGTTGACAGCAGTGAGCTAAGCGCAGTGTAAGCGGGGAGCTAGTTAAGCGACGGATGATAGGATGAGTCAGGAAAAACGTGGACAAGGAGAAGGAGTGGGGAAAGTGACATTGTGAAGAAATTGGGCATACAAAATTGAGTAAGAGAGCAGAATGATCATTAAAAAGTATGAAGAATGTGATAATTTCACAAGTATGATGTGGAGCGGTGATAGAATATATTAACAAGAAATTGAAAATAGTAGAGGCTACATAAAATGGACGCAAAAAAGGGAAGAGTAAGCTAAGGATAATGATAAAGAGAGTAGTGAGCGGGGAGAGTGAGACGAGGAGTGCCGAGGAATAATAAGACAGATTCAGACGGCCGGAGATATATGAAGAAGGAGTGTAGGCAGTAGTAATGAGATTGCAGCAGGCGAGGTGATGGAGGATGGGGCATGGAGCAGATATGGAGACACCACGTCGGATGTGTAGTGGGGGGGGAAAGAGAGATAAGGCGTATCGCAAAGTCGAGAGGAGGTGATGAGCAGCAAGGCATGGCGGAATAGATAGATCGAGAGGAGGGGTCCGTGTGGAGATGTAGAAGATGATTAGACAAGATGATACGAACGAGACTTAGGGTAGGAGGTATGTCTGGGATACACTAGTTAGCAATAGAATAGAGAGGATGATGTAGGAGTGGTTGCGGATAGAAGAGAGGAGTAGAGGATAGTAGCAGGAAGGCATATGTAAGTGAAGCAGAGCGCGGAGCGCGATCATATGTAGGTAGTATTTCAGAAGGAGGACGAAGAGCATGAGTGGACGAGCAGGATAGACAGATAGAAGGAGTGAAGAAGATCGAGAGAGTGAGAGCGAAAGAGAGTGAAGGGTGGAACATTTAGTATCGGGAGTATTAGCGGAGTGAGTGAGGGGGGAGGGCATGAAGAAAGGTGTGTTAGAGATGTAGGTAAGTGGGTTAATGGTGGAAAGGAGAATGAAAAATGGTCTTATTGGAATTTTTTAATTATTCTTCTCTCCAATGTTTAGTCTCAGATTTGAGACTATTTAAAACTTAATCAGAATGAGAGGAGAGTCGGAGGTAATGTCGCGACGCCTTTGACTCCTAATGCCGTTCTGCCTCGATTAAAGATATAGTGAATAATGAAGAATAAATTTCGATTTTTTATTTCACATATAATTTCTTAGAAGATTGCGGTTTTTGAGAGATTGTGAGAATTTATGTCGTGTCTTTATTGTACGGAAACAATTTTGAAGGATAATAATAACCTTCAAAAAAGACTTGCATAAAACAGACTTTTTAGAACTGCGTTGGTATCCTAAAATTATCCAAGAAAATTAAAAACAACACTATTTGAATTTCTAAAAAAATTTTATATAATATTTATAAAATAAGTTGATTAATCTAACAAATCGTGACTAGGTAGTACATAACATGCGGTTTAGTTAACTCGTAGACTTTAGACATAATCTGTACCCAGACTCGATTTTGCCAACTAGTTGCCTCACTTTAAATCGCCATAGCAAGTTTCATTACACATCATTTTTCAATAGCTTAAATAATATTGGCAGGACAATTAGCTATACGAAATACAACAAAAAATTTAAACGATTATGAAGGCATTAATAAAAAGACAAAAAGACGGCCAAATACACTAACTCGAATAAAGTGGAATAGAGGAAATAAACCTTAATTTTTGCAATTACCTTTTATAAAACTTTCAAAGAAGCTCTAGAGTGTCTAAAAATAATATATGTTTCTCGCAAAATTCTCGAGTGAAAAGATCTAAATTATTTTTAAAATTAAATGTGGACAGAATGCGAGACATACTAACGCCACGCACGTTGGCGACCCTTCATAGTTCAATGTGATTAATTTCTCGGAATTTTGATTTCTGAAATGCTCTAGGCTAACGGAGGCCAATTTCACAAATAATACAAACAGAAATCTTGAATTAAAAAAAAATCAATCGGTAATTGATTAATCAAAACATTGTACGATAAAGGTAATTTAGAAAGTTCTCAATACATAAAAAACATTGGGGATGAACTTCAGACGCTTTTAAGACTTTCTGCATTACCTAATGTCCGAACAAAATCAGGTGAGAAATAATTCAAAATAGGTGAAATGTCATAATAAACCCTTATTTCTCGAAAATAAGATACGTGACTGTTTGGAAAATTTTTATGTTCAAAATCTTAAATGGGTTTTATTGCCCCAAAAAATTTCGGCGTAATTCACTATTTGTTTACTTCACCAAAACTTATTTTCTCATTTGAAGGTCAGTTGATCGCTTTTGGACTTTGTGTAATGGGAAAAAGTTTAAAAATTCTAAGGGAACACTTCACTTCTTTAAAAATTGATTAAAGATATTTGGAAAAACAAGTACTCTTTACAACCTATATCCCTTAAATATACGGTACGTGAATTTTGGGGCTATAGTGTAATGGAAAAAAGTCTTAGAATTTTTTTTTGATCACGATGAAAGGTTTAATTTTGTGATTTTAAAAAATTTTGCAAAAAAATTACGATGTAATACAGTAAAAATTTCAAAAAAAAACGCACAAACGTCATTTTGTTTCAAAGTTTACGATAACTTTTAATTGATCTTGTCATAATGATTAAGCGTCGTAAAAGCGATTAAGGGTGCGCAACTAGTTGGCTAAAATCGAGTCTACGAGTTAACCTTATACTAGCTGGAATTTTTATATGAACAATCTAAAATTATGTACCGGTATACAAATAAGCTAGACATTGAAATGATATCATTATGATTTAGAAGTTTTTTCAAAAATAAAACGAAGAAACATTTTAATGATTTATTCTACTGTTATTCTGATGTGATTTTTGAAATTATTTGTAAATACTGTAAAATTTATTATTAAACTTTTTGGCATAGAAAACTTTTGATTATAAAGGGGGGCAATATCGGAATGAGCTGAAATCGCCGAATTTAACTACGCAATATCCGATTTTACCTAAATATTCTGTTTCCAGATCGCCGAAAGTGCCCAATATGCCGAATATTTTGTGATATAATCTCAAATTATACTTGTGTCGTCATATATGACGTCACTACAGGATTAAATTTCCTAAATCTACTCGTATCAACTTTATTGATTGCGTTTGATGGAGTATTAAATTCTACGCATTTGAGGATTCAAAGTCATTCAAACCTATCGTGAATCTACTTAAAAAATTGAAGATTGTTTGACATATGACGTCAATTCCAACGCTACGCGTTTTTTATTTGGAACGAAAAAATAATTTTTTTTCATATCGCCGAAAGTGCCCAAATCGCGAATGTGCTACATCGCCGAATTTTGCGAAAAATTATCGACGACATGGACCGGGAGCATCTTTCCGTACCCAAATGGTCTGAATGGAAAAATATGTTGTGAACAAACGCAGTCATGATATGTGTAATTAGGGTGGTTGAGGAATTCCACGACTCACTTGAGCACAGTCATAGGCATACTTCTGGCCCATAAGTAGGGTCAGTACGGAGACTTATCTGCGAAAGCTTGTTTTTCATGCACTAATGGTGACCACTTGGAGGCTCCAAATTTTTTCATGGTCGGAATCATTCTTCTTGAGAAAGTTGACCCCATAAACTCATAAAATCCGGGCTAAGGTGTTAGTTGCAGATGAGTCCCGTACTGACTCTACTTATCGGCACGTTATCCTATTACTGTGCTCAGGCAGTCGGAATCTACACCATGGAGCATAACAATGAAGATGGCGTTTTCACAACAAATTTTTTATTCAGACGGAAAGCACGCTCCCGGTCAATGTCGTCGATAATTTTTCGCAAAAAATTCGGCGATGTAGGCACATTCGGCGATATTGGGCACTTTCGGCGATATGGAAACAAAAATTAATTTTTTCGTTCAAAAAATGAAAAACGCGTAGGCGTTGGAATTGACGTCATATGTCAAACAATCTTTCAATTTTTTAAGTAGATTCACGATAGGTTTGAATGACTTGAATCCTCAAAATGCGTAGAATTTAATACTCCATCAAACGCAATCAAATAATAGTTGATACGAGTAGATTTAGGAAATTTAATCCTGGTAGTGACGTCAAATATGACGCACACAAAGTAATTCGAGATATATCACAAAATAACTCGGCGATATTGGGCACTTTCGGCGATCTGGAAAAAGGAATTATTTTAGCTAAAAATCGGGATATTGCGTAGGTTAAATTCGGCGATTTCAGCTCATTCGGCGATATTGCCCCCCTTTATAATCAAAAGTTTTCTATGCCCAAACAATGTTTAATAATAAATTTACAGATAAATTTACAAAAAAATTTCAAAAATCACATCAGAATAACAGTAGAAAAATCATTAAAAAATGTTTTCTTCGTTTTATTTTTGAAAAAACTTTCTAAATCATAATGATATCATTTCAATGTCTAGCAAATTATTTGTATACCGGTAACATAATTTTAGACTGTTCATATAAAAATTCCAGCTAGTATAAGGTTAACTAAACCGCATGTTATGATTATACCTATGTCACGATTTGTTAGGATTAATCAAATTATTTCATAAAATATTATATAAAATTTTTTTTGAGAAATTCAAAATAGTGATGTTTTTTAGATGTTCTTGGATAATTTGAAGGATACAAACTGCAGTTCTAAAAAGTCTGTTTTTTATCCAAGCCTTTTTTTGAAGCTTATTTATTGATCCACTCAAAATTGTTTCCGTACAAATTAAAAGACACGACGTACAAATCTGCTACAAATCTCTCAAAAACCGCAATGAAATTCTAAGAAATTTAGGTGAAATTAAAAAATCGAAATATATTCTTCATTATTCACTTTATCTTTAATCGAGGAAGAACGAGCATTAGGAGTCAAAGGCGGCGAATTATTCCGACTCATCTGATCACGTTTTTAAATAGCTCAAATTGAGCATAAACATTGAGAGAAGAATAAATTAAAAAAATGTCCGAATAAGACCATTGTTTTCAATTTTTTAACAAAAACTGATAATTAAACAATTTCAGCAATCTCCGATAATAATCGAAAAATGGTCCGATATTTTTGATTTTATTATTCACTAGATATTTGTGCTTAGTTTGAGTCATCTGAAAACTTAATCAGATGAGTCGTTTTCAAAAGCCGAATTAATTCACCGAATCCATAAATATTGAATAGAAAACCAAACGAAAAGTCGTTGAAATTATAATTTCAAGGAAATTTATTGCAAGAGATGTGTACAATACTTAGATTGAAGGCCATTATTTGTACTCAAAACAGCGTCGTGTTCAATATCGCGAATCAGCCAATCAGCAGCATTTTCAAATGATATTTAAATTCGAGTGAAATTTGAGACTTTCCCGCAAAATTAATAATGTAGAAATTATTGATTTTTGCGTACGATTTTTATGAAGATATATTATTTTCATGTTAAACTGATCACGCAATAATATTTGAAAAATATTTTCAAACAATGACATTCTGGCATCTACAATTTTGTATGCACAATTATTTCAAAAATGTCAAGTTCGTTCCCAGTCCTTGGTGACGTTTTTCATTATAAGATCGCTAAAACGTAAGAGCAGGAATTTTGCCCAATATTTTATAAGTTCTCCAATTCGGAAGAAATTGGAAAATATTTCTTTGATTGTAAAATGGAAACCAATTCCGGACCCAGTTTTCATAAAGTTTCGTCATTTTCAAATGAACGTTATTTAAAAGGTCCGAAATACAGTAAGTATTTTATTTCAAATTTTCTGAACAAAGAATCATAATATTATTTTTGTGTATTTATTAATCAAACAATGCGGATATGTGACAGTCAAATCAAAAATATTTCGAAAACATAAGTTATCGATTTATCAAACTTCAAAATTTTCAATATTCTTCGGTCATTTTTCATAATTTTAGTAATAATTTTAATTGGTCGTGCAATTACTTTTGCTCGCGATTAAAAATAAGTATGGGCTATCGGTGAGGTCAAACCCAGGGGTAAATCGTATTTTAAACCAATAATTTATGAACGCATGAAAAGAAATATCCAAGGCAGAATTTTAAGAGAAAGTTTTTGAAATGAAATTTTTTATGAGAAGGGTTGACCCTGTAAGTCTATGGAATAATTGCTGACGCTCTGAGGTTGGCAGATAGTGCTCCCGAGTATAACTCTAGCTAAAGCCCGGTACTGACTCTACCAATATCCTATCGGTCATCTTTTTTTAGAACGCTAAAATTACGTCTCGTCAAAATTGAATGAAACTAAAACCCGGTTTAATTGATGTGGTGAACGGATCATCCTGATTTAATTATTTTTCTTCTGTAGGGCCGGGATTGGAACAAAAGTGTGATAAGGGGATATTATCTCACTGTGACGTAATAGATAACGTAATAGATAACTGGACTTAAGATTTACAACAAAATTATTTAAGATGTCAGGGGCGGATAACCCGTGGCACAGTTTTGGAACAAAAGTTTAATGTCGTATCGACAATGTCGATGGTAATTGAGCAACTCACATTTGCAACGTAGGCGAAAAATTTTCTCAAACATAAATTTTTATAAAAAGTGCGTAGGCGTTAACTAGCAGAAAAAGTGAAATAAAAAATTTTCAAAATTTATTTATATCCTTTTACCAACGGAACTCCATCTCAAAAATGTTTACTATCTCTATAGCGCGAGTTCGAATCCCACTAATGTTGTCAAAGTGATTTTCTTAGTGATTGATTGAGTGACTACACACCGATCAAATTTAGCGGTCCCAATATCAAGCACCCTTGCCTATAACCATACTCAAGACAACATTAGTGAGATTCGAACACGTACGAACAGGATTCGAACATATACAATTTATGATCTTAATTTAAAAAATAGATTTCTAAATTTACAAAAATCGAAATAAACCATAATTTTATACCATAATTATATACCCTAATAAATCGAGTTCGGTTGTTGCATCCGGATAACAATTGGGAAAATTGTGGTTGTATATAATTTTTTGAATTTGTATCACAAAAGTGTTTGCGGGTATAGTATGGAACCGTATTTTTTTCGCAAAAATTATGAATCAAGGTTTTTATCATGTGACAGTTTGCAACTTATGAGACATTTTCAACAATCTGTTATTTTGAAAGTGTTTTGCATTGCTTGCTAAAGTCTTGAAAAACATATCAAAAAGGTATGATTTTCTAAGATATGACACGATTATGACAGCTCCTTAAGATTATTATCAAAAAACTCAAATTTATTGTATCATGCGAACTTTATATAAAGATTATATTTTAGATGTCGACTTTGCCGATTTGTTACCAGTGCCAGGACTCCCGTCACCCACATGGCTTCGATTTAAAAATATTTTTTTAATCTCAAGATCACAAACAGGTGCGTTCAAACAATGGATAAGGATGCATGCTTAGTGTACCTTAATGCTTAATGTACCTCAATGTCATAATAATGTACATTTTAAACTTTTCTATGAAGCACTAATTCAACTGGAACACCTTTGATATTCTTATTTTTCGTGATAAAAATGAGTAAATTTCTATTGAAGGGATAATTATTCGTATAGCGGGAAATCTGATAAGCAACATATTTAGAGTGAATACAGAGTAGAATACAAGCTGTATTTGTAACTAACCTGTAAAACGTATTTGTTTGATAGTCTACCACGTATAGTCTTAACCACGTATGAATCCAGTTTTTCAAGAAATTTGGTATTTTCAATTTGTTTCGACGAGCAAAATCTGACAATAAATTTAAAAAAAAATATACATGCCCTTTATCAGTGAATAACGGCGAACATTTTGGCAGCATCAAATATTTGATGCTGATTGGTTCATTTTGACCAATCAGAAAGTGGCATTTCGGAAATTTTTGAATTTTTCGCCCCCCCCCAAATATTTTGATTTGTTTTTTTCCAAATTTTTAAAATTTCCTATTTTTGATAATGGGACAAACCTCAGACAGCGTAGTTTTAAACACGGATAACCAGACCTTGGTTTATTTAACCAGACTATGGTTCATTAGAAAATTGATACATGACGCGTCATTGCGTAACAGGGAGTTCAGACTGTAATCTCAACGCCACTTATATTTCAGAAAAGGTACCTTTGTTAAGAAATTAAATGAACAAATTGGAAATTCAAGGAGGTTGTAGGGGCTCTTTTTATCTTTTGATCCAACAGAGAGAGAAACTTAACTTTAACTCTATTGAAGTATTGGGGTCAGTTATATCAGACTAAAAATTTGCAAACTAAAAATCATGGCGTTCTTTCACTAGAAAAATTTTACTTTAATTCATAGTTCTTATCACAAAAAATCTGGTTATCAAAGTTTTTTACAGTCCTCGCAAGTTGCGAGTCGAAACCCTATACTATCGCTTATAAAGCTTCAGTATGTAATTTTAATGTTCCAGCAAAGCAAAGAAAAGCTGTCGACATTCAGCCTATAAGTTCGCGGCTGAAATGTATCATCCAATAATTTTTTCGTTCTCTCTATTTAAATGAGATTGTTGTTCCTTATAAATTTATTCACATACTGAACATTGTGGATTAAAAGTTTTCGATTCTGGCATTTAATTGACCTAAATCAAAAAATATTTGAGCTAGAACTTTTTCTGATATTTCGAAAACCATAATAATTTGAGACAATCTATGATAAACTTGTTCCGATCCCGATTTAATTTTCTGCTAGTCTCCCGATCCGATCAATTTTTCTTTGTGAGTCTACCGATCCGATCAATTTTTCTTTGTGAGTCTACCGATCTGATCCCAATCCGATCCCCGGAACCAAATTTTTGCCGACCCTAGCTCAGAGCCACCTGAGTTGCTTTTGAATTTTTGAAATATATAAATGATTTGATTTGTCTTTAAATATAGGATAGAGTTACTCACTTTGATGGCGATTTCTCTCAAAATTATCTAAAACTCTCATTTATTAGTCAAAACTATTGAGCAAGTTAATGGCATTATGAATAAAATAATCTCCCGCTGTGAATTAATTTACATGACGTTGGTAAACGATAACAATAATGAAATTTTAGCAAAGTCACCCAAAGCTTTTAAAATATGCTTAAGACAATAATTGGAATATTATTGATATTACTAGTAAACATGTATCAGAATAGAAGTACTCGTATTTCGAAATACAGGAGAGACCCCATATCACCGGCATTATATCGCTGAAGTTCCCAATATTGACGAAAAAATCAAGACAATTTCGGGATTTTAAGTTAAAATAACCCTAGTTCGAATATCGCCGAAAATGAAAATATACCCGAATAGCGCGGGCGTTTCAAATTTTAATTTAAAATCACTTTAAATGCGTCAGTAGACGTCGTTTTTAAGAATAAATTGCCCAATTTCAGTTTTTAGGATTTATGTTTGTGTTTTGTGGTGTACTTAAGTTTGGGTCGATATTGAAATTTTATGCTCTAGAACTCTTGTTTTCGCCTGTTCATTTTCAAAATCTCAAATTTATACATTTCACTTTTTATACATTTCACTATCGACCCCTTAAGTTTACGCATTTGAGGGATTAACTCCTTTCGCACTAATTGTAAAAAATTATAAAAAAATCAAAAATTTTTAAGTTATGACGTCATTTCGAACATAAACGTGTTTTTCATCTCTTACCGAAAAACTTTATTTATGACTTAATATGTACCAAGGGCTCTAACCGACAGATCCAGTGTATTTAAAAATCCGGAATACGGAGATTTTATTGGCTGGATCTGGTCAAATCTGACCTATTAAATCTTCCTATTCTGTAATCCAGAGTTTTTGATAGGGTGCTAGTAAGCCGCGTTGTTTGTATCATTCAAATATGCACGATCTGTAAACTGATGGCCCTTAATCCATATCACCGAAATTTTTCGGCGATATTGCCTTCCCCTGTATTTTGTAATTTACGTGATCATCTTGGCTGTTCTTATTAACAAGTTCAATATACAAGCCAAAATATAAATGTATAAATTTTTTTAATGGAGCCAAATTGAAGAACTAGTTTATTTAAATGTTTAATTCAAGGTTCTCGCATTATAGAATTCTAATTTTTTTGAAATTAAATCTCGACGAAAACTAATTTTGGCGTTTATTTAATGCTGACTGACAGGAAATGCATTTTTAAATCGAATTTTGAAGCAGCGACACAAAGCAACTTATATGAACCAATTTTCGCCAGAAGAGGACGACACGCTTATTAATTCACCAAATACAGTACCCGAGGTAATTTTTTTAATAATGAATTCATCAATTTATTGAAAATTCATTGCTTAGAAAGTCAATAATTTCATGGAAGTTGGTATTGAAGTTTTTCAAAATAAAATGTAGTTTTTTAATAAAATTTTTGAACGGTTTCTATACAATTTTCAAAAATTTACAACTGATTCAGGTCAATCTTTGAAATAATCGATTTAAATGTTCCTTGATCATTTTGCGGCAAAAATGTCATTTTAGCATAATAAGTTTTATACAGCGAGAGTTTAAACTGGCGTCGAGACTTGAAGTGATTCGAAAACATGTTATTATATATTTTTTTTCCAACCTAAGTCAATCTTAAAAATGCTTACTATCTCTATAGCGTGTGTTCGAATCCCACTAATATTGTCAAAGTGATTGCCTTGAGTATGATTATAGGCAAGGGTTATTGATATTGGGACCGCCAAAGTTGACAAGACCTCAACTCACTTTATTCCTTAAGACAAACTTGTTGTCTTGACACTTCTTAGAACTCACGGGGTTTTGAAACTCGAATTGAGTGTCATTTCAGACCATTTTTATTTGTTTTACAAAACACTGCTTCTCGACTAAACAAAAGGCATACTTTAATAATTTGTTTATGAGAAACCACACCGGTTTGAAAATTCTAGCTTAAATATTTTCATCTGTTTTTGCCTGTTTTGCAATAAAGTCAGAATCATAAAAGGGCGGTTTCAAATAAAAACTTGTTTTTGTTTGAGTGTTTAAAATATAAGAATAATATGCAAATTTTTGCAAAAATCAATGTTTTTTATAAGTTTGTTAGTCTGAAATCTCGGAGATAACTTTATTATTGTCAAATAGGACACACAACTAGAGTTCTACCATCTGGGCGAAGATGAAATCGAAAAACAAAGTATGGACTCAGAATGGCAGTCTTTCAGTCATCAGGAAAGAGATGCAAAATACGATGGATGGAAAATCATACATTTTTATTTAATTTTTGCATGAAAAAATAATTTTCCAAATATTTTTCTGAAAAAATCAGAAAAAATTTGGTATTGTGAGCAGTGGAAAACAGATTGGAAATTATTTCGAAAAAAATTTCGGGGTTATATGAAAAAATACCTGAGAATGATCAGCGGTTTATTCTTTTTGCGTATGAAATTTTCAAGGTAAACCATGATTTAATTAACCTTTTTTTTATGAAAAGTCATATATAAAAAAATGAAAAATAAATAAATTTCATTATAAGAAATATCAAGCGTGCTCATTGGTCATTTTTTGCCCTCTTTCGTCAAGATGACGCATAAGCCCAAAAATAATACGTGCCATCAAAAGACACTGACTAGATTGTTTGAAACTTGAATTAAACATTAGTTACACAACAATTATATTCAAAGTATATTTATTATAAGTAAGACTCTTAGATAAAAAGCAGTCACCCGACAAAAATAACCACATTTACAGCGCCAAAACTAAAAAATTTATTGGTATTATTTATCAGTTATTATCGCTTTATTAATAAAAATAAACAAAAATATTATATATATATCTGACCCGCAGGTTAGGATTAGGATATAAATTTTTAGAAGGTTAAATCACGTTTATTTATAGTTACATGACTTGCTTGTTTATCGAATGAGGGATTAAATAATTATGTTATGAGATTACAAAAAAAAGTTAAGAGCGTATTTCACCACACAAAATCGCCCACAGTTCTTTCAGAATAAAAATGTAACAACTGATAATCAGTTACTTATTAGGTAATATATCAAGGAGGACGTTGAAGACAAGGGATCAGATTTTTCTAGTAAAACATTAAAAAATTAAGTGAGTTTTGCTCATTAGGCAAATGAAAAGATATTGGTTTTTTGATTCAGTGATTTTTTAAATTTGAAAATATTATTCTTGCTGAGGACAATTTCGAAAATGATGACAAGACTTATATTGTATTTGTGAAATTTCTTTCAAAATATGAAATGCGTCATCATAACGCTACCAGTCTTAAGTTAAGACTCTTAACCTTATTGCTAGTGAAATTAACACTCACAGAAAAACTCATGCTTGATTTAACAATAGAAAAGGGTCACGTGATTGAACTGTGCAGATTTTTGTTATAATGATGGTACTCAATTTGTAAACCAAACTATTAAAATCTTGATATTGTTCCACTGTTAAAACATTTAGTTTTCATTTGTAAAAAACAAGAGGGTTTGAACGAGTGTGCTCAGAAATTCTGAACAACGATGTACTGAGAGCGGAGTAATACCACCCAACTTTGAAAAATAATATTAAAATACGATGAACAATTTAAAAATGGCTATGTTTTTCTCACGTGACCAAGTATTTCAAAAAAAAAATTCCGTAAAATTCTAAATTACCCGATATTTTTTCCAGCCGATGTTCATGCAAAAATTCGTAATTGAGTCTCGTGAAAAATTATCCAGTACATGTTTTTAGTACCACGTTCCATTTTCCAGATAAAATAAGCTTTTTTTGAATGTTTGCTATTTCAACACTTATCTATTTCATATCAAAGATAAAATTGCTTTCATTGCGGATTTTCTAAATTATGAACGCATAATTATGCTCAGATTCTTTGAACAAAATATGACCACAAAATTTTTCGGAAATATTAAATAAGTTCTGACAACTTTATTATAAATATTTGAAATTTTGTTTCCTTCAATCGAAAATTTCAAAATATAAAAATTGTTTTTTTATAATATTTATAAAATGGTTACTTTTTCATTTACTTCCAAAAAACCTGTTAATCCTTATAACATTCAAATTTTACAACTTTGGTAAAGTTGCAAATATTTGACCCCTTCCTACGCATCTGTGTTTTGAAATCCAGATCGAATATTTTCGAGATATCTTAATGTACGAAACAATTAATTAAATTGACTGACGTTTCGTTTATCACAATAATCTCGAAATGAAGATTTTCGAACAAAAAGAGAAGTGTGTACTTGGCGTTAGTCTAGAATGTGAGATTTATTTTTGAGCAGTGAAAATTTGATTTTGTATTCTAATGAATTTCAATGGTGTTTACTATCACTTTTTATATATAAAAACTGTGTTTTGGACATCTGGGAGTTTAAATATGGAATAATCATATAAAACCGTGTTCCGTCAAGTTTTTAATAGGTCATTTTTTGTTAAAATTATTCATATTTCAACATTAAGGGGGTGGGTGTCGGCTTATTTGTACCTATAATTCAATCACGTCTCAGATCAAATCTAGGGCAGTTGTAAAAATCTGAGGATACTCGTTTGTAGATCTAGCTCGTCTAACGATTGCGCATCTCAAAGTCAACCTTGTTACATCACACCACCAGTGGGTGAGTCGGATTCTAGAACATCTAAACCGGCGTCTCAAAATTTAACACAAAGTAGCAAATAAATGAGAACAAAAGTGATGAGAAGGAATTTTCGATTTTGATTTTTTTTTTTCTAGATCTCACTTAAACGCCGATTTGCCAGTTTTTTGACTTCAAACTCTATCTCTTTTAGACGAATGTTTAGAATGAAGCCATTTTTCTACTAAGGTAGATAAATATAATGCGGTAAAAGTGATGGGTGGAATTTTTGAATAATTCTAGAATTCTAGAAAATGAATGAAAGTTAACCGGAATGGAAGTTCGAAAAAAATTCGTTGTCGGAACAAAGTACCCAAATCAAAGTGAGATTTCACTGATCAAAAAGTTGCTTACAGCTAATCAAATTTTTAACCAATCAGCGTCAATTTAATAATTAGGTTTAACATTTTGGCTTAAAAATAATTGAAATTTCTAGATTTGAATAAGACATTAACGATAATTTTAATGTCATGCATCGTTTTCGGTGGTCATATTCACACATAAAAAATGTTCACATCATGGTCGAATACCGGTTTTATTCGGGTTAAAGCATAAAAATATTCGAATTTGAGAATTCTAGATTTTGTTCTAGATTGTTTTGAAAAAATAATTGCCACCATGAGATTCTGGGTCAACTTCAGTCATAACCGATATTAATGTATTATAAATTAATTCTATAAAGGCTCAAAAAACCGACACCCACCCCCTTAAGAACGTATGTCCTGAGTCAAAGTGTTCACTTTAAACGAAAAATAGGGTTTCTGGAATAAACTGTTTTCCGCTGTTATCCAGCAGTAATCTGGATTTGAAAATACAAATGAATTGCACTGTGCATTATGCACAGTATTATCGTTTCAAATAATCTTAATTAGAAAAAATTGCCACTAATTAACAATTCGATATGTTTGTTTTCAAGTGAGTCTCCTTCCGAGTCTCTTTTATGCGGCATAAGTTATGCTCCGATTTTCTCACGTGACGCATTTTTCAATTTTTTGAACCAATTCAAATAATATGTTAATCAATTCTAGAAAGTGAAACACTTTTTTTTACAGGCTGACGTTTTCCACACATCAAGCATAAATCAGTTCTTTGTTTTGATTGGATTAGAGGTCTTGCTGGCTTATTTTCGCTTTTCGAACTGAAAAGATAACCATGCACAATATTCTGTGTATTCTGATTGTAACAATTTTGAGCAAATATGTTAGAAAAAAAGATTCAGAGAATTTTCTCGGAAAATTTTGTGACTTGCAAAAAATCAAAAAAATTGCAATTATCAATTTTGACTTTACACTTGAATAATGTTTTTCGATAATTTTTCTCATGGATTCAAGGGTGGTCGTCGCTAATTTGACTTCCGAAAAACAGAAAATTGACGAGAAATTAAATGATTAAGTACAGCGATAAGATGCGCAATCATCAGTTCTAAGGAGACGGTATTTTCAACAATTGCCTATTGTATGGAAATTTCAAAAATTATATAAATACATATGCCCTATTGACAATAGGGCAATTTTGGCCAGCAACGGCGAAAGAGAGATTATAAGTTATCAATTTCAAGGCCATCGGTTTTGTGATCAACTGGTATATTTATATAATTTTTGAAATTCCTTATATCAATTCATCATTCACAAAACATGAAATAATTCGAGAATTCTCCGATTTTTGACCTCACTAGGTCACCCCAGATAAAAAAAATTATATTTATTATTTTGCATCTTATCATTTTTAGCTCCAGGATATCGAACCACCGCTCAGTTCAAGATTAAACGACTTATCAAGTGAAACTCAGGACTTACAGGAATGTGTCAAAACATACAGAAATTGCTTCCGAGGCTAATCCAGTCCCTAAACCTGATGAAGCATGGTAAAGCTTAATCAGTACCACTGATCTAGCTCAAATGAACAGGTTTAAAAACTTTCGGGAATTGATAACCTTTTTACGTGAAGGATTAGCTGATAAAAAACTTACAAGACTTTTCAGTTAAAATTTTCGAATTTGAATTGAAGAAAAATTACAAGCCGAATAGGCCGTCCGAAGTAAATCATAATATGAAAAATAAGAATGATTCTTAGCAAATATTTCACTTTTCTTAGATTTTAGAAAATTTTATTTTTTGAACAAAGAAACGGAAAAAAAATTCATTTTGGTTTTGCAAATAAAAATATAATTGTTTTCATATTTTGGAAAATTGCGCTAAAAATAAATTCTAACATTCTGAGGTAAATATAAGAAAAAAAATGTAGGCGTACTTTTATGCCAGAGTCTTTTTGCCAACTTATTTTCTGTAATTGGTTGAAAAACAAGAAATTAACTATATAAGGTATTCGAAAATTTCTGAAAATGATTATACGAGACAATTCTGACAAAATCATTATATTATATGAATTCAGGGCCCTTGGTTGTCAAATTGTGAATTTTAAAAGAACTCAAAGAACACGGGATACTGGCACCTAATCGAAACCCTAAATTTCATCATAAGCCGATTTTATGGGCTGACATTTAGGCGGCCATCCAATCAAATGCTCGATTTCCGTATCTCACAAATAGTGACTACCTTACGGTTAAGGACTTTTATTCATAATATGGATTCCATATTTTCTTTTCTTCTCTCAATTAGCTAAGACAAGCATATATAAGTTAAATCTTTTATGGTACTTGCTTGGGCTTTGATGCCAATGTTTCAGCCAAGATTGTTTATTTAATTTTGCTTTGAAAACGACTCATCCGATTGAGTTTTTAGATAGCTCAAATATCTAAAGAAAAATAAATTAACAAATAATGGTCCAAATCAGACCAAAGTTACCAATTTGAAAACAAAACTGATAATTAAACCATTTCAGTGATTTCAAAAAATGATCCGATTCGGACCAAGTTTTTTCTAATTCATAAATCCCTCGTTATTTGTGCTCAGTCTATCTTAAAACTTAACTGAACGAGTATTTTTCAAAAGCAGAATTATATTAAAATTTTGGCTTAATAAGTGCCATGAGAGCAAGCTTCAGCAAGTACCAAATGAGATATGATATAACTGAAGTTAACCGACAAGAAAATCGTTCAGGGGTAACTATTTGAGAGTAACTAATGTGTACAATAATGAAATTTTTTTTCTTAGTTGTAATACGATTATCTGATAACAATCAGCAGTGAATACGGATAAGTAGTAAGATAGAAAGATCAATTTTTTTGATAACTTTACCAGAGCTGCTCATCTAAATTGAGTTATCAGCTAAGTATTACGATATGAGAACTTTTCGTGAGGTTTTAGAATTTTGTTATCAATAAAGCGGATTACTTCTCAATTAGATGAACATAATAATAATTTTTTTAAAGCTCGGTGAATAATCACTGAACAATTTCAAACTTTTAAGGCTTTTATTAAGGCTCTTATCAAACGTTTTTAAGAATTTATGTCAATTAGCACAAAGTTCATTAAATTTTTTATCTTTGAAATAAACATGAGGGTTATAAACGTGTTTTTTCTTCATTTGTTTATTTGGACGCTTTATTCAGGGTCGGATATTTAGAATATACTTAATACTTAGTACTTAATACTTAGTACAATAAAATTTTATTCTGATCTCGTCTTTAGTTATAATCAAAGTACACAACGCCAAGCATGAAATCAAAAAAGATTACGATTCGATCAAGGATACGAGAAATTTCAAGATTAGAAATTTTNAAAATTATTATATGTTTTCTACAAAATTCTCTAGTGAAATGACTTTTTAATTATTGTTCAATATCATTTATTGTGGTAAGAACGAGAGACATAGTCACGCCTACGCTTACGCGCGAACCTTTCACTGATTTTAATGTAATTAATTTTTCGGAAGTTTTGACTTCTAGAAAGGCTCTATTTTAACCGGAGGCCAATTTTCACAAATAATACAAACAGAAATCTTGAAATTAAAAAACTCAATCGGTAATTATTGATTTTTCTCACCTTCTCTCTCACCTACGCATTCTTATGTAATCAGCATTTCGTAAGCTATGACTTCTAGAAATGCTCTATTTAAACTGGAGGCCATACTATAATGCGATAAAAGTCTTAGAAATTCGTTACGATTCTTTGAAGGGGTCTGCCAAGTGATTTGAGTACTTTTGAATTAAAGGCATGTAGTACCAATATACAGTNTTTACAGAGATTTCAAAAAACTACTAATTAAAATTTTTGGACTTGATTTGCGGAAAATTTTCATAATATTTCTAAAGAGTCGACAACAAAATGACAAAAAAACATTTCATGATTTTTCAAACAGCAGTCAGAAAATATGTAGACATGCATGAAAAAAGTTAAAGTGGCTATTTTTTTCGTGTTTATTCACAGATTTCATAAAATTAATCAGAAAAAATTTTGGACGAAAAATGCTTAAAATTTTCATAATGCTTTGAATTTTTCCGAAAATTTTACGAATTATAAAATAAAAGTTTGAACTCAAATCGTTCCTTAAATAGATAAAAAATGATTTTAATGAGCTGATACACATTTATTGTGGTTCAGCTAACGATAATAAGCACAAAAAAATAAACCAACTAATTATTTTCGTAAGTTAAATTGACGCCAGTCTGCCACATCGCTGCTACCCCCTTAAGGCTCTTATCAAACGTTTTTAAGAATTTATGTCAATTTGCACAAAGTTCATTAAATTTTTTATCTTTGAAATAAACATGAGGGTTATAAACGTGCTTTTTCTTCATTTGTTTATTTGGACGCTTTATTCAGGGTCGGGTATTTAGAATATACTTAATACAATAAAATTTTATTCTGATCTCGTCTTTAGTTATAATCAAAGTACACAACGCCAAGCATGAAATCAAAAAAGATTACGATTCGATCAAGGATACGGAAAATTTCAAGATTAGAAATTTTTAATTATAAAATTTACATGTATATTCAATATTTTCGTATTTATGAACTACAGGGAAGCTCAAAATCGTCGAAATGTTTTGGAACAAAACAAATTTCAGCGATATTGACCCCCACGTAGTTTTGAATTTATTATAATTTATTATTATCATTTTTATCAAAATTTGGAATCTAGAATGTGCATTTTTTAGTTAAATGGACTATCATAACAAATTTTTGGACAACATGGCTTAATCTTTGTGAAAAATCATCAGTATTTAAGGTTTAAAATTTGAGTTTCAAAATTAATATTCTTCTATTATTCAAAAAGTTCCCTAATTCGATCCCGTGGAAAATTTCAATATAAATAAAATCGTGAATGCTATAAATTGTAGCCTATAATAACTCATTTTACTTTCTCATATTATTGGCTTTTGATCAAAACCGGCTTATTAAAACAGGGTTTTTTACGATATATGATTGCTTTATTAACAAGACTTTGTACGCGACAGATACAGTTATCAAAACAAAACAAAAAATATATTTTGTCATTTTGCAGTATTTTAAACACTGTATTTATCCTTCTTAACGAATAATTCACGTTGATAAATCGCTGCTTATTTTGACTTGTTAATTTAGATGTTCCACTTTGAGGTCAATAAATAATAAAAAATATTTTCAGAATGCTTTTATCGGACATAAAAAACAATCAGAATCAGACATTAACAAGAAAAAAACATATTCACCGTTAGAGATCAAAAAATGTGAAACTTTCCCAAAGCTTTGTGAAGTGTCTTTTAGATATATTTGTGCGACATTAAAATAAATTTCTTCGCATCTTTTTTTAACGTTTCGCTTTTATTTTTCATTTGTTACATCAAATTTAGCATTTTCAAAGATCTGGTATTTCCTAAATTTAACTTTAAGTTTATTTTTTTGGTTATTTTTTGAAGCTTTGACAGAAACTAATAATTCTAGAGATTTTGAAATTCAGCAAAAAAAATTTCAAAACTGGATTTTGCATTTTTTATGCGGTGTAATAAAGGAGGAATTTTATTCGTTAAAAATTTTTCAAATTTACGTATTTTTAATAGAAAATTTTGAGAATTTTCGAAACATTAAAGAATTTCGACCATAAAATAGAATTTGTAAGACTTTTTGATTGTTTTTTAAATTTTGACTTTTTGATTGTTTCTAAAATTTTGAACGCATTGAAGGAATTATCCCTACACATAAATCATGTACACCTCCCTTTTTTGAGGGAGATTCGATTTCACATCACTTTTAATTGGGCTTGAAAATTCGGCTGATGGGTTATTTTAAAAAGCCTATTTCTCCTTCTGTTTTTATATAGAAAATTTTCTCCAAAATCAGAATTGTACCAAGGTTAATAGAATTGTTAGACTGCAAAGATAAAACCTTATTTTTATATCTTTTTAAATTATTGAGAAAATATTTTGATAAGGGTTAAAAAATTTTAATATTCTCTAGCCCACACTATTTTTGCATTTTTGTTAACTCTAGATTCTGTATTTTTACAGACTTCGAAACTAAATTTTCGTTAAAACTTTAGCCCTGAGGATGCATTAACGAAACGTTTACACAAAGAATAGAATAATAAATGTTGAGAATTCTTACGGGAAATTCTATTACTAAAAACCTTCACACCCTGTATATAGTTGATTTTTTGAAGCTATCTGCTACGAGATTAACGTTTTCAAGGGTCAGCATGCGCAGGTGCTCGAGAACACCATGAGAAAACGTCTTACGTCCCCAGTATTCCTTCAATTTTTAACTGATTGACCTAGGGTTGCTGACCTTTTATCGGCATTGAAATGAATCAAAATATATTTGAAAATTAAATATGTCTAAAATAACGTTTTTGTACGACAATGATAACCCTGAACACAGAGAGGTGATCTCGGGCCAAACCAGATAAAAAAGAAATACATTCTCCATTGTATACATTTTTGGTCGACTTTTTCACGCCTTTTAGTTGCTATGAAAAATGCGTAGGCGCGAAATCTATAGATTTGAAGAATAATCTTTCGATACATTTAATAGCATAAACCATCATATTTATTTTTTTTGCTTATTTCTGCTTACGCACTTCTCATAGCAAAATAAAGGCATTTGAAAAAAGTAGACGGAAAATTTTTTCCACCAAAAATTTTACTACAATTTAAAATAGCTAAAATTCTTGAAGTTTCTGTGGTCAGCTGGCTCATCGTTAATTATGAACAGATCTGCACTTCAATCTTTTCAGAATCAACCGAGTTTATGGCAAATTCTGCCTGAACTGAGTGTATTAATTATTGAATTAGACTTTCTAGGCTTTCCGAGGCCAGGAAAAATATCAACCGGTAGTTTTTTGTAACAAAGCAGGAAAACAAATTCAGTTTTCGAAATATTTGAAGTCCTGGGCTGATTTTGAGTAGTTTAATATAAAACTTATCAAAATCACTCATGAAGATTAATAGTTAAATGTATGCGACAGCCGAAAACATGATAAACGTAACGTTTTAAACAATATCAATTTTGCGTATCCTGCTTATTTTTGCACTCTGGCGCAACAAATTGTTATCAATTTTCGCAAAAAGTTATTTCAGATGTACTTTAGTAATTTTTCGGAGCGAAAAATATAACAAGAAATTTCCCAAAAAAATATAATTTCCGGAATTTAATTACATTGGCAGTGTACTTTTGGTCTCTTGTGAAACCTTTCAATTAGAGGCTTGCAATTTCATTTATCATGACCATTTATCATGGCCATTTATCATGGCCATTTATCATGGCCATTTATCATGGCCAAATAATATCTTGATCGACATTTCAAGAGGCTTGTTTCGGTATATTTACATCAAAACCTCCCAGAAGACATTATGTTGAGTCAGTTAGGGTTAAAAACTCCGGTATTTCCTTCAAAAATCTAATTTTTTTACAATTATTTTAAAAACATTTTCAACAAGAAAATTTTTCGTAAATTAATTTTCAATTAAGTAATCGTAATTAATCGAATTTAATAACAAAATGCCAGGAAAAAAAATTAAAAATTGACAGCAAAAAATTATAAGCGATCGCCCAATTTTTTGTAAAAAAGGATCCCTAGTCTTTTTCTTTCGCGTTTGTGTTTGAACTTATTTTCGAAGCTCTTATTGGTCAATGTAGTGAAATCCGGTGCTGTCATTGGTCAAAGTGGGTCAAACCCGAACGCAAATTTAGAGGCCTAGGGATCCCAATGTTTAATATAGTCCACCCTCATTGCTTTCTAAAGAAACGAAAGCCGCTTGGTTATTTCTACTTTTGACTACTTAAGGAGGTGGTCAAAATTCCAATCAAAATTCTGACGTGAAACCTCCCTTTTCCGCAGTGTGTTTAGAATGAATCAACTCGAAAACGTTTTTACAAGAAAAAGTTGTACTCAGTGACCAAATAGCAACTTGTTAAAATAATTTACTCAAAATAGACGAAAAATGTTGATCGAATCAGTATTGGACCATTTTAATTCATCAGAGCCGTTTTTTAGATGATTTGAAATAAGCCACATAAATATTTTGCGAAACATTTTCTTCGTCCGATTTTTCTCAGCCAATCATCAAATAAACTAAAGACGCTTTCACTTTTCAAATCCTTTTTCCAATCTAAATGGATATTTGAAATGAGGATTATCTCTGTAGCGCGTGTTCGAATCCCACTTATATTGTCTAAGTGATTGTGTTAGTGATTACGAACCAATCAACTTCGGCGCTCCCAATATCAAGCACTTTTTTCTTTAATAATACCCAAGACAGTCACTGAGACAACATTATAAGGATTCGAACACGAGCTATAGAGATAACCCTCATTTGAAGATCCATTCAGGTTGGAAAAACTAAAACTTGTTTTGAATTTTCCCAAGTTTTTTTTGAAATTATAAAAAAAATTAATTTCTAAATTTTAAAATATAATTCAAAAAAAAAATTCGAATACATTTGTTTATACGTCCAGTATTTTGAAATGTTTTCAAAACTGTTTATATCCTACAGTCAATTTTTAAAAATTGAGATTTCAATATGATTTATATCAAAAATTATCCCCGCTGCGCCTTTCTGGACAAACGTCATGTTATGAAAGGCGCGTTTGTCCAGAAAAGCGCAGCAGGGATAATTTTCGATCTGGCCGGGCAAATACGGTTAGTTAAATTCTAAATCTTGTACGTATTCACTTTTTAGTCTTTTTAAGCGTCTTATTAAACTTTCGAAAATATCCTTTATCGTGCCATAACGTGATTTAACGGTACAATTTTAAGAATTCATTTTTAACTTTGCGTCAATGAATTAAAACCTTCTCGTTCTTTTTATTTTCAAATGAAAGTTGTTCCGAGTGTAAAAATTCACAACTTTTCGTGTTATAATTAAGTTTCATAATTTATAATTTGTTAGATTTCTAGACGATTTATTTTCGGTTTTCATTCGAGAAAAAAGGCAACGTAAAAAAACCTTGACTTTTTAACAACAAAAATAATTTCAAAAAAATTCGTAATCGGAAACTCATTTAATAACATTATAAGCGGTTTTTCCACTAACCATATTTTAACTGCCACCAAAAGACAAATAATATTTCGAAAATTAAAATTATTTGTTTGTTTCAGAATATTTTCAAATTTGTAAGAAATCTAAAATTCTCAATCTTTAATTGATCGTACATCCTTTCCCAACATAAGCCCATCTTTTAAATGATTACTATGTCTATAACGCGTGTTCGAATTCCACTTATGTTGTCTTAGTTATCCTCTTGAGTATGACTATAAGCAAGGGTGCTTGATTTTGGGACCGCCAAAGTTGATTGGTGTTAATTACTCAAGCCATCACTAAGACAATCAGTCAATCAATCACAACATCAGTGGGATTCGAACACAGGGTATATAGATAACAAGCATTTTTAAGTTCGACTTAGGTTGGGAAAAGGATATTATAAGGTTTTAATAATGTCAGAAATCAATAGTTCATTATGAACCGTTTGTGACCTTTTATAATCTACAATAGTTAACCTTGTTTTTTCAGCCCGGTATTCAAAAAGTTAATTCATTAACGGAAGGGGAGGGTATAACTCGGTTTCTTCACCTCACGCTCGTGCGCGCAAGAGCTCAAATTACAATACTTTGAAATTTATTTATTATAATTAAACTAAATAAGAGTTAACTCGAAAACAAAGGTCACAAAAAAATTTGCAATTTAAGATTTTATTTGAAATTACTTTTATAAAGGATGTGAAAGTTTTAGTAAAAATGAGAAACGGAAAAAAAGTCTAAAAATTCATCAGATTTTGTACAACCAACTTGTAAAAATAGCTGCATAGATTTGCAGCATAGATATAAACGTTCTGTAAAAATTGTTTTAAAAACGCTTTCGCGATGAACATGGTCTTTAAGCCAAAAAATATTTAGTATTTTGAGACTTAAATAAGTTAAAAATACCTATGCTACATAGGTCTTTTTAACTTATTTAAGTCTCAAAATACTCAATATTTTTTGGTTTAAAGACCATGTTCATCGCGAAAGCGTTTTTGAAACAATTTATAAAGAACGTTAATTTCACATTTCTCCGTCAGTATTCATTTCATGGTCGGAATCGTCTTGAAAAATCATGTTTTTTTATTAGCTCATATATTTCTTAGCTTCTAATGTTTGACAAATTTTGAAACCATTCGATTATTTTTTGCAATTTTTTGGAATATATGAATGTGTGGCCAAGATTAGTTATCACAGAAATGCAAATTAAGAAAATATGAAAAAATTAAGAAAATATGAAAAAACGCAGTCGTTTTTTTTTAAATTGGGTTTTAAAATCTTACAAAAATAGCTGAATTTCGACTTTGAAACCGAAAAATATTTTATACGAAAAGTCATGGAATTTTTTTTTATTTCTTCATCTGGTCCTAAATTAACAAAATTTTGTGATCACATTCAAATCAAATAATAGCCAGATTAAAATGAAATTCAAATTTGTTTTTTTTATTTTAAAATACAAAATCCCTGCAAAATTCTCTCAAAATTTTTTTTCGACAATTTTATCCGTTTTGAAATTATATTTCAGAATTTTTTATTTTAAATAAAATTCATTAGTTTGAAAAACCAAATTTTTGCCGGTCCGAATTGTTGAAATGTAATATATCCTTTTCCCAACGGAACTCCATCTCAAAAACGCTTACTATCTCTATAGCGCGTGTTCCCACTAATGTTGTCTTAGTGATTATCTTGAATATGATTATAGGCAAGGGTCTTGATAATGGAACCGCTAAATTTTATCGATGTGTAATCACTCAAGCAATCACTAAGACAATCACTTAGACAACATCAGTGGGATTCGAACACGCGCTATAGAGATAGTAAGCGTTTTTGAGATGGAGTTCCGTTGGGAAAAGGATATATCTTCAATCCCGGAAGAATGGCATTTAAAAGTAAATCAAGCCGAATTTTGGCTTGATTTACAATCAAAGGCCACTCTTCCGGGATTGAAGATATGTGACATATCATAATTTGTAATTTTTTCACATTCCACCAACAGTATAATTCCGCAGACACATGTTATAATATGGACAGTACAAGCAGCCACATACAAGAAATGCCAAACAGGAAAAAGATTTTCAACAACAAAAATTAATAATCCACAAAAATCCGTTTTGTTGAAAATTTCAAAATCTGGAAACCTATTAGAATAAATTACTTTGAAAAACTTTTTGATATATTTAAGACCATGTTTTAATATTTAGACAATGTTTAAATGGAAACGTTAATTTTTTTAAAGATTTTTGAATAAATTTTCAGTTTTTTATGAATCATGTCAATTTTTTTTCATGATTTTTGATGTAAGCTGAAACCTGATTGTCACTTTTGTGTTTTAAATTCAAACTTTTTGATTAGCAAGGACAATTTCAGTTAGGCAGTAGGACTTTAAAATTAGGCATAAATTCAAAATTTTTGAATGCTCATTTTTCAGCCTTGTTTTGTTCTAGTAAAAACATGTTTTTTTTTGAAATTCTAAAAACAAATGAATTATTTCTCCAGACATTTGTAAACCCTTTGAAAAATAAAGCTTTCAATCAAACTAGAAATTCCAAGGTTTATTTATTTTTATCGTTTTAAACGGAAATATGTTTTCACTAGTATAAAACTGTTAAAAGAATTTTTTGAAATATTTACTAATTTTCAAACATTGTCCTTTAATTACTTAACAATTACTTAACATGACATTCATTTGAATACACAGTTTTTAACCACAAATTTTTAAACAAAACATATTTCCACACAAAAAATTTTCCGACAAAAACAGCATTTTATGAAAAGATTTATTGTAACAAAATGTTTTGTTTAAAACTTTTTCTTTGTTTAAAAAAATATTTTCCCCTAAAAAGCAGCGTATTTACTTCCTTGTAAAAAAAAACGAAATTATGGATTCGTTGTCTCGGGATTTGTTCAGTTCTGCTTTAGATAACGATTCAGAAAACACTTGCGAAAGAAAAACAATAAAGCTCAGCTTAATTTTCACATGAACCACTTTGAACTGATTTCAGTTTTTGCGTTTAGTTTCGTTTAGCCAACAAAAATAGGTTTCAATTAAAAAGAATGTTTGAAGCAAATTATGAAGTTTTGAATCGGCACACCCTAACAAAATAAAAGTGACACAGGGACTGTGAAATGCAGGCCCATTGCAAACCCTTTTAAAATAAAAATACAATTCACAGGGTGGGCTCAATATTGCCCAAAGTTTTTTGGCAAATAACGGCAATATTGGCACATTTGGCAATATGGGGCACTTTTTTTGTACTGGGGGCCTTACAGGAATTAATAACAGGAATTATTTTAGCAATTTTGGGCCGGCAATATGCCCCCCCTTTAAATGGTTTTCAGAAATATTCCCGATAAAAATTTCGCGCCTCGAAAAAACTGCTAAAATTGTATTTCGAAATCGGTTGATAAATTGAAAAGACACTGTTAAATTAGTCACGCAACTTGCCACACCAAAGTAATGAAAATTTTAACTCAGTTGCAATTTTCGAAAAATTAACACCAACAACCCCCTTATGTTTTATGGTTTATAATTCTAATATTGGTAAATTTGAAAATTTGACAAACAAGTGTTAACTCATAATTATAAAATAATGGGTTCAAATACGCACTAATTTTTCATAATAACAAATGTACGAAAAATTTGTTGAAAATCCGAAATTTAGACTTGAAGATCTCGAAACCGCAGAATGTCCTTTACCAGGCAAAGATTACGAACTTGTGCCAATCAAAGTTGGGCCTGACCACAGTTACAGGTTGGTCAAAATATTGTTTTTTCATTTTAATTTCATATTTTGGAAATAATATTTTTTGGTCAAAACATGCTCATTGGAAATAAACCATGTTCGACATTATTTGCCGAAAATTAATTTTCCATGAATATCGATTAAGAGCCTTTATACTGACAGATCGGTGACTTTTTGAATAATACGGAATCCGCGCATCTGATTGGTTGATCCCTTTTTCAAACCTGACCAATGGAATGGATCTATTCTGCAATCAAGGGTGTTGATTGGGTGCCAGTATCCCATGTTGTTTGCATCACTCAAATAGTCAGGATCAATCAACTGAGGGCCCTTAATCCATATCCTTTTCCCAACTTAAGTCCATCTTAAAAATGCTAACTATCTTCATAGCGCGTGTTCGAATCCCACTAATGTTGTCTAAGTGATGATCTTGAGCATGATTATAAGCAAGGGTGCTTGATATTGGGACCGCCAAAGTTGATCGATCTTTTATCACTCAAGCAATCACTTAGACAACATTAGTGGAATTTGAGCACGCGCTAAAGAGATAGTAAGCATTTTTAAGATGAACTTAAGTAAGGAAAAAGTGGACAATACTAAATATACTATAAGATTATCGTAAAATTAGCACGCCTGACAGACAAATAGCTTCACTTTTTATCGTGGCATATTTGTCTGTCGAGCGTTTTTGTTCGATAAACGTAGATATTTTTCGATATAAAATGCCTACTTTTTTACTTTCTTCGCCAAAAATATCGTTGATTTCATTAACGTCGAATAAAATTATAAATTCTAAGGAATTTGATAAATTTGAACCTGGAAGTCTTTATTTGAAGGAAAGCTTCATGATATTTCAAACAGATTTATTTAAATTTTTGATATTTATGTTGTTTGATAACACCGTTAAATCGCTGTCTCAGAAAACACCTTGGGTCAAAAATTTTCAGAATTATTAAGCAAATTATTAGATTTTCATTTTCATGGAAATTCACCATATCTTTTAACCAACGAAACTCCACCTCAAAAACGTTTACTATCTCTATAGCGCGTGTTCGAATCGCACGAATGTTGTCTTAGTGACTGTCTTGAGTATGATTATACGCAAGGGTCCTTGATATTGGGACCGCTGAATTTGATCGGTGTAATCACTTAAGCAATCACTACGACAACATAAGTGGGATTCGAACTCGAGCTATAGAGATAGTTACCGTTTTTGAGATGGAGTTCTGTTGGTAAAAGTATATGTCAGAAAATGTGCCTAAATGTCTTGACATTTTTCAAATTGAGATATTCTCCTTTCCACTTTCGATGATGTAATTTTATTTTCTACAACTTTCGATTTAAAATTTCAAAAATCTCTTTCTTTTTTTTCCAAAAAAACCATATCTTAATCGCCTCACCAATCAGCTCTCAAGAAAAATGATTCAAAACCAATCAGAACCGTGAATTATATTGATGACGAGTTACGAAAGCATTCTTTTTATCAGGAATTAATAGTGAAGTATTAATAATACTGTATTATAATATTTTATATTTGTTTGAAATTGGGCAACATGTTTATTCAATTTTTTCTTTAAAATTCCCATCCAGTTTTCTGGAGAAAGTTGATTTTTCACGGTTTTTTGATTAAAAAATGTTTGAAGATGAAAAGGCTACCAATTTTATACTCATTAGATTTATGGTAGACTGTCCGAGGTTGGAAAACTTGAATAAAACATGTCGAGAACTCAGATAAAACTTGTTCAAGCTGTATAAACTAGATTCCTTGGGTTCATGGGATTTTTTCGGATATTATTAATTGATCTTTATAGACAAACTATGGTAAAAACCTGAAATTATGAATGTTTATTCGTGCGCAGTGAATTCATGGAAAAATGTTGGTTATCTTAATTACTCAATGCTGATCGGTTCATTTTTGACCAATCAGAAAGTCGTATTTTGAAAAAATTTTGGATATTCTGTTTTTTTTTTGAAATTTCTGCCCAAAATAAATCATATGATTATTTTTGAATTTTTATAAGTGCCCTTGTTTCCATAATGGGTCACAAGGTGTCATACCAGGCTTCCAAAAGAGATAGGAATAGAAGGAATAATTCAATGGGGATAGAGGGGGATAGGGATGGAAAATTCAGAGCCATAGAGGGATAGGATAGAAAGTCCCATCCTCTTTCTTCCCGTTTTATCCCCATTCCCTTTTTATCCCATTTTTATCCCTTTTTCTATCCCTATCCCGTTTTATCTGTTTTTTATCTCCTCCTTCCACCTTTTGATATAATAATCTTTTAATAATAATATCATTTTTTTTGCATATCCTTCTCCCAACGGAACTCCATCTCAAAAACGTTCACTATATAGCGCGTGTTCGAATCCGACTAATTTTGTCTTAGTGATTGTCTTGAGTAGGATAATAGGCAAGGGTGCTTGATATTGGGTCCGCTTAATTTGATCGGTGTGTAATCACTCAAGCAATCACTTAGACAACATCAGTTGGATTCGAACACGCGCTATATCTATTATCGGGTAACACTTAAAACTTATTTGCCTGTTAAAAGAATAGAGAATAAGTTTTTAGTGTTACCCGGGGATAATAATGGATATAGATAGTAAACGTTTTTGAGATAGAGTTCCGTTGGGAAAAGAATATTCTAGGAATGTAGCACTCGTAAACATATAGAACCACAATATATAGTATCACAATATACAGTATCACAATATATAGTATCCCAAAATTTTCCCCTTATCTACGAATTTCGTAAATATTTACGATTTTCGTCTGTATCTTAAAATTTTGTTGGTTTTTACACAAACGAGATTAAAGGGATAGTCTATCCCGGACCGGGTAGGGTGTCCGCAGTCGAGAAAATAATAGGGGATAATCCCGCCATCCCTATTCCGTTTTTATCCCCATTTGATGAATAAAAAAGGAATGGGGATGGAAAATCGGTGGGAATGCATCCCTTTTGGAAGCCTGCTAGACACAATTTAAGACACCTTCATTTATGGGTCAGTCTTGTCGAAATTTTTAAGACCGTGAATGTCGATCACGCATCTGTGGCAATAATTAAAAAAGGTGCAAATTTTTAAAGATAAGGGTTCTAAGTCGTGTCAGGGACATATCAGAGTTAAGAAGGTTCTCTAATTTTTACCTTTCCGAAAACTAGACCAAATAAGCAGGCCGACGGTTATCGCATTTTTGTGGACAGAACCCTCTTAAGGACCTGTCTCTAACACGTCTCCTCCCAAAACAGATAATATTGCTCCAAAATTTCGAAATAGTAAACCTACGCATCATTTATTTTTTTCAAAAGCATCATACTTTTTTTTGAATAGAGAAATTTTTGGTGGAATAGGTTATCATTTTGATTATCGATCCCTGCTGTCCAAAATTGAAAAAATTTTCTAGATAAATTATGCAATTTTTATTATCGAAAATAGTTTTTTCTTGACCAATTTTTTGCCGAATACTTTTAGACCGAAATAGACCAAAATAGACGATTGTTTCGATTACGAATCATTGACTCATGAAATTTAAAATTTTACATGTGATGCCCCAACCGTTCGAAATTTCCAAAAAAAACTCTAGATTAACCCACGCATTTATTTCAAAATATTTTATCTCGACCACTTATAATCTTTCGTTTTAAAATAATACATACTAATCCGAAAGTTTGGACAAGTTGTTATTTTTCGCTCTTCTTTTTTAATAGTCATATTTTTTTGCCAAGGCGGCTAGACAGCATTTTGCTGAATAAAAAAACCTCACAAATAAACAATAACTCGTTTGTCACATTTTTCTCCGGAGAAAAATTGTAACAATCTGGTGGAGAAAATATAGTGGCAATTTTAAAATGTGACAATTAAAAAAATTCAGGCTGTATCTGGGTATGAGGACAAAAATCCTTTGAGTACCTGTCCCTCCCACGTCGCCCCCAAAAATAGTTATTTTGTATATTTTAAAAAATGTCATCTTTTAAGTATTATCACTCAAGAGGAAGCGGACGAAATCGAGAATAGTCATTCTTCTCCACAAATGTAAGTACCTCTTATTTGCAATACTTTTCTGCTTAAATACGTCGAATTTAACAAAATTGCTGTAAATGAGCTATCTTCAACGACCGGAAATGACATTTTATGTTTTCAAATTGATCTTGAACATTTCAATTGATGCAAATACGCTATGATCTTAAAATTTGAATAATGCCGGACGAATAATAATGAAATATTACAGTATTTGTAAATTAAAATATTAAAAATGCAGTGCAAAACCCCGGTTTTCTACAATGAATCTGTTACAGATCCAAGGGTCTCGTGTTCAAATCTCATCACAACCTATTTTTACAAGCTTCAAAAAAAAATTATTAAATATTTACTTCGCTATTATAAAACCACTGCTTACTCAAGTGTTATCAATTTATAATCAGAATAATTTGATTGACAGATGCATTGACTTGCACATGAGTAATTCGTGTTGGTTGTAATTTTACTATTGTGGCAGTTAGATTAGTATGATGTTCTGAATCGCAGATGAGTTTGCCAAGAGCTGTTATTATCGAAACCTTTTATTTTTTTCATGGATTCCTACATATTTTCTGACCGCTGTTTGAAAAATCTTAAAATTTTTATATTATATTTTTTTTCGACTTTTTAAGAAAAATTATGAAAATTTTCCCCAAATCAAGTCCAAAATTTTTTATTCGTTGTTTTTTGAACTCTCCATAAAAAATTATGCAGAATCACATATTAAATGTTTTGGTATCTATTAAATCGCCGTATGTCAACTAATCGGTAGGTCGCGCGTTTATCATTTTGAAACTGTTGATAAATTTTTAACACTTGACTGTGCACTCGATAAATGCCATTCGGCAGTGAATCTTTAAAAATTTTATGGTTGTGAAAAATTTCAAATAAAATTGTTGGTGTACTGGGCCTTATTTCTTTTGATAGGCAGGACATTTTTTCATATCAAAACGCAATTTAAGGTCAATTTTTATCTCAAAAAAAGCTGTTTTTCTCTACTTTTTGCCAATTTTTACCCTTTTTCATGGAAAAAAAACTTTGATATTTAAGAAATTTTTAGAGTTATTAGGAAACTGATCAGCGGAGTTCACCCGCAGATAAATGAAGTTTATTAATATTGTCTTTAAAAAAAAAACTATAGTCGGGTTAAGTTGGAAATCGATTTATGTTTAGTTAATAAGAATGTAAGCGTTTGTAAGAATGAACACTTTATTGAAGATAAAAATTAAAAAAATAAATTTCCACATTTTTTTTTTCAAATATTGCTCTGAAAAATGTACCAATCTGCTGGATTTATGCCACCTCCTTAAGACAATTGGAATTCTAATTTTTTCTGCATAAGGAAGTTGAATTGTGATATTTTTAAATCCGACATTTTATATTCTGGAATTTTAATTTTTTGTTCCAGAAAATATAGCGAGAAAAGCAAGGTATACGGTATACCGTATACCATTTCACGTGATACACGGTCACAGTTGTCTCCACAAGTTACATATTTGTCTGAAACCATGCACCAGAATCTTGCCTAAGTCAAAGTTTTGTCTGCTTTGATTTATATCTCATAAATCAGAAGTTATTGACAAATAAGTCAAGAATTTTGACGGAAAAATCATGATTTTTGATGAAAAATGTTTATTTTGCCTTATGAAAGCAGATTATTTTACTTTTTTTTATTATTTTCAAGTAAATATGGTAATTAAGTACAACATTGGACAATTTTTGATTGCTTAAATTCACTTTTATAATAATTTTATTTTTTTATTGGATACTTAGCCCCTAGATACCAATAAATTTTTACTTTAACTGTTATGCATTCACAAAACACTTTCCTGAAAACTGGCTAATCTCACATTTGAATTTTATGTCTAGTTCCGAAATAATTTTTCCGTAAGTGTAACATAGGCGAAAAATCCTAATAAATCAACTCCTCGTAATACTGGAACCGAACATTAGAAAAAAAATCTATTATTTATTTGAAACTGAATCGAAATTCTTTATAATGTGTTTTGAAAGAAAGATTCTACGATCCCGTTTTTTTTTGGCTTTTTTGGATGATTTTAGGTATGCTTGAGCCACCATTGTGGCTGTGTGCTCACAAGGGTTAAACAAGTTGGATTATTTCGTTAATCGAAAAAAATGTCAAAATTTCTGATATCATCATTGATAATGGTACCAGACTTTAGAATGATTTATAATGATAATAAAATCAAATTCATATATTTTTTCTGCGGACTTAACCAAGAAAACTCAATGCGTCGAACTTATCTTCGAGATTGCGGTGAAACCAAATACTTTCAACCATAGTCAAATAAGTCCTGGGTGGAACTGAACCGATAAAATCGCTCTCATATCTTTTGCGGTTCAAACGTACACGGTTTACCAGTTGGCATCGTATAATGGTACCTTGGTCCTTGAGATACATAATTTAACAAATAAATCCATGGAAAAATAAAGCTTAATTATAAGCAGTTTATATTTCGAATAAGCACGCTCGATAGGAAATCTGCCTCGATTATTGTTTCCTTTGAAGTATGAGTCATACTTATGATATATAGACTCATGAGTCATGATATAGTCATATAAAGTCATGATATGGTTTGAAACCCTAAATAAGCATAAAAATTGCCAACTTACCAAAATTTTTCGGAAAAATTTACATTTTTGAAAATAATAATAAATCGAAATGTTAGATAGCTATGGTTTTCATCAATGTGGTTATGAATTTGATTATAATAATTACAATCTTATAACTTATGAGTCATCTTTAGAAAAAGTTGGCAAAAACTGACCAATGAGCGAGCTTGATATTTCTCACTTTAAAATAATTTTCTTTAAAAGTTAATTAAACAATTGTAAAACGCTCCTGAAAATGAGATATGATTTCTGAGGGTCGGTTATTGTTCGACAAATCAAAAAATTAACAATAGTTAAATAAATTCACACATGCTGCATGTGACATGCATGATTTTGAAAATTCATCAAACGGCTAGAAAACATCGAACGTTGGAATTCCTTGGTGAGATCACCTGCGTTAGTGAAACATTTTTTAACAACCAATGTTCCTCAACTGCATTGTAGTTTTAATTAGGATTGCTCAAAGTCAAATCCGCAAAATTTAAAAGAATATTCACAAGAAAAAAATTTTGAAGACAAAAATAGATATACTTTTCATCACCATATATTTGGCTGAATTTTTTCACTGAATTTTTTTCTTGAAATTACAGGATTTTTCTAGTTTTTTGAGTTTTTATGTTCAATCAGTATTTATTGCAAGTTTTCATTAGGCGTATGTTTTTTGTTATTGAAATTTAGTGAAAATCCTTATATAAGTAAAGCAACTCAGAATGAATTTATCTTCGAAATAAGCCAATTGAATGGGTTTCAATTTCTTTTTAAATCTTCTCAAAAATTCTAATAATAAATTTTCATTTACAAGCTGATTCGGAGATAATGGTTTATTTATGCGAAAA
>SCLH01000166.1:115255-139184 GCA_004367855.1 Oikopleura vanhoeffeni
AAATTGGACGAATTTTTGGTCATAAAATACATTCCAAAATCTGGAATCAGATTTTATAAATATGACCATGCAAAAACCTTGCACAGCCATAGGGAGTCAGGTACTGTAAATTATACAAATAAGTTAAAGATTTCGGCGAAATAATTTCACGATATCTAAAATGGCTCAAAAAATCTTAAGTGTTCATTGAGGCTTAATTTAGATGCATAGTGATAGACGGTGACGTCCGGTTAATCAATTTTGTATTATCTTGATTTTATTCCGGCCTGAAAATATCGTGAATAATAAGAGAATATTTTGTAAATATCCCCTTAGGAAGTTGATTGTTTAATTCTGGTTTGGTCTAGTACATTATGAACGTTAAGTAGTACCAATGTACTAGACCAAACCAGAATTTAACAATCTACTTCCAAAGGGGTATGCTTCATTGAGTCATAGCCTATGACTCATAGGGGCAAAAACAGTCCCAAAGATAAAAACCGATGTATTTTCAATTATTCGAAAGCATTTTTATGCTCTTTCGAAATGCTTAAAATTGATCCGAAAACCTACGCATTTTAATTCGCCAGAAATACTTGTCAATAATTGATTTGAAATTTCTCGAGTTTTATTCCTTAATAAGAAATTCTTATCCAAAATGTTAAGACAACTCGGAAATGTCAAAACCATTAGTGACACGTATTTCTTATAAATGAAAATGCGTAGGTTTTCGGACCATTATTTAGCATTTGGAAAGGGCATACGCTCCGAAAACCTACGCATTAAAAATTTTCACAAATACGTGTCAATAATTGTTTCGACATTTTTCGAGTTGTCTTAACACTTTTGGATACGGAATAAAACGGGAAAAAGGTAAATTTCACGACTGACACGTTTGCAGCTGAATAACGAAATCGTGTTCTCATGCATGTTTATAAGATGGCTTTTAGATCACTCAAAACATTCGTATATTTAAAAAGACGACAAATCTTCTGAAAAACACCATTTTTTCGTCTGAACTGATACTTAATTGGCATGTTTAAATTCCACTTAATTTTTTTTTAAACAAAATTTTAAACAAATTTGAAGTTAAGGAAAAACAATTTTCTAGAATCTGTTCTATGTTTTTTCGAAAAATTAATTAAGGAAATTTGTTTTGTGTAAACACGAAAATTTCGACCAAGAACCCAGGTCGAGTCGAGTTAAATGAGTTTACGACCCGATCAAAAATTACTTGGGTAGACGCCGATCCTTGAAATTTCATAAAAAAGATCCACCCGACCCCAGTCAAATTTTTTGTCTTTATAGAGATAATTGTAGGAAAATTGTGAAAAACCAAGGAATGATCAAGTTAGCAGCATAATAGTATTATCTAGAAAACTTTTGAAAATTGAGTAAGGAAAAAATAAGAATTGTAATTTTTTACATTTTAATGGTGATATAATATATTATCTTTTTCATTCCTTATTGGATTAAAATTTACTTTCGACATTTTTTTCTGTTAATAAAACCCAAAATAAATGCAATTTGCTCGGTCTAAAATTGATTGACATAAAAACATGCAAAAAGTGTACGAGTGACAAAATGAAGAAAAAAAAATTTTTAGGAGAAATTTTAAAAATTGACAACAATTAATAAATAGCCTTAAAACTTTAGTTTTGACTTTTATTTTCAGATATTGTTACGTTCAATTTTTAACCCTCAAAGTAAATTTGTTTATTTCGTTTAATTTTGACCTAATTTGCGTTCTTTTCAGTCGTATTTGGTTTACAGTGGGTTGTGGTTAATGCACCTGCATGAATGTGCTCGTTATCGCAGATTATTTGTTATTTATAAATTCGTACAATTCAACAAATTGTGAAAAAACGTGTGCAATATTATCAAGCTATTTCAGTATTTAATTCATTATTATTAGTTCTACATTAAATTTCCTAATCTAATTATTTTAACCAGTATTCCAAAACAAGCTTATTGCCGCCCAATTGTTTTTGACCTATTTTCGAAAATACACTCATTTTCGGCTTATTTTTTCATGGTTGACCTCAATTTCCAAATTTCCGAAGGTATATGGATTAGGGGCCCTTAGTTGACAGATAGTGACTATTTGACGAAAACAAGCAACTAGCTTCTAATCAAAACTCTTTATTGCAGAATAGACCGATTTCATCGGTAAGATTTGACCGAAACAACCAATAAAATGCTCGGATTCCTCATTTCTCAAATAGTCACGATCCGTCGGTGTTTTTTTTCCTGTGTCGAGGAGTGTTTTCGATCTATTGTTTAATACATATGAACATTTCACCCAATTTAAACGTAGTTGCGTTGATACAACAAATTCAGCTGTATTTCAATTTGAAGTGTGTTTATTAATCTAATGTCACTCTGGACGATCAGATTAATTAGTATTAATTCATAAATAACAATTTGAAATTTGTTATATCAAACCATTTGGATGTGGACATGTTTTGGTTCCGATGAAATGGGTCATACTTTTGTCTGCATCGTTTAAAACCACTTTTGTGCATTTTAAACCAAAGATTTTATTTATCTGTTACGGAACCTCCTGGAACATATCAGCTAGTTTTTAGCCAAAATTTTTATATAATTTGAAACTGACTCATACTATTGAGTCTTTAGATAACTCACACTGAGCACAATTAACCACAGATAAATATATTAAAAAAAAGGTCCGAATCAGACCATTGTTTTCATTCTTTAAAACAAAAACTGGTAATTTAACAATTTCAGTTATCTCCGAAAAAACAATTGATAGTCCGATTCGGATTTTTCTTATTTTATTATTCAGTAAATATTTATGCTCAGTTTCAGCTATCTAAGAACTAAATTGGATGATTCCTTTTGAAAAGCCGAATTATATAAAAAATTGTGGCTGACAACTAGTTGATATGTTCCAGGAGGTTCCGTGATCGATAGGCTATCGACGATAGCTCATTTAATTTCTCAACTGACAAAAGTCTCAATTCTAGAGAAACCAATAATTGTGGCAGATTTGTCTGTCGAATATTCTTATCAAATATAAAGAAAATAAGAATTCATAAAGGTCTTAGAATTTGTTTTAAAGTGGCGACAGTGGGAAACATTTCAGGGAAAGCCGAAAATCCTGAAAAATCAAGACAGTCATTTTTCCGGAAATTTTATGAAAAATTTTTCTCAATTTACCAAAAAAAATTGGACATTTCTCAGTGGTCAAAAAATAAATCACAGGATTAACTCAAGTTGAGGATTACCTAAAGTTCATTTAACTATCAATGATAGTCTATCATGAGAAAAAATACTATCAGATTGACAATGGCGGCCAGTCTTCATTTGTAAGATTTAATCTTGTTCAAAATCAGATGTTTTACATTTTTGACATTGTTATCATCTTATATCTATTGCGATACTGTTTGAGTTTTTAGATAGCTCAAACTGAGCACAAATGTTAAAGGAAAAATTAATCGAAACAAATTCCGAATCAGACCATTATTTTAAATTGTTAAACAAAAAACTGATTATCAAACAATTACAGTAACCTAAGAAAAACAATCTAAGAGCCCGTTTTTTGCCAAATTATTTTTTGTGTCACTTTTTTTTCGACCTGATTTATTTTTCTGTTCTCTTTCATTACCTGAAGACGAATAAAAATTCGAAACATGTTGTAAAATACTATTTTTAATAGCAAATAAATAATATATATTTGTGCCTCGAAAAACCCAATAAAAAAAACAAAAATGGTCCGCTTCGGACAAATTTTTTTTAATTTTATCACTCACTAAATATTTTTGCTCAGTTTGAGTTATCTTAAAACTTAATTGAATAAGTTGGTTTCAAAAACAGAATTATTTGAAAATTGTGGCTAAAAAGTGGTGTAGAAGCCCCAGCAAGTACCATAATAGATATGTTCAAATTTGTTATTTCTTAACTCTCAGGTGAATTTCGTATTTTCGTCATTCGATGTAATAATAAATACGATCAATTTTTAATGGAAAGATAAACATGGCTTCAACTCAATACAGATATATTTATTTAAGTAGCATCGTATAATTTTTAGAGGACTCTTCGGATTAACAAGTTTGTTTTAACAAGATATCTGTCGCAAAATGTCTCCTAATTTATAAGTTCTAAGTCCATTGCTCTTAACTTTAGGTTAACTTAACTCAAGACACTAGCTTCACTCGTTAACTTTTCTCCCCGAGTATGATTTTCTAAAAATTTTCAAGAATAAAATTCCGAAATTTCCGACTAAAAGTTCTAGCTTGGCTTGTCAGAAATTTTGCAGTTCAGTCAGCTGATGCCTCTGTTCAAAAGTGTTTACAAAATTTGGCGAAAAAAAATTGCTTGTTTTCAAATTTTGTGTCATTTAACTTTGACAATTAGGCCGAAAAAAACCCGAAAATTTCCCGTGATTTATAAAAAATACAAATAAATGATAAATTTTACTTATTTTTGAAAAAATTTGATTCTGTGGACCAATTCAAACCGAGTCAATACCAACGTAACAAGTTGCTGTTTTCGATAGGCACGGAGCACCATTCTTCCTGATCTGGTTTTTGCTTTGCCCATGATGGCTGAGCATCCCTGATATTCAAACCTTGTTATTTTAATCATTGTTCATTTTACGGTATGTGTAAACCTTTCGAGCAAAAAATGGGTACCCTATAAAAAGATCCTACAAAAGATCTTGTACGAATTTTAACATTTTGGACGTAAAGTAGTTTTTGGTGCTTGAGATTCCGGACAAATTTTTTTATAACTCCGACCACTCATCACTTCTGTTACAGTTATGAAAATGAGTGGTCGCACAGAAACCATTTTTTTGCAAAAACCCCTAAAGTTTCAGATTTATAAGAATTTTTATCGGCTAGCTGGTTTTTTTTGCTCGGAAGCCCTAGTTTTGTGGCGTTCACTCCTGACTTTTTTCTCCATTAGTTTTGGTTGGGTTTGCGTTGTTTTGCAATCTATATCAAAAAGCGTCATTTCCTTTTATTTTCGATTAGATGCAATTTTGATTTGATGAAATTATTTACAAATTAGAGGGTACGTGATGTATTTAGATGTTTATTTATATCCTGTTGTTTAGGAGGTTATATTATATGTGAGCACGCTTATGTGGGAGGAAACCCCTCAAGCCCCCCCCGAAATTGTATGGTTGTTAAGAGTCCGCTTGGGTTTGCGTTGTTTCGCAATCTATATCAAAAAACGTCATTTCCTTTTATTTTCGATTAGATGCAATTTCGATGTGATGGAATAGAGGGTACTTGATGTATTGAAATTTTTTTTTATGAAAGCATTCATAAAAAAAAGAATGAGATTAACGTTAAAATAATTTCCCCTAAAACTTACTTCCACTTTCGTCGATAGATATAAGAAAGAAAAATATTTTCGTATTCATTTAGGCTTTCATTTGCAACAAAAATCCGTGGCTTTGTAGATTTTAGTAGCGCAAAAAAAAATACGTAAGAACTTAAATTTTTGTAAAAATAGACCTTGTTTGAAAAAAACCGACGAGGGCTGTTTTTTTAATTAATTGTTGCATAAACTTTCAGAGTTATTTATTGATGAAGAGATTTTTTTGAATTTCGATTTCTTGGCGTTTAAGACATTTTATCAATGAAGAAGATTTTATAATGGACAGACCAAGTTAACCAAAATCAGGTTATTTCGCAACTGTATCAAAAAATGAAAATTATTGTTGTTCCAAATAAATTTTATATTATGTGACATTTTAATCAAAGTCTTACATCCTTCAATAGAATTGCAGATCACTCATTAGTCGACCAATCAGGAAAGAGCTTGAAACTATAGTAATATTCTGTCTTAAAAAACCTACTCCTCCGTGAGTCTTAAAAATACAAAATTTTGTTTTTAATTTTATGAGCCACATAATACGTGAGCAAGTCTGTTACTATCGTTTTCAAAAATTTAAAATAAATTTTATCCAGAATTGGCAACCGAAATGGAGGTCCTGAATTTCCAGATTCACAGGACTCTTTTATCGAGTAGCTATTTTTTTGCTCGGGAGCCCCAATTATCAAAATAAAGTTTGCGTTATCACCGAATCGGTGACACCGATATCGTCAAAATGATATAAATTGGAAATGGGTCAATTAATTTTGTCACCATAAAGCAAACTTCATTATTAATATTAATTAAATTCATTGTTATTAATTCATTTATTCTCATAGATTTTGTGCTATTTATTATTATTATTAATTAAATCTTACAAATTACTTTTGTCGTTTACATGATTCGAGAATAATTGAACTGAAATTATTGTCAATTCGACATAATAAAAAACTATTTGCTGTTTAAAATTAAAACTTTAAACGCAATACAATGAACAAAATTATTCGTTAAATATCTTTAGAAATCACAATTGCGTAATTCAAATAATAAAATTCATGGTTTATATTATATGTGGGGACGCCTATGTGGGGGGAAACCCGCCCATAATTGTATGGTTGTTAAAAAGGTTATATTATATCTAAGATAGAGATCCCCTGTTCCTTCGGTTTGCGTTCGTGGTTGAACTTCTTTTTAAAGCTTTTTTTGGTCAAAACAGAAATCCGGTGTTCTCATTGGTTAAAAGCAGGTCAAACGCGAACGCGAACCGAAGGAACCGGGGATCCATATCTTAGATATGTCGAGAAGAAACTAATCAAAATATTTTGTCTCGATGCATACTAGAAACTCAAGCGCTAATTTTTTAATTATATCCATCATGATTCCCGAGTAACTTTAATCTCTCATTTGCCTTTTAAAAGAATAGGGAATAAGNATAGGCAAGCCCATATCTTTTGTACTGAAATTATTTTGACTGGATTTTTAGAATTTTTGATCTCCACGTAGATTGTTTAATTATATGAAGAAATAAAAATTTGAAAAAATTTAACATTCTGGAATTTTTTCATAAAATTTGAAACAAGCTTATTTTGAGTATATAGGTTCTATAGGCAAGTCGTATCTTTTGAACTAAAGAGCTAGGTCTGATTTTATGATTTTTGAACTCAAGGTGGCTTTTTTAGTCATATAAAATCAAAAAATCGTAAAAATTACCAAAAATTTTAGGAAAAAATATAAAATTTTTTCTGAGTGTCGTTTTAAATTTGTGACTAAAAATTCAGGGAGGAGTAGGCTTTTGCGTGAGACTTTAAAAATAAACTAGAAATTTTTTTTTTGCCAATTCTGGATTAAATTTATTTTAAATTTTTTTGAAAACGATAGTAACAGACTGCTTACGTATTTTTGTGGCTCATAAATTAAAAACAAAATTTTGTATTTTTAAGACTCACGGAGGAGTAGGTTTTTTTAAGACAGAATATTACTATAGTTTCAAGCTCTTTCCTGATTGGTCGACTAATGAGTGATCTGCAATTCTATTGAAGGATGTAAGACTTTGATTAAAATGTCACATAATATAAAATTTATTTGGAACACACATGATTTTCATTTTTGATACTGTTGCAAATAACCTGATTTGTGTTAACTTGGTCTGTCCATTATAGAATCTTCTTCATTGATAAATGTCTTAAACGCCAAGAAATCGAAATTCAAAAAAATCTCTCATTTCAATAAATAACTCTGAAGTTTATGCAACAATTAATTAAAACAGCCCTCGTCGGTTTTTTTTCAAACAAGGTCTATTTTTACAAAAATTTAAGTTCTTACGTATTTTTTTTGCTCTACTAAAATACAAAGCCACGGATTTTTGTTGCAAATGAAAGCCTAATGAATACGAAATATTTTTCTTTCTATATCTATCGACGAAAGTGGAAGTACGTTTTAGGGGAAATATATTTAACGTTAATCATTTTTTTTTTTATGAATGCTTTCATAAAAAAAATTTCAATACATCAAGTACCCTCTATTCCATCACATCGAAATTGCATCTAATCGAAATAAAGGAAATGACGTTTTTGATATAGATGCGAAACAACGACCCAAGCGGACTCTTACAACCATACAATTTCGGGGGGGTGGGGGGTTCCTCCACATAAGCGTGTCACATATATATACCTCCTAAACAACAGGATATAAATAACATCTAAATACATCACGTACCCTCTAATTGTAAATATTTCATCAATCAAATTGCATCTATCGAAAATAAAAGGAAATGACGCTTTTTTATATAGTTGCAAACAACGCAAACCCAACCAAAACTAATGAGAAAAAAGTCAGGAGTGAACGCCACAAAACTAGGGCTTCCGAGCAAAAAACCAGCTACCCACATATTATAATTTATAAACTATAAAAATTCTATAAAATTATAATCTGAAATTTAGGGGTTTTTGCAAAAAAAATGTTTCTGTGCGACACTCATTTTCATAACTGTAACAAAAGTGATGAGTGGTCGGAGTTATAAAAAATTTGTCCGGAATCTCAAGCACCAAAAACTACTTTACGTCCAAAATGTTAAAATTCGTACAGATCTTTTGTAGGACTTTTTATAGGGTACTCATTTTTTGCTCGAAAGGTTTACACATACCGTAAAATGAACAATGATTAAAATAACAAGGTTTGAATATCAGGATGCCAGCCATCATGGGCAAAGCAAAAACCAGATCAGGAAGAATGGTGCTCCGTGCCTATCGAAAACAGCAACTTGTTACGTTGGTATTGACTCGGTTTGATTGGTCCACAGAATCAAATTTTTAAAAATAAGTAAATTTATCATTTATTTGTATTTTTTTAAATCACGGGAAATTTCGGGTTTTTTTCGGCCTAATTGTCAAAGTTAAATGACACAAAATTTGAAAACAAGCAATTTTTTTTCGCCAAATTTTGTAAACACTTTTGGACTGAACTGCAAAATTTCTGACAAGCCAAGCTAGAACTTTTAGTCGGAAATTTCGGAATTTTATTCTTGAAAATTTTTAGAAAATCATACTCGGGGAGAAAAGTTAACGAGTGAAGCTATGTCTTGAGTTAAGTTAACCTAAAGTTAAGAGCAATGGACTTAGAACTTATAAATTAGGAGACATTTTGCGACAGATATCTTGTTAAAACAAACTTGTTAATCCGAAGAGTCCTCTAAAATTATACGATGCTACTTAAATAAATATATCTGTTTGAGTTGAAGCCATGTTTATCTTTCCATTAAAAATTGATCTTATTTATTATTACACTGAATGACGAAAATACGAAATTCACCTGAGAGTTAAGAAATAACAAATTTGAACATATCTATTATGGTACTTGCTGGGGCTTCTACACCACTTTTTAGCCACAATTTTAAATAATTCTGTTTTTGAAACCGACTTATTCAATTAAGTTTTAGATAACTCAAACTGAGCAAAAATATTTAGTGAGTGATAAAATTAAAAAAATTTGTCCGAACGGACCATTTTGTTTTTTTTATTGGGTTTTTCGAGGCACAAATATATATTATTTATTTGCTATTAAAAATAGTATTTTACAACATGTTTCGAATTTTTATTCGTTCAGGTAATGAAAGAGAACAGAAAAATAAATCAGGTCGAAAAAAAAGTGACACAAAAAATAATTTGGCAAAAAACGGGCTCTTAGATTGTTTTTCTTAGTTACTGTAATTGTTTGATAATCAGTTTTTGTTTTAACAATTTAAAATAATGGTCTGATTCGGAATTGTTTTCGATTAATTTTTTCCTTAACATTTGTGCTCAGTTTGAGCTATCTAAAAACTCAAACAGTATCGCAATAGATATAAGATGATAACAATGTCAAAATGTAAAACATCTGATTTTGAACAAGATTAAATCTTACAAATGAAGACTGGCCCCATTATCAACTACCAATTTTCATATTTTCAAAAAATCTGATAGTATTTTTTCTCATGATAGACTATCATTGATAGTTAAATGAACTTTAGGTAATCCTCAACTTGAGTTTAATCCTGTGATTTATTTTTTGACCACTGAGAAATGTCCAATTTTTTTTGGTAATTGAGAAAAATTTTTCATAAAAATTTCCGGAAAAATGACTGTCTTGATTTTTCAGGATTTTCGGCTTTCCCTGAAATGTTTCCCACTGTCGCCACTTTAAAACAAATTCTAAGACCTTTATGAATTCTATTTTTTTTATATTTGATAAGAATATTCGACAAACAATCTGCCACAATTATTGGTTTCTCTAGAATTGAGGACTTTTGTCAGTTGAGAAATTAAATGAGCTATCGTCGATAGCCTATCGATCACGGAACCTCCTGGACATATCACTAGTTGTCAGCCACAATTTTTTATATAATTCGGCTTTTCAAAAGGAATCATCCATTTAGTTCTTAGATAGCTGAAACTGAGCATAAATATTTACTGAATATAAAATAAGAAAAATCCGAATCGGACTATCATTGTTTTTTCGGAGATAACTGAAATTGTTAATTACCAGTTTTTGTTTTAAAGAATGAAAAAAATGGTCTGATTCGGACCTTTTTTTTAATATATTATCTTTCTCTATTGCATTTATTATCTCCGCAATAACCGCTCAAAGTCGCGTCCCCGAATGGCGTTTTGGGTGTGAGGGGAATTTCAATTGTTTTGGGTGTGAGGGGGTTAAGTTATCAAATAGCTGATGAGATTTTAAAGAGCTGTTACTATCGAAAGATAAATTTTAGTTTTTTTCCGTCTTTTAAAACGGTACTTTGAATTTCTGAATTCAATCAGTTTTAATTAAAATGGTAAAAACCAGGACCATTTATTAAGAATCATAAAATAGTACTTTCTTGACTGAGTATTGAGATGAAAATAACCCCGTTTTGTTTCAAATTGTTCATATTTGCAAACAATACCAATGAGTTTATAACTGTAAACATTTTTGTTCGAGCCTCAATTCATGAACGGTACCCCTTAATAAGTTGACTTCAAATTATATTGACTGCTGTATACAGTATACAGTATACTCCTCAACCTCCTTAGTAAAGTTCGTAATAAAGTTCGAAAACTTCGAGCTTAAACCACAAAGGCAGCTCGATTAGATGACCTAATGTGACATTAATTATGTCGATTCACAAAATTTTGAGTAGAATCTGACTAGTAGACAACCAAATTTATTACTTAAATTGAATTCATTATGATCAAGGCTTCCGAGCACGAAATCAGCTACCCAATTGATAATAAGTCCTATCAGTCTGACATATTGTAGTTTTTGACGCTGAAAATATTTTATTGTGCAACCACTTGGTGGCGCTGTTTCGGGTGGTCAAAGATTTTTTCAAAATTAAGGCAATTGTATATCCTCCTTTTACACTTTGCTCAAGATGTGAGCCTTACTACTAGAAAACACACTTCGTTTACTACACAGCATGTGAAACTTTCTATCGTGAATATTTTTTTCGGATTCAGAAAAAAATTCTTCTCCAATTGACATTTGAAATTTTATAATCAAAAATTTTCACGTGGTGTGGCACCGAAATGGAGGTCCTGAATTTCCAGATTCACAGGACTCTTTTATCGAGTAGCTATTTTTTTGCCCCAATTATCAAAATAAAGTTTGCGTTATCACCGATATCGTCGAAATGATATAAATTGGAAATGGGTCAATTAATTTCGTCACCATAAAGCAAACTTCATTATTAATATTAATTAAATTCATTGTTATTAATTCATTTATTCTCATAGATTTTGTGCTATTTATTATTATTATTAATTAAATCTTACAAATTACTTTTGTCGTTTACATGATTCGAGAATAATTGAACTGAAATTATTGTCAATTCGACATAATAAAAAACTATTTGCTGTTTAAAATTAAAACTTTAAACGCAATACAATGAACAAAATTATTCGTTAAATATCTTTAGAAATCACAATTGCGTAATTCAAATAATAAAATTCATGGTTTATATTATATGTGGGGACGCCTATGTGGGGGGAAACCCGCCCATAATTGTATGGTTGTTAAAAAGGTTATATTATATCTAAGATAGAGATCCCCTGTTCCTTCGGTTTGCGTTCGTGGTTGAACTTCTTTTTAAAGCTTTTTTTGGTCAAAACAGAAATCCGGTGTTCTCATTGGTTAAAAGCAGGTCAAACGCGAACGCGAACCGAAGGAACCGGGGATCCATATCTTAGATATGTCGAGAAGAAACTAATCAAAATATTTTGTCTCGATGCATACTAGAAACTCAAGCGCTAATTTTTTAATTATATCCATCATGATTCCCGAGTAACTTTAATCTCTCATTTGCCTTTTAAAAGAATAGGGAATAAGGGATTTAAGTTACTCGGGCATCATGATCGATATACACGTATATCCATTATTATCCCCGGGTAACACTAAAAACTTATCTGCCTGTTAACAGAATAGGGAATAAGTTTTTAGTGTTACCCGGGGATAATAATGGATATGTATGTGACGTAACGCGTCACTGACGTTGTAGAATAAAATTTTTCAATATTCCTGTAAAATAAAAATAATTTTTGTTGCGAATGTTCTTCCGTTGATGAGGCGATTTTCCGCAGAAAAGTCAGAGATTTATTGAGCCACAATGTATTTTTGCGAAATTTTTTTTTTGAAAACCAACTTTATAAAACACAGTGTTTTGCGACATGGTTCAACCTAGAATCGATCATTCCCGATGTTCTTTCTAATGGCATTTTCGTGAAGACTTAAAGTCTCGACAAAAACTTTTTAAACTCTTTGAATTAAAGATAAATTTAAAGATAATTTTCGCGACAGAGGGATTCCGCTTTAATACGGCGAGTAATTCTGCTTTAAAATATTCACATTTCTCAAAAAAAGAATGATATAATCCATCGGCGAAGTTACGCATAATACCCAAAAAGTGCTCAAATTAAAACGCGACTTATGAGCGGGATCTGCGTTCAAAATCTGCATTATTTACACGATAATTTACTTCTTAGATACAGAAAAAATATTTTAAGCCATGAGAGAAGCTTATTTGATTCTTATAAACAACGATTTTTGGTGAAAAATTTACGTCGAATTTATTGACCAAAAGTCGTTTTTATAAAATATTTTACTTCTTACTCGAAAAAATCTGTTTTTATGAAAGCTTTAGATGTTACCTCATCTAGCTTGGCGGTGCTCAAGTTAAAAAAATTCGGTTTATCGATACAAAAGTTCAGAAGTGATTTTTTTTTTGACAATCTAAATCATTTATTCAGAAGTCTGCGTTAGGTTGTCCGCGAAAATTCAGATCTCGCGAATCGAGATTCAAATTTTTTCAGAGATCAAAGATATTTTTCGAAACTTACAAAAATTCGAAATAGTACCGCTTGGTCAAAATTCGACTTCATCAGATTATCGAAATCAAGCTTTCATTTTGTTCGTCTGAATTCACCGAGTTTAATGATATAAATTTCAATATAACTTTTTTTGTTATTCTTTAATGACACAAAGTGTGCATAGGGGATATTAAGTGTGTTAATTTGCGAAAATTGACCAAAAAAACAGTATTATCGATATAAGTTTAAAAAAAATTTCCGACCAAATTTGTTTTTAGTTATTTCTTAAGCTCGTTGTTTTTTTTGGGGTTGGTTCAGTACTATATCAGATTTTCAGGCCAACTTTTTTCGCGGACACTACCCCCTTAAAGGACAAAAATTTCGAATAATGACAATTCTGAATATTTTTTTTGATTGTTTCACAAAAATGTACAGGAGTAACTTTGCGGCACGTTTGTGTATTGTAACCTTGATGGTGAATAATAAATTTGGTTAATATTTTAATCTGATAAGTTCCTGAAGTTCCCGTTAAAAAAACCAACGAATTTGGTTTGGTTAACCGCGGTTAGCCTGCTAGACAGCCATCTTGTGTAATAATCCTGCGTTATTTTGAATAAGAGAATATTTTTTCGAATAAAAACACGTTCATGGCGAAAATAACTGAAAAAAGAAATTTTGAAAAAATCAAAAAAATCTCAGAAATAATTCAATTCAATTTTTTAGTACACTGTCATTTAATGTCGTTTAGTTATCATTATTTTCAAATTTTAACTAAAATGGCCAGAAGTAACACGGTCTAACTTAAATGTTTTGTGACGTTGAGGGTCAAACAGAAGGTTAATTAATTTCTTGATCAAAAAAAATCGTTGTAAAAAATCCCTAAATTGAAGGCTAGACAATCCACGTTCTATTCACACAAAAAATTTGTAGATCAAAGATTTTGTGTAATCTTCATCCGTAATATTGCATAAAAAGTATTTAAAAAACATTCGCGTTCTTGGCTGTTATCACATAAATTCAGTCATAGGATTTCCGAAAAAAAAGTCTTGAGATATTCAAAAATTAAAAATCTCGATGACATTTCAATCTTGATATTGTATCCTATCATCTATCAATTGTCTATGATTTCTTAATTGAAACAAAAATATTGAACAAAAATCTCCAGAAGCAAGTTAACGAAATTTTCGTGTTTTGTGTCTTTTAGTGTGAAAGAGTTACAAAAAATCCAAAAATTTGAAGTGGTTAACCGCGTTGGTCCTGCTAAACAGTCAACGTTCAGCTTTGCTTAGGTAGTTTTTTAGGTCACCGACCCTAGTCATGTCGATTACGGGAAAATCATAGGCGATATCCAGAAACGGTTTTTTGCATTCAACTGCCAAGTTGGCAGTGCCAACTAAAAAGCTCGTTAGAGAAATTTTATTGAGTTAATTTAATATCCGGTTCATCGGTAATAAACCGCAATTAAATTTTTTGGTAGGTTCGAATCTTGAGGGGCCCAAATTTTTTTTTCTTGAAATCAGCTGGAAAGTCAGATTTTTATCTCTGTTAATTCTCACATCACTATTGTCTACACATTTACTGCTTGAACTATATTTTTGATGAATTCCTGGAAGAAAAAAACGAGTTTCGATTTTTTTTCTCAAATTTTATACTGAAAATGCCTTTATAATAAATCTCCGGTTACCGGTGAACCGGAAGTCCGATGAAAAATAAAAAAAATCTCCATTGAGTTCTTTTAGGTGGCAGTTGAATGTAAAAAACGGTTCTATATATCAATTTGTAAATCAAGATTATTTTGTAATAACAATGCGAAATTTCCGTTAAAAAAATGTTTTCAAATTAAAGCACGTTCTAGACTGAAATCACAAAATTAAAGAAAAGAATTTCTGAAAATAGTTTTTTTTTAGATTACCAATCAAAAATTTTTAATAATTTTCGACCTTTAATCGGAAAAAATGTACAAAAATAACTTTGCGGAATTTTCGTGTTTTTTTACTGTGAGGTTCAAAAAGAAAGTTACAAATTTTTGTTCAAAAGTTCTCGACGTTGCCTTTGATAACAAATTCGTGGTGGTTAACCGCGGTAAGCCTGCTAGACAACCCACGTTTATTTATGCTAGGAAATGTGGAGATTACGGATCTTGTGTGATCGTCATGACTTATTTGAAATAAAAAATATTTTTCCAATAAACACGTTCTTGGCTAAACCAACAAAGGGATAAAGGGATATGGATTACCGGACCTCAGAGTACAAATCCTAAATATTTGACAAATGCGAAGTCTGAGCATTTGATTGGTTGATCCTTTCTCAACCTGACCAATGAAATCGGCCTATTCCGCAATCAACGATTTTGATTGGGTGCTAATATCTTGCGTTGTTTGTATCATTCAAATATAAAGGATTTGTACTCTGAGGTCCGGTAACCCATATAGACACTTTATTTTCCGTTAGTTGTTTCGAATTTCAAAAAATTTTTCTTTGCCATTTCAAATTTTGAAATAGCTCAGAAATTTTTTTTTGCTAAGAAAATATTTTCCAAAACTAATTCTGGATAATTTTGAAGTTTTGTGACTGTAAGGGTTAAAACGAAGCAAAGTTTATATTAAATTTACAAATATCTTGAGGTTATCTTTTATAGAAATCAACTGATTCGTGCTGGTTAAAGGGTATCCCGCGGGATCCCGGTTCCTGATTTAAAATATTCTGGAAAAAAATAAGCCAAACACGGCTTCAAGGATATTATTCAGAATTGCCAGGTTGTAGAACAAGCTTTCAGCTTGCGTCAGAAATGTGCCAAAACTTTTTTGTATGCTTACACTCCGTGGCACATAAGCGAAACAAGAAGACATAATGCAAAATCTATCTCCTCCCAGGTCTTATTATGAAGAAAATTGAATTTTAATACAACCTGTATAATTACTATTCTAAACTCGAAAAGGGCGTTTTTGTCGATAAGTGCTATATTTTTTCTAAAACATGCAAAAAACCACCGTTTTTTGGACATTACGCCTTGAAAAATCTATCTCCTCCCATGTTAAAGGTTAATTTTTCAAGGTCACGTGGAAAAATTTCCCAAAAAAAATGTTCTTCGATTTTTCAAAGTAGACTGAAAAGTAAGCTGGAAAAACACTGAAGAGAAAGTTGGCTTAGTCAACCCGATATTTTGAAGTTTTAGTGGTCAAATTGACACAAACGTCATTTTTGAACATAATTTTAAGAAAAATACTTAAGAAAAAATCGAAAAACCCAAATTTTCCGAAATATTTTTGGTTCTCATTTGGCTTGTTTTATGCGTTCAAATCATAAACAATTGATTTCGGGATACCATTAACCGCGGTTAGCCTGCTGAACAACCCACGTTTATTTTCGCTAAGAAGTCTAAAGATTATGAATTTTGTGTAATCGTCATGCATAATTTGGAATAAAAATTTTTTTTTTGAAATTAAAACACGTTCTTAGCAAAAATTACGAAATCAGGAAGTTATTTCAAAATAACTAAGAATAAATTCGACATCATTTAGAAATGTAGCGTGTTTTATTCGAAGTATAGGTATGTTGTTAGCCCGATTCCTCCTTAATTCCGCTAATTATTGTCACGGGTACCCCCTTACAAGAACAAACGGGATAATTACTCTCGACAAAATGACCTCACTCGTAGTCCGATGTGATTATACATTTTGATTCACGTGCGAAGTAACCACTTTTTAATGAGTGATGTAATGTGGTTTTGTGACCTCTTTGCATCAAAATGCTGAAATTTTTCCAAGATTGGAAGCATAATTAAACCATTGTTCGAGAAAAGGTGCGAAATACAGTAGATTTGTTAGTAACCTGAAAAAACTTGAACTTCTGAATTTAAAATCTTCAGTTTGTTATTGTAAGTATGGGTTTAACAGCCAGAAAGATAAGTTGATAGTTCGAGTTTTATGTGCCACATTTTTCTGAGCTTTTTCGATTTTAAATATTTAATTTGTCCGAGTTGAACCGACGATTTCAAATACATAACGCAAACAATTTGTCAAATGATAATTTTAATGTTTTGATGAAATTGATATCTTTTTACCTACACATTTTTTGAAAAAGATATTCCATAGATTTGATCATTATAGAAAACCAAAATCATCACAAGATTGTTAGAAGCGAACCAATCAGCATGCGTCGGTTCAGGTGTAAACTGGAGCTCAAATGGCCAGCTAAAGTCTGACGTATATTTCATGGGATCGACAAAATTTCTCAAAAATTTTAATGTTGATAAAACCGTTTAATTTTTTTAATTTCGTCGGCATGTTTTGATATAAAAACTCTCAGATAAGTAATTGTGGTATTTTCATTTAAACCTTTATTATTGAAAAATTTGAAAGAAACCGATGTTTATACAAATCTATCTACCGGAAAAAGATACGGATTTCAAGACATGTCATTCAAGTGCCATCTATCACAATGACAGAATAATGTTGTGAATAAAGAGTTAAAATTTTCAACTTGAGACAGTTGATCACTGTATTAAAACGAGTTTTTGTCGCTTGTTGTGACCCTAAGGCACCGTGCCGTCACTACTTATCATCGTTTTTTTACCAAGCGAAAAGGTCAATTTGTTTCTTATTTTAATCTCATACTGTTATCAAGCAAAAATCAGTTGAATTAGTACAATATGTAATTATTATAATCCAGAACAACAATCTCGAGTGAAAGCGAGAGAATGGACTTGTTGGGGCGAAAGGTTTTGCGTCATAATCAACATATTCTAGTCAGTTATATGAGCAGTTGGCGTAGTGGTTAGCGCTACTCGATTTTTATCTCGTTTACCTGGGTTCGACTCCCGGACTTCTCAAAACATTTTTCTATGGTAACTCAACAATAACTCATGATTGGTAACCGCGCTCATTGGCTACTATTAAGATAAATCTTTACAGTTTGTCCTGGCATTTCCGAACAAAATGTACATAATTTGATTTCTCCAAGTTAATTTATCAAGAAAAATGCGTTTTCGTATAATTTTATTTCTGACTAACGTTTCGCAGGATGCATTTTCGAGTTTTCTAAAAAATAATCTTCAAACGGTTCCTTTTTCAACATTCAAATAATATTTTAAAATTTTATTTATTTCATAATTTCCATAGAGAGTGATCAGGATACGATCATATGAGTGGTCTTCCGGAACTGACGATTCTGACTATGATGAATATAGTTCACGAAAAAGGAAACCAGAAAACGCGAGGTAAAACACAGATCAAGGCAAAGAATAGCGGCTAACAAAGAGAACGGAGCGAATGAAGGTTATTAATAAAGGTAAAAAATATAAAGAAATAACACAGAATCAAAAGTTAATTTTATCAAAATTTCATTACAGTAAACGCGTCACCCCGACTTGACCCTTACGGTGTTTTTACTGTGGGCTTTCTTTAAACAGATGCGCCACGTAAATCGCCCGAAGTGTAATTCTAAATTACTATCAGTAACCTCTGAAGGAATTTACCGTAAGTTGCGAATAACTGTTTATTGTAATGTTGTAATTTTTGCTTGACTTTTATGATAGAAAGCGCGCGGCGCCGCGTACTCATGAGTAATGTCTAATTCTCATACCAAATGCATACGCACTTATGTGTGTGAATAGAAACGGATATACGTTTAAAAAATGTTCCATGATTAATGTCTTCTAGAATTTTCGTGTCGAAAGAACCATTTTTCATTAACTCAAATCGATTTTTAGCAACGGATTTACACCAAATGATATAATTGTTTCGCTTCAATTTTCAAACAAAGATGGTTAAATTTGTAGCAAGCAAATTGGCATATCTAATCTTCATAAATGAGGGAGTCTCGTCTCAAGTTATAATTTGGAACGGTTTTCACGGGTGTGCAGATCACAGTTAATTAATTTACTGAAATGAATTCTTGAGATTTGATTTCCAAATTATTTTAAAAATTTGTTTTAATTTATTTCTTTATATGAATTTTTAACAATGGCGAAAATTTGAAATTTTATGTGTATAAAAAATTCAAACCTCTGAAAAATTTCAAGACTGTACACATCACACTAAAAAAAATTATCTGACATATACGCTCGACGAACAAACTTTTCATTAATAATTGTTTTCTTTTCGAAATGTTGCAATTAAATGTGATTTAATTTGGGACGATTTAGAGAAAAAAATGGTAGATAACATATTTGATTATTGAGAAGTTTTTTAATGTTGTTGTAAATTTTCAAAAATTATACGAGACTCATTGTCAAACAAAGAAACAATTCTCCAATAGAAACAAATTGGAAATGCTCTCGTAAATATAATTCCGATAATCCTGAAGGCTTTTGGCGATATGTTTACATTTATATAATAATAAATAAACTATCACATATTAATGTATAATAGTGTTAATACAGATAATTACATATAATATAACATTCAGTGATCGTTGAAAGATTAAAATTTGGAGTTTTGTTTCGGGTATGACTGTTAATTACATAAATAAAGGTGGAAATGAGGGAAATCATCTGAAGTTGGTGCTGAACCCGCAGTGAAGCACGTGTGTATGTCTTTAATTTTGTCGAAGTTATAACTAATACGGACGCCTGACGTCTGTATGTCACGTCTTTTTTGAGTCTTAAAATATAGCTGATATTAGCTAGGATTTTTTATTATTTTATTTAAACTTTGGTCGAAAATATTCAAAAAAGATAAATGGATCGGAGTTCAAAAACTACGCATGCTAAAGTATACTGTAACTTAATCTTGAACCTCACGCTCTATAATGAAAAGCGCGATATATGATAATTGTTTTTTCAAAATATTACTGTATACAACATTTAATCGTTTTTACAGGATATTACCGTGATAAACTTAAATATTGAGTGTTAAACTCTTCCCAAAAAAATCCCGGAAATAAGCAAGAAAACATTTTTGATAAAGAATATCCGGTTCGATAAGAAGTAGTCATTTTGAAGAATTTTTTTATTATATATCGGAGTACTCGAAACAAATTAGTTGTTAATATGAAAAAAGGAGAAGGGGCAACTATCGCAAAAGGTTTTTTTGGCCGAAACTCGGCGTTATCGCATTTTTGTGTACTGGTACTAGAATAAATTGTTTTGATAAAATGATAAATGCGTGGGCTGTTCAGAATGAAGTCATATTTGACAAGTTTGATTCCAATTTTAGTGAAAGTGTAACAAAATGGATTAAAGATGTTAAACATATCAAAGTGTGTAGAAATGGTAATTCACGCAAGCAATTAAAAAACCTTGAAAAAGTAAACTTATGAAATGTTTCTTTCAAATATTACGTATATACATACGCACTCAAAATAATTTTGTAAAAAAACCTCAAATACCTACATAAATTTTGGCGATATCTGGCTCTTTCGGCAAATAAAGCATATAAGAATACAGCTGGAAACTTAAATCAAAGAAATTGTGAATCCAATTCTGTCCAAGCGCAAAAGCTCAATTTTTTTTTTCATTGAACGGAAATCGTGGATATAAAACTTAAAATTTTACTGCAATCCTCGGTTTCCTGTTTGTGAATTTTTATAAAAAAACGTTCGATAATTTTTTTTTTAAACTAGAAACTTTAATTAGAAACTGAGCCACTTGTCCTTAACAAATTAACAAGGTGTAAATTACCTTCTAAATTGAGTGCACTAGAGGAGACGGTACCGCGAGAAATCAAAATTTAACTCCGATCGAAGACACGTAAAAAGGTCTAGTAAGCTCTGTAGGGGGTTGTAGGCAAAATGTGTTTTTAGCATGAAAGCATCGTAAGTCCTTAACATTCGCTAAGACATGAGAGTATTTGCCACCTGAAAATCTTTAATTTTGGTAATACAGTTCTTGTTCTCCAACTAGTAGAATACCGACTCAAAAAAATTGTACGGGTTACGGATTTTGTACCGGTCAAAGAAAATCCTTATACTTTTGTTCAGAAGAACATTTTGAATTCAAATTTCTTTTTTTCAAATCTTATTATGAACGTGAGAATCTCGTGTTTCTCCGAAATCTACAAAGCTAGTTGACATCGTTTTGAAAAACTCATACTTTCCAATATGTATTCTTTATGGTTTTTAAAAAACCATAATAATTCAAGGCGTTATATCACATATTCACACTTCTGTGAATATCCCGGCCCTACTACTTAAAAACACACTACGTTTCCTAATCAGGGCCCGGATATTCACAAAAGTGTGAATAAGGGATATATAAAATAAGAAATAGTACGTTTTTGAATATGTTTTTGAAATTCTGCCTTTCGTGTATTTTATAAATATTTTGAATCCGGGAAGGGACCGATTTTAAGTAAAGGCCCTCTTGCCGGATTTAAGATATAAGCAGAAGTGCAAATAGGGTCTCCGCAGTGGAGCAAAATTTCAAGATCGAACATTTTCGAAAACTGCTTTTCACGTAAAATTTTATGCTGATGATGTAAGGTATCCTAATTTCTGAAAATGGTGGAAAGACAAGCCGGGGCTCTATCATTATGATTCTAGCGTGTTAACTGACAACGCTCCATACAGTGACGAAAATGAATTTTATTTGTGAAAATATAATAATAAAAGGTGAATTCTGATTAGTTGAAATTTAAACCAATCAAAATACAGAAAATCAATCATTGCCTTGATTTAATTCTTAGTGATGATTTCAAAGCCCGCGGCGTCTTTTTTTTCTATTATAGTCCTCTCTTCCGTCTATATATATATAAGATATATATGTAATATGCCATTTTAACCAAGTTTATGTTTTTTCTGCCTTTGTTAATTTTAAAGTTACTTTAAAATGCCAAAATTTTAACGTGCGATTTTAACGTTGTTGCTACGCATTCTAACCAAAAAGTGATAAAGGGATATGTCGAATTATGTGTTCGTTATCAATTTTCCCAACTTTCTAGTGTAATCCCGATTTCCTAGTATGTGAAAAATATGACCTGAATCTGACTGCGGACAGGCCAAGTGCAAAAACACTGTAGTGAAAATAACGAATTAACTCAAATAAATTTAACTTAAAAAATTTCGAAATGCAAATTACGAAATGCGATTACCAGTAAAAAAAATAATTTTGATTTACTAAGAAACCTCGTTGTTTGTCTAAGAGACAAAAATAAGTCATTTAGATAAAGTCTGTGTGCACTTGAAATATCATTTTTTTATCTCAATATAATTTGATAAAGTTTTACCTGATACAGACTGTAGCTACTTAACTATTGGTACTTAGAGTTACGGTGCACTTATTCGATACCGTGGCATGGTTCTTATCGTATACGATAAAAACTTTTTTTCAACTTTTGTTCAGTTATACAGTTACTGTCTATCAGACATCTCGGTAATCAGATGTAACTGTATATGGACATTATATAGACGTGATTATCTGATGATAACTTTATCTGTTATGCTTATTAGGGTGTCCGTAGTCAGCAAAAAAAAATTCGCAATGACCAATTTTTGATTAAATGGAAAAGGTAGAATTCAGAAAAAACTTCGATTTTTTTTTGAGTATTTGAAATTTTTTAGTCTCAGGCGGAGACTCTCAGCCCGATTTTGGTTACATGTAATTTTAATCAATCAAAACTGATTATTTTGTCGAAGTTTTGTAGGTTTTTTTCTTCTGAATAAAACAGTTAAAATTAAAAGAGTTACTAGTATAAATTATAATGTATAATATATAAAAAATTTGTCACGAAAATTTCTGTACTTTTGAGAGTAATTTCGAGAAAATCTGAGAAAACCAGTTTTAATTGCAGTATCGACAGTGTCGATTCGACACCATATTAAATGCTTGTTACCGTTCGTAATTAACCAGATTATCTCGCATATAATTAACAGGACTCTCGAGATCGGAAAAGACTTAACATTTTAAAATAATATAAAATTTTAAAATTAACCTTTTTACAAAAAAAATTAAAATAAATGATTGTGAAAAATTTATCGAAAAGTTCAGTTTTCAGACGCGATTATGTCAGATCTTATAAATTGGTCGTTTAATTATTTCAGAACGAGAACATTTTTATATAATGGTTGAAATTAAGAGTGCGTGCAAATTTGATAAAATCATATTGAAATAGATATCACTGAAATATTATAAAATATAAATACACCTGTGACGTTTTCTAATAAATCGGAAAGATTTAAATATTTTGAAAAGTACCACAATCAGTGATCCCGGGGATTTTCATAAACCCCAAATAAAAAATCTTATAAGAAGGCGTGAAAATTAACGGTTGAAGATCGCTGTTTTTTGTACGAAAATGAAAATCTCTATTTCAGGGCGGTTATCAAACTGAACGTGGCTTTTACACCCTTATAATAACATTTTCAACCCTTAAATAACTGAAATGTGCATATTTAAGCAATTTTTCAGCATAAAAATTATAAGGATCCGCATTTATACGGCTAATCAAATCAAAATTTTCAGAATCGTACAAGAAGAAAAATAAAAACTTGAAAAAGTTTTCATATTAAATTGTCTTATATTTTTTGGAAAAGGGATATTTTTGATAAAAATCGGGAGTATCATAATTGGTTTGACAGATTATCCTAATTATCGGCAATAATTCCGAAAATATTTTCAAAAATTTAGAAAATTATTTAGATAACCAGCAATCTGAATACTCTCAAAATTAGCCACTCAGAATCGAGAATTTCATTATCGTAAATGATTTTTTGTAATTCACTCATTTTAGATACGTATTTTGAAAAATAAATTGTCATGATATTGTCACATATGGCTCGTGAATAAAAATTTCGAAAACATGAAATTTGGAAAAAAAGACTTATATCCCTTTATCACTTTTTGGTTAGAA
>SCLH01000166.1:139357-158916 GCA_004367855.1 Oikopleura vanhoeffeni
GATAGAAGACACAGTAAAGTCGAAACTCTGAGGCTGGCAATAGAATATATTCGAAATTTGGATGCGCTTCTAAATGACAATGGTGCTAATAATCACGAATTGGATAGGCAGCAAAATATTATTGTATATTACACACCAGCCGGTACGTTAAAGTTATATTTTGAATCGACGGAGGTCTATAACGCGAGATCTACACATGATAGGAAGTTAATTTTAGCGGCATTCAAAATTTTGTTATCGGTTTCATTCCGGATAATAAACAAAAAATATAATTTCGGACAAATTTTTATTTTCGAAATTTCTAAATCTCAAAGTATTCTATGCTGTTTTCTCAAGTGGTTAGAAAAAATGAAAATAAATACATTTTTTTAAAAAAAAATTTTTAGATTGGGAAATTAGGGGTAACCGATGCAGGTAAATATCTCGAGAGCTAAACATTATAAATTATTAATTTCTACGGCATTAAAATTTTTGTTTTCGGTAAGCTTAGAAAAAAAAAATTCAACAAAAAAAATTCAAAAATAAGTATTTGAAAAGTTTTATTTTTCGAAAGCCATGTCAGAATTTTTTTTTGCATTAGTTCACAGGTTATGTAAGCTAAAAAAAAATAAGAAGATTTAAATTTCGAATGATAGAATAAAATAAGACTAAAAATTGGGACTTCTGGAGTTTCAGATGCGATCGAAACTTTGAACGACTCGCATAAAGTCTCAATTGGCGTTGAGATCCAATTTTCTGGGTATTTTCACTACTTTTGAACGGTCTATAACTTTTGATTGGGATACTTAGACATTAAAATGAAAAGCAAATATTTTTTCCCAAACCCTTTTTATAATTATTATATTTGTAAAATTATTTCTGAATTCGTAACAAAGCTGTAACGATCTTTACGAAATTGATTTTCTTGGCCTAGAAATTTTCCCCAGCAGCTAATTACTGGCGGAGTCTACATACAACTTGATTCATTTTCTGACAAAAACTAATAAAACTAAATTGAGAAGAAGTTTAACGTCGAATAATTGCATATGTACGTTTACGTTTTTCGTAAAACTCAAAAAACATTCAAAAAACCCTCTTCGTAATACGGCTAATAACTCGTTGACTTTATTTTCGAAAGACCAATTTTTGGTCGGAAAGGATTTAACGCAATCAATGCAACACAGTCAACGTCAGAAATTCATAATTTTGTTCATCTATATTACTCGTGATCACAAATACCGCGCGCACTGCTATCACAATAAAAACGGCATGTCAATATCATAACAAACAATGAAAATCCTTATTTCTAATAATAATAGTGTTAAACTCTTAAAACAAACTTTTATCAGTTAGTTTTTACCAGAGAAATCAATTTTTCCATTCAAATTTCATTTTTGTACATATTAATGTGATATGCTAATTTTGGTTAAAACCCTAAAAATAGACTTGAAAGTCAAAAAAGAGAATTTAAATTCGTCGCTATCAATTTCTTAGGACTTATTAACCCAGGAATTGTATTGGTTTGTTTTAGTTATCTTACATAAAAAGATAATTACTGCATGCGATCCAGCACCCAGAACCCTTTTAACGTCTGAGAGCAGCGTTATCAAATTTAGTACAACGAATCATTTTAGTCTCGACGCCCCTTAAAACTCAGTCGATATTCAATTTTGAACTTTGAATTCATAAAAAATGCGATGAAAATCGTCACATAACTAAATTTACATCTGACAGTCAGATTCTGACTTCTGCGATAGTCAATGTATTAAAGTAAGCTTAATTTAGCTTTGTTCGTTCTCAAAAAACCAGAAGTGTAAACCAGAAGTAGGTTACTAGAATAACGTTTTGCAAGTTCAAGCAGACTGTCAATACTTGTAGGGATCAGCCAGTATCTTATAAGCCAAAATAAGATCCGCCAGACTTTTGCATATTATGAGATTCCGGTGGTATAAAGTGAAAAGTACGGTTTTTTGAACGTTCGTGAAAATAATTTTTAAAGACTTTAAACTTTTCAATTATTGTTTATTTTTATTGGAAGAGTTAAAAAAAATTATTCACATTTTTTCGGGACCAACATTTAAAAAATATCCCAGATTAATCGAAGAAGATAAATTTAAATTTTTTCAAACAAAAAACATTTTTATTTTCATAGCCTATCCGACATCAAAACTGATGTTGGTGAAATCAACCTTGAAAGTTCAATAATTGCCTAGACCAAAAAATCAGGATAATATTTAGTAAATTTTGACCGCAAGGTGGCTTAAAACAAATTGTACGTTTGTTTTGCTCTTTAGCGCCTTTGTATATCAGCATAAATATTTAAAAATGAGTCGAACTGCAGGATTCTGATTGGTTTAAATTTCAAAGATCATGAACTTTTCAACTTGAGATTCAAAACACAAAACTTATGTATATTCTTATTTTTGGAGCACTTGATATTAACCTGTCAAAAATGGTGTTAGCCGGTCAAAATATTTGGCAGTATTTGATAAGAAGACTAACTCCCTGGGATGTTAGTTTTAGCTATATCTTATCTCGTTTTCCGAAAACCACTTTTTTCGAGAAATTGTCACCTCGACCACCAGTTTTTTATCTGAAATCCAGAAAAACGGCCAATTTTTAGTAAATCAAATTTCAGTATCATTGACTATTAGTGATTTCAATTATGGAAGATGAATCTTAAATGATGCTCATCAAAAAAAATCATTTTTCTGATTTTTCAAACATATCCGTCATAGTTACCTTTTCGATGTGATTATTTCGATTTTTTCAGATATTTTTAAAACTTTATTCCAAAGATTTTGAGTACAATTTAATAAGAATGGGTGATGAGATACCTGCTGGTTTTGCCAGGTATTCATACCTGTCTTGATTATATAAATTGCAAGTTTTGTTGATATCCACTTAGGGTTTTCTGGTTCAATTTATCATAGTTTATATTTTTAGATTTTTTGGTTTCAAAGTAAAAATGAAAAATGTGAACCAGAAAAATGTCCTGCGCTGTATTTTCCCCAACTTTATCGAATAAGATTCAAAATTGATTTGAAAGTTTTCGAGGAAGTTATTATCACGAATTTTTGTTTCGAAGCGAATCGCCCGATGAATATTTTTTTGTGATAAACATCAATGATGTCATTTTTATTTGTCAACGGGACGAATATTTCGAGTTGAAAAACCTTTTCGACCCGTAAAAAATCGTAAAAACCCTTAGGAATTTTGAAGTTCCTAGAATAAATTCATATTTCTTTTGTTATTTTGGTCATATGGCCGAAATTTTTAGCTGATTCTGACTATTTTGACATTTTGTTAATTTTTCATCGTTAAATATCTGAAATTTCTCTATCGCATTTACAAAAATTTATTTATAGATTATTTTATAGAACTTGTGAAGAAAATCGGATCTTTGTCATCTAGCCTGTTACCGGTCGTAGGAGTACAGAAAAAATAACCGGTCGCATAAAACTAACAAAATAATCCTTTGAAACAACATCATCTTAAATTTTCGGGATTACTTTTGTACAAGCTATAAAACAGCTTTTGACTGTTTACTTTGTTCGGTCCTTTTTATGAAACCGCTGAATAACAATTTTAATTTTTTGTGTTTATTTTGTCAACTGGGCATTACGTATTTGTGGTATCCAGCTTTTTTGAATGTTTACAAAACTGTTCAATACGAACTCAATGTCATGATTGTATAATAACCATAGGTAGGGGGAACACACAAAAAATCCTATAAAACGGTCCTATAAATTCGAAAATTAAGGATCTTGAGTTGTTTTTAGCGCTGGAAATTTTAGATCTAAATATTTTTTGGTGCAACCACTAGGTGACGCTGTTTTGGCCAGGCAATTATTTTTTCAAAATTTAGGTAATTGAATATTGTATTTTTTTATCGTTAGTATTAAATTCAGAGTCAACGTAAAACTTTGGTAAATATTGAAATCTTAAAACTTTCGAAAAAAACGTTGTTAAACACGAGAAAAAAGATGCTACGGAAAATCACATTAGTGAAATCACAACACAGTTCTAATTTTATTGAAAATTTTTTTAAAAAATCTCACATTTGGTCTAAGTGATGTTGTGCCACTCTCTTTTGACCTAGCGTAACTACAAAATCGGTGAGCACTTCGATAAGCTTACCGGTCATACCGGTATCTAAACAAAAAAAGTCAAATCAATGTCACAAGCATTAAATGTTCTACCTAAGGCACGCCTTCATGTATAACTGGTTCCTTAAAATTTAACTAGTTAATCTACAGTTCCTAAATCTTTTAAAAAGTTTCATTATTATCGAAAGAAAAAAGTTATAAATTCATGATCAGAGGCTAACGAATAGTTTTTGAAACTACTTTAACACGCGCCACCGAGTCTCAGATCAAAAAAAATCCGAAACAAAATATTTCAGCACCAAAACTAACCTTGAGGCCTAAATTTCAGATTTATAGGTCTCTTTCATCGAGTACTTTTCTCTTGAGCGTTAGCCTATTATCAGGTTATTTCAAACGACAACATATAAAAAACGATGTTGAATTCATTACTAATTGTTAATATTCATTTGTGATTACTTCAATATTTGGAAAAATTTCGTAGGCTCCAGATTATCTTTTTAATACAGAAAAGGTTACAAGATAATTAACTATTTGTAATTTTTTGCTTCAACTTATCATTATTTCGGTTTTTTGATGAATTCGGGTTTTTTCACGATTGATATGTCTACAGTTGGTTTTCATTAATTGCGTACCAGTAAAGATGGAATAGGTCCATCGTTGGTCTAAACTCGTATTTATAGTATTGAAACATAACTATTGTATTAGCGTTGTCAAACCTACCACATACGGTAGTGTAGTACGCGATGTAGAGTATGTGTTGTCTAAAAATGCATAGAATTTTTTTCACATAAAGCCTTCATATGTTTACCATATGGAATCATCACCCTCGAGTACAAATCCTAAATATATTGTGAAAAATGCGAAATCTGAGCATTTGATTGGTTTGAATCTTCTTAAGTTCTGACAATGAAATCCGGCTTATCGCAATCAATGTGTTTACCACATGTCGCGACTCCTAATGCTTAAAAATGGAGTCATAAAAACTCTTAAATATTTCACTTGCAAATAAAATTAGCGCCTAGCTTCCATAGGGGGGGTCGTAGAAATCATTTGTTTTGAACAGTCATTTGCATAAAAAAAAAAATTTTTCCTTCGCTTATAATGAACCAGAAAAAAAATCCCTACAAGAGGTGGCAAAACACGATACCCGGATTTTTGACTTTTGAAAATTCCTTATTTCAAATCGTCTGCACATGTGGAGTATCCGTAAGTAAGTGCACACATAAACGGGTGCTACATGTTGATTTAGCCCACGTATATTCTAATACATGAATTAAATTAACACGTGTTCATGCATGGATAAATTTTCCATTCCATCGTGTCTCGAATTCCGTTAATAAATCAAATACATCCCGTATCCGCTCCACATTTAGTCGAATGTCAAATATAATGGACATTAAAAAATCTTCAGAGCAATTTTGGGACTTTGAAGTTTGGCAGGTCTTTTAGGAGACTAAATTTTGAAAACAAGCATACAAGGGGGTTCGATTCCTTAAGCTAAAATTATTCTAAACTGCCAAAATGGCCGAACAGAGCTAATACGTGAAAATTTGCGTAGGAAGTTTGCTTTTTATTTACGAGATCGTAACAATATACAGCAAATTTTGTCCCATTTCGTAACAGGGCATATAGTCTGAAGATTTAAATATCCCGATCGGATCAATTTTGGGGCGTAGATTTGAACAAGAAGTAAAAAAAAAGAAATCTGAAATGCATTTCTGATCGGTCAAAAATCACCGCAATCAAACACAAGATTACGCTGACAAAACGTCGCCGGATTACTGATTACAGTCAATTTTATCAAATCAAAACCAATAAAATAAAAATTGAACAACACGATTTCAGCAAAATTCTCAGATCGTTTCTCATATACTTTTTCACGTTTTACAGTATTAACGTTTTGTGTTCACCAGTTTTTGATTATATGATTGGTCATTTTGAATCTTTTTCGACACACTGGAACAGCCTATTCTTCATTTTTGTAAATTTCTCTGTGAGGAAACTGCGTAAACAAATTACAGAGTTTTCTTTAATTTCTTAAAAGGTGGCCAAAAATATACATGAAAAATAACTCGAGAATGAGAGCTTTTGATTGGTATTGAAATTCAACACCAATCAAAAAAAATACGGGCTACAATGTTCAAAAATCCGAGAATATTTTAGATAAAATCACTCGTGAATGTCACGAATTAACGTTTTGTTATTTCACTAAGTTAAAAATTTTCTCAAAAATTGTCATTAAATGAAATTACATTTGGAGACACGAGGACATAAAAAATAAGATACGGCATATAAAAGCCTATATCGTCATTTTTAACAATTTTCATGTAGTTGCAGTATAGCACTTGGTAATGAATTGGAACTCCTACATTGTTTTGGTAAATTAAAGTGAATAATTAAATCGTGGAAAGATGCACCTATTTGATTCATTCGAAGTTAATTTAAAAACATTAAACTGAGCTGCATACCAAACATTGTAAAACATGAAAAACGTCGATCGTTCACCTCATAGTGAGTTTGTGGCATATTTTGGTACATATTTGGGTTTAATTAATTAACAAAAGTAGAAAATAATGATGTAGAATTAAGAAAGCTACACATTAGAATGACACAAAATTTGTCCACACAAATTAAGTAAAAAATCAAAATTTTTAAAGAATGAGCAGAAAAACCCTTTATTTATTCATAAAAATGATTAAAAATTGATAAAATTTTTCCATATATAAAATCCGCGTGATAAAGAACTCAATTGAAATCATCGTATGAAGCCCAACATTAACTGATAGACTTTTGACCAACCGGTACAGGTGTGTCATTTTCTGCCGCCGACGTTTAATATTTCCTGCTGAAACCTGATTGACACGCTGATTGGTCAAATCCAATACTGTTTGTGCAAAAAATAGGTATTTAGAACTCCTTCTTATTAAGTCTGCTTTACAATTTTTTACCTGCATTTATTAACTCAACAAGAATCGCAGACTTAAAACTTGAGGCTTTAACAACACTGTAGGTTTAACAAATTTTTGTAGAAAATTTAAAAACCAAACAACAAACACTTTGTTTCAAAATGGTAAGAAATATTTTCACCCAGATTTCAACTTTTTAATCAGATTCCCATGTTTACCAATAAAATTTGTATTACACAATACTATGCAAAAACTGTGTAGTTATTTATAAAATAAAATAAAATGAATATTTACAACGGCGTTTTGGGTTTATTCCATTTCATGTAAAAATTAGCAGTTGAAAAAACTAAAGTATTTGAACTGGGAATATCTATAATTTCCATTCCTCAGTTTTGCCATAGTTATTTGTAATACAAAATTTTATTGTAAAAATGGAACTGATTAAAATTAAGTGTACTGAAAAAAATTTTCTATCACCTATAAAACATTAAGGCACCATGAGTTTATTTTTCAGTAAACACGAAAAATTTGTTTCGAAATAATGGGTCTTATTAATCCTCAAAGACGTAATTTCCCCCAGCGTTTCTTTGAAGAAAAATATTAAATAATGATATTTTATGTCCTTATAGAATTTTTTGCAAGTGAGTTTTCTATTTTTTTAACTACTATATCCTTTAACCAACCTTTTGATGATTTGAAGATGTAAGGGCTGTAAAGAAAGAGAATAGCGGCCTCATGAGTGGCTTAAGAAGGGGTCTCAGGAGTGTTAGGATTGGGTTTCCCAACCTCTACACTCTCAAATCATCAAAGAAGGTTCTAAGGGATAATAAACTTATTCCCTTCAAAGGCCCTATTTTGTTTCTTTAGCGGCCAAAAATTTATAGCATTAAAAAAATCCTTGACACAATTGGCCAAACTAAAGGATTTCGGATCTCATGAACTGCCCTCAATTGTGGATTTAAAAAACAATTAATTCGGAATACGAGAAGAACAATTCTCAAGATAAAATGAAATTCCAAAAAAGGAAGCAAAATTTCCACACGTTTCCCCCGAGAAATATGTTGAATATTGATAAAATTTTTGTGTCCAAAGAAATTTTGAATAAGTGAGGTTTTAACCAATATTTTTTTTGTAAATATGGCTATTATATACTTTATCGAAGTTTAGGCCCCCACCTCCCAAATCTTACCACCTAGAAGAAAACCAGCTCTTAAAAAGAAATGTAGTCCGGCCTCAACGGGAATTATGTCAGCTCCTTCTTCGATTGATCGATTCGTGAACCTTTATTCAGAGGCCCGTGTTTTTTTAACAAAAAAATTCATTAGCTGCTTTAGTGGTTAATTGGCGAAATTACAGTCCATACGAAAATTTATGATTCAATCTATATAAGGGACGTTCTGTACGGGTAAAGTACGTACACAATTTCACATCAATTTTGGCTGACTTTGAAAAGAATTTTGCTACATTTATCAAAAAATTTAATAAATGTCGGATTGTCTTATTGGGTAAAATGCAATTTTTGAAAAAAACTTAGAAATTTAAATTCTAATACTTCCAAAAAACGGCATATTAACGAGAAACGGAGTTAAAAAATTTAATTTTGCCAATTTTTTATAACGCGAGGTCTACTAAAGATTAGAACGCTTAACTTTTTTTTTGCTAATTTTTTCTATTATCATGTTAATTTTATTTTAAAATTTCCGTGAAGTAGCAAAAAAAAGTGTCAGCTTCTGCTTAAAACACTGAAAAAACGGTTCTTTATTAATTGCCTATGTTAAAAGCTCACAATATTTCTTGAAATGTTTTTCTGAATAAATAAAATTTTAGCTCAACATCAGACCATTTCGGTTCAGCAGTAAACAACTGCAAAAGTAACAATTTGAAAAAATGTAGAACGTTAAATTTTTTCAAGGGCACAATGACACATAATTGAAATTGTTACAAAACAGGCTGAACTCAGTCTTCTTTTCTCCCACTTCATTCGATTTTTCCCGGAGATAAAAATTCAATGTATTTAAGGAAAAAAAACCGAAGTATTCAACGACGTATTTTTCTAATTGTTAAAAAATTTTTGGAATTCAGAAAAAATCAACAAACAATTGAAGAAAGGCATAATTAAATATCTAATAAGACTGACGGCTAGAGATATCAATTTAATTTTTTTTCCCTCCATATGTGTTTTTCTAACTTGCGAAAAGAATGTCATTCAGGTAAATAACCGCCAATAAAGAAATAGTAACTAGGTGGATTATATTTTCATTTCGCAAGTAAAAAAATCCATACTGTTATCTAAGATTGTGCACTTTATTAAATTATTGGGCGCCGTTTTTATATTTTAGTATATCACAGCCAGCATAATGGTAAGTTTCACCTTAACAATGCGTTTCGAAATCGAGGCATTTAATAGGCCCATTTTAGAGAAGAGGAATTGACAGCGTGATCATAAACTACTTGAAAACAACTCCAATTGTGGATCAAATAATCAATTTAAAACTTGCAAATATAAACATTTTAACAACACTTATTTCACTTTCGTGGGATACCGGACCAAATTTGTTAAAATCATTTGCTAAAAGGTGGCGTTTTTTTTGTGTTAAAGGATTGGTCAGGCATTTTGAAGGAAAGCTTTTAATTATTTTGCATGTCAAAAATAAGTGTCAGTAGTTTATAGTAGGGGGTGTACCGCCAAGCCGAAAAACAACGAGGCTCACGAACGATATTACCAATATCTGAAAACAACGATTATTAATAATCTGAAGAAAAACAAAATTTTAAAATTTTTAAAATTTTCTCAATTAAAAAAAAATCAAAATCCGAGATTTATGTCCTGTTCCAATATTGTACAACGTATTGTACAACTACGTATTGACAGAACATAATCGTTTTTGATTCAAAAGGGTTTGGAACAGGATACAAAATCTCGCATTTTCAATTTTTTTAATCTGAGAAAATTTTAAAGTTATTATTTTTGTCAAAAATTATTAATATCCGTTTTTCAGATATTATATATGTTTCGTTAGCCTCTGTTTTCGGCTAGACCGTGACACCCCACTATAAGCTACTGACATTTTTTTGACATGAAAAGAAAATGTAAGCTTTTTTTTTTAAGTGCCTGATAATTAGGGTAAGTACCGGGGAGATTTGATCCACTGATAATCTTTAACACGAAAACGCAACTTTTAAATTAATCAAATGGAATTTAAAATTTTTTTTGTCCCGGATAATCTCCAGAGAGTAAAAAACCTGTAAAAACAGTTTATAACTTGGCAACGTTTTAGATGATAATTATCCAAATTGAGTTGTCTTTTTAAGTAGTTTATGATCAACCTTGTGACAATCCTCTTCCTTAAAAACTTGGCGCCTATAAATGCCTTATTTTGAACGCAATTGTTTAGGTGAAACGACCATATGCCTGGTTGTGATATACTTAATATAAAAACGCTCGCCCAATAAAAATAAGATGCAAAATCTCAATCCTTCGTTAAGGATCCCCGGAAATATTTGAAATACTGTAGCACTTCAAGTACTTATTAAATGTTTTAACTTTTCCTTTCTTCAATATGTTTGTGAGATTTTTTTTGGAACTTGCCAAAACTTTGGAAAACAACGTCGTTAAAGCGGGCGTGATAACCCGGCATCCTGGAGTCAAATATAACTTACGGAAATAGTAAGTCAGATATTTTCATGCTATTATAGTGAGCTGAACCGATTTTAAATATGTTTCAGCTTCATAAAATTAAATTTTTATCCATTTTAGAAAGATTTGAGTTCGGGTTTCCATCTTTGAAATCGTAAAAATTAGAAAAAAATCGAAGCATGATCAAAATTTTCCCGCATTTTTTGTCCAAAATTATTTTGTTTAAATAACGAAATTATGGGTAAAACCCAAAAAAAAAGCCACTTAACTTTTTTCATGGATTCTACATATCCTGACCGCGTTTGAAAAAATCATAAATTTTTTATTTTTTATTGACTTTTTTGCAGAAAAATTTGTAAAATTTCACCAAATCAAGTCCAAATTTTTATTGGTGGTTTTTGAACTCTCCATAAAAAATTCAGGCCCGAATTCATATTAAATGTTCTCGGTACATTAAATTGGCGTAATGGTCAACTAATCGCGTAAGGTCGCCGCTTTATCAATTTGAAACTGTTGATGAAATTTTCAACACTTGACTGTGCAACTGGATAAGGTGCCATTCGGCACGAATCTTTAAAAATTTATTGGTTGTGGAAAAATTTTCAATAAAATGGTCGGTGTAATAGGGCATTTTGATTTAAATAGTCAGGACAATTTTTTTAATCAAAACGCAATTTAGGTCTTTTTTATCTCAATAAAAGCTTGTTCTTCTTGCTTTGCCAATTTTTTACTACCCTTTTTCAACTGGAAAAAACTTTGAATTTAAGAAATTTTTCGACTGTGCCGAGTAATTTAGAGAACTAATTATCGGAGTACAGCCCGAGTATGTCTAAAGTTGATTGAATCGTCCTTTAAAAAAAGTTAAGTTGGAAATTGATGCACAGACAGTGAAGCCATGCATAGTGTTTTTGGTATTTTTACTATAGTTAATTATGTTTAGGAAATAAAAAATGTGAACGTTTGTAAGAATGAACACTTTATTGAAGATTAAAAGTAAAATAAATTTCCACATTATTTTCTTTAATATATTGCTCTGAAAAAATGAACCAATCTGCTGGACTTATGCCAACCCGCTTAAACGTTCGGCTTTTTTCAGGTTTTATTGGTTCCAACTTGCGAATTAAGTCCAGAAATTCATGATTAATTCGTAGATAAGGGACGTTCTACAGTAGTACAGTACGTAACACTTTTTATCACATTTTGGCTGAGTTTGAAGATTTGTACATTTACGAAAAAAATTTGATATAATGTTTCGATAGATTGGGCTATATAATATGGACTTATATAGCTATATAATGATACCTATATTAATAAAGTAGCATTTGTAATTTCTGAAAAAAATTTAAATTCTAGTCTCGAAACGGCATATAACGAGAATCGGAAGTTAAAAATTTAATTTTTTGCAATTTTTTCTAGACCGAGGTCTTCTAAGATAAGAAGCAGCAAACTTTTTTTTCGCGAATTTTTCTACTTATATGTTAATTTTATTTCAAGGTTTTCCGTTCGTAACCAAAAAAGTGTCCAGCTTCTGCTAAAAACTGAAAACAGTTTATACCTAATGTGTCAAGCTTCTGCTTAAAACTAAAAAACGGTTTTACCTAATTGCCTATGTTAAAGCTCAAAAATATTCTTGAAATTTTTCCGAAAATAAAACTCCTCTAAGCCTTCACAAAGACAATTTCGGTTTAAGCAGGTACAACTGCAAAACTAAATTGGTACAAAGGAGTGAACGTTAAATTTTTTCAAGGGCTACAATTAACAATAATCGAATGGTTACAAAACAGCTAATCAGGTTTTTTTTCTTCTTATTTGATTGTTCGGAGATAAATTTAATTTCAGTAGAAAAAGCTCGAACTATTTAAACGATGGTTTTTTCTAAATTTAAAATTGGATCCAAAAATCACAAATATGAAGAAAGGATAGGTTAAAATATTTAATCAACTTTAACTTGAAGACTGAGATTCAATATTTACTTTTTATCCCATCTAAGTTGGTTTTGCATCTTACTTTTATGGGCGCGTTTTTATTTTAAGTATATCAGCAGCCAGCATAGTGTCAGTTTTCACCTAAAACCAAATGCGTGTAATAAGGGCAATTTAATAGGCCCAAGTTTTAAAGAGAGGATTTTCGACAACGTGAAATCATAAAACTACGTTAAAAAAGACAACTCAATTTGGAATTATCATTAACCTGTACCCCACCAATAATTTTTCTTCCCCGGTACGGCAAACCACTGGTATAATTGTCACGAGCACTTTTCAAAATTCTAAAGCAGAACCCATCTATTCCCAAAGTTAGATCGGCGCTACTTCACTTAATCTTCACCTAATTTTTTAAATTTAATAACAAATATATTCGATTTAAGTGGTCAAACACCAACATTGCGCCCCAGGGAGAGACATTTTTTCGATATCTTTTGTCTATTATTCAAAAACGCCAGACGTTTTCAATTATAACATTTTAATCACATATTTAGTATTAATAATTTTCTTGACACACAATCCACATAAAAAATTTACGAATTAGTATTATTCGAGTGTTATTTATTTTGTAATTTTATAATTTTTCCGAAAATTTTCGGCGATAATTTTTTCTCTAGCTTTTGGTTCTCGTCAAATAAATAGGAATTAGAGTATATAGTAGTAGAAGAGAGGTATTTAAAGTATCTGGGTTTCTTCATAAACAAGTGTATGCTAGATTATCGATGTACGAAAATATTTTCATTGTCCGAATTCTAACTTCATCAAATCATCAAAATATCAGATTCATTTTCCATCGGAATGTCAAAAAAATAATCAATCTCGTCCTCCATTTTTGATGTATATATACCCCGCAAATAAGATATAGAGCTGATTTGAAAATGATAGAGAGCAATCGGAAAGGAAATGATTTCCACAGCTGGACATGTGGCGGCAGAGGCGTCCAATATCCCGTATGCCGCGAATATCAGGGCCGGTGTTTCTCAAAACACGAATAATTAAAAAATATTCAATTCGGGGGTAGCTATGTTGAATTAAACTATCAAGAGATATTTAATACTAGAGAATAATTATACTTGATATATTTGATACCCGAGTTCAAATAGTATGATTTTTTTTGTTTACAAGTATTTCGAGGTTTTTTGAATTCAATAAACTACACCGTAAAAGCGCTCGCGTCGGCAAAATAAAGTCGAGTATATTTTTACGCGGTACTCGAATGACCGAACAATTTAGTATCAGTGAATCGGATTCGTAATCATAATAACAGACTCGATACATTTGGTATCGTCAAGTTTTTGTGAACAGAAGTGCTAAAAAAACGTTTCTCATTTTTCAAAGCGCCTATAACTTCATAAAAATTAATCTCACAGCATTTAAATCAGATATTCGGAATTCTCGTACACAATGTTCGAGTTCCTCCTTGATCATTACCGATACGAAATATGACTCACTTAAATGTGAGAGGGGTTTTGTTTGAGTCGTTTCCTGACTCAAAAAGAGAGCACTCAAAATATATTTTTGTTTTGTCTTGAGAGTTCTCAGAGGATATTACTGCATCAAAGTTTTTCAGTTCGATATTTGAAATTCAGACAATTTTGTATGATCATGGTGAAATCTCAAAATCCGAGGCATAAATCTAACAGACACTTCGTGGTCGAAAAAGGTCAATCTCGTTACAGAATAGGTAACGATGAGTGGCGCACAGGTTAAAAACTTTGCAAATAATAAACAAGTTAAACAGTATTTTAACTCTCTGGATACCGGACCAAATTTTTGTAACCATGGATAAAAAGGTGCGTTTTAATCGTGTTAAGAAAATTTGTCAGGCATTTTTAAAGGAAAAGCTTTTCACATTTTCTTGTATGTAAAAAAAAAGTGATCAGTAGTTTATAGTCAGCGTTCCACCAGTACGCCGACAGAGGTGTACATGCAAAAAGTTTTTGAATCAAAAGGTTGAGGACAGAATCCTGTCACAGGATATAAAATCTCGGATTTGGAGATTTTTTATTTTTAAATCTTAGAGAAATTTTGTATTTTTTTATCTGTCTTCAAATTATTAATAATCGTTTTTTCAGATAATTTTAATCGTTCGTAAGCTCTGCTTTTCGCTAACCGGTGACCATCTACTATCTTTTCTTTTTTAGCTTCTCTTTCTAAATGACTGACAATCTTTTAACACGAAAACGCACCTTTTTAATTAATGATTTGAAATTTTTTGTCGGTAATCCAGGTTTTTTGCCCTGGTTAAAGCCAAGCCAGAGATAATCTTAGCATATATAGGTAAGCCAATCCAAGCCAAACGAAATTTTTATTACTCTGGTCGCCAACATACCGACCCGCCAACGATTTTTGATCGTACTGGTCAAGCCAAGCCAAGTCAAGCGAGACAAATCCTCGGGCTTTAACAGCATTCAGATCACGCGCGATCAAAATACGTAAAATGTTTATATTGCAACGTTTGTGAACTTCATTTGATACATTATCTTTAAGGTAGTTTATGATCAACCTTGTGAAATCCTCTTCTTAAAACTTGGGCCTATAAAAGGCTTATTGAACGCATTGTTTTAGGTGGAAACTGACCATATGCGGCTTGTGATAGTACTTAAATATAACAACGTCGCCAATAATAAATAAAGATGCAAAAATCTCAATCTTCGTAACGGCTATACTAAATTGATATCTGTAGCCTTCAAGTACTTATTTAATATTTTAACTTTTCTTTTCTATACAAATATATATAGATCATTGATGATTGTTGGATTCCCAATCTACAAACATGAAGAAAACGTCATTACTGATTAGCTATCATATTTTCTTTTCTGATTTAATTTTTTAATCCCTCCCGAAAAATCAAATAAGAGAAAAAAGCTGATTTACCTGTTTTGGTAACATTTCAATTATTTGTTAATTGCGCCCTTTGAAAAAATTTATACGTCACTCATTTTTTTCAAATGTTAGCTTCTGTTGTCATGCAGCAGAATGGATCTACCACGTCTAGGACTAGTTGAAGGGACTAAAGATGTTTTACTTTTTCTGAGAATTTCAAGAAATAATTTAGCTTAAACATAGCAATTAATACACTTTCTCAGTTTACAAGAGAAGGATACGCACACATTATTTTGTATGAACGAAAATCTTTAAATAAAATGAATATATAATTAGAAATACGATTAGCGTCAAAAGGAAGTTAAGGCTGTCCTATCCTTAGTAGACTCGGTTTTATATAAAATTAAATTTTAACTTCCGTGTTCTCGTTATAAATCGTTTTTGAGATATGAATTATTTCATTTTTTTCAGAATAAACCCCAATAACGAACAATATCTAATTTTTTCTTTAAATTTACAAATCGTCAAAGTCAGCCAAAAATCCGACATAACATCAGTTTACGTCTTTCAACGTAGAACGTCCTTATCTAGAATTAAATTATGACTTCTCTGGCTTAATTCTCCAATTAAAACCAACTAAAATCCGAAAAAGCGGAATCTATATAAACGACGTTTTTTTTATGATGAAGAATTTTTGGAATTCCAAAAAATAACAAACTGATGCACAACTGATTGAAGAAAAGATAATTAAAAATATCTTAATAAGTCCTGAAGGCTAAAGATATCAATTTCATTTTTTTTCCTCCAGTAAAATGTGTTTTTCTTTACTTGCGAAATGAAATTGTCATTTATTCAAGCGGGTAATAACGGCAATAAAATGCATACTAGGTGAATATTTTCATTTCGCAAGTATGACAAATACATCTGTATCTTAGATTGACGATTTTGCATCTTATTTTATTCTTCGGCACGACGTTTTAGATTTAAGTTATCCCAGCCAGATATGGTCAGTTTCACCTTAACAAGCGTTTCGAAATAAGGCATTTTAATAGGCCAAGTTTTTAGAAGAGGATTGACAAAAAAATCATAAACTATTGAAAGAGACAAATCAATTGCGATAATAAATGACATTTTAAAAAACGTTGCAAATATAAGACATTTTAACACTATTTTTACTCTCTGGGAACCCAAGAGCCAAATTTTTTAAATCATTGATTACAAAGATGCGTTTTCGTTTTAAAATGATTGTAAGATTCGAAAGAAACGCTTTAATATATAGATAAAACGTCAATAATATATAGAAGGGTTTTCACCGGTCAAGCCCGAAAAAACAGAGCCTAGAACAATAAAAATATACGAATAATTTCAGACTACAAATTTAAAATTCCTTAGATTTAGAAAAAAAAAAAATCAAAATCCGAGTTGTTATGTCCTCGTTCCCAACATCTTTGAATCAAAAATATTCGTTTGTTCATATACGTATTGTCAACTAAGTTTTTGTACAGAAAAATCGTTTTTGATTTCAAGGGATTGGAACAGGCATATAAAATTCGCATTTTAAATTTTTTAAAAAAATCTAAGAAAATTTTAAATTTATTATGTAATTTTGTCTTAACAATTTTATTATACATTTTTCACACATATTCTTATATACGTCGCTCAGCATCTGTTTCGGCTTGACGGGCGGTGACACCCTACTAATAAACAATAGTAAAAATATCTGCAACGTTAACCCTTTTAGAACAAATTGAAAAACAATTTTAAAACCAAATTTCAAAATCGGAGATTCCATACTCCTGTTTCAGCACTTTGAATCAAAAAACGATTTTTTTATTGTACAGATACCTATTGTACAACACGTTTTTGTACAATTCATGAATCGTTCTTGATTTGAAAACGTTGGAAGCAGAATGTGGTGCCGGAGATAATTTATATGGATCAAAATACGAAAGTGCACAATCCCAAAACGTTGCTTGAAAAATTTAAATTCGAAAATTGGAGTCATGTTTTTGGTCCAAAAATCTCACTGGTGGACGACCGGCTCAAGGTAAACGATTGAAAATTTCAAGGATGTTTATCACTTTCACCTAAAAACACTCGATATACAGTATTCAAAAGTTGAGAGACGATAATAAAGATTCAGCCAGCGGACAGAAGAGATGTCTCAGTCTGCTCTTGGCCGCTCCAAAATTTTCGCCAGAGGTGTCTGAGAGTCCATCATCGGAAATGAGGCCAGTTTGTTAACAACTGCTAAGACAACATTCATGTCATCGAAGAGAATAAAAATTAGGGAAGAAAAGTTCAAAGAGGCGGGAATTATTATAGATTTGTTAATTCAAATAATTCGAAACAAAAAAAAAATTTGTTAATTTTGATTAGATCAGGAATAAGTACCCAAAATTTCAAGTGAACACATCAAAGAACATTCCTCGTGTGAGTCAAATTTGGTAAATTAGTTTGAAATCTGAAGGTTAGTTTGCTACAACAAGCACGCATCGCTTCAAATACTCAGTAATGATGGAGATGATTCTAATCATTATTGTAACCCACACGTGACCATAGAATTTGAGTGCGCCAATTGGACGCCGACTCACTGACTTAAATCACTAAATCTGGTGGCGCGTTTAATAGGCAGAATTTTGAAAATCACCCTAAGAAAACATTTTATAATTTATTGGCCCTAAAAATGTTTGATCTCGGTTACCTGTTAGGTTGCACGCGATTTTGTAATCACGGACCTCCCTGGTCTTCATTACGTTTTAAGTTGTTAAAACAGTTGCGGCTCAAGTACAAATTTGCCGCCGCTATTGCTTTCTCTAAAATATTGCTTAAACAAATTTAGACAGTCAGGCTAACAATACACGATGAATAAGTATAATATTGTATTTCGAAATGAAATCGTCATATTTTTACACAACGTCGTTCAAACTTTTTATAATCGCCATTTTCCCTGTCTTTTTCGGAACTATAACCAAGAAAAACATAGGACAGTCCTCACACTTAGGACATATTTTTCTGAATTTAAGCATTCCATAGCTGTCTTGGTTTTGTGAATAAGATGAGGCAGAATTTGTTCGTTGAGCATTATATTATGAAACACCAGGGTGTCCACACCGATGTTTAAAATTAGATGATAGGAGGCTAAAATTCTCGCACATTTTTGCTGTCTAAAAAATTTCTCTGCCTAAAATATTCTTAAATCCGGCCGGAATCCCATTTTTCGTAAATAAACCGAAAAAAATAATATGGATATACTTAAAAATGTACCCTTTCGGATAAGATATTATATTAATCAGCATTGGTAAGACTATAATGGAAGACAAAAAATTTTGATTCGGCGGAAAAAATTAAGATTTTTTTCTAAATGGTGAAGGTCACCACTGGGCGACACGGAATTTGTAAATTTTTAGGCCCTTTAGCCAGTGTTGGTTAAAAAAATCAAAAGAAAATGATATATTACTAACAAATAACCGGTTGTTTGCCGCGTACAGAAACCATCTATTCTGCTAGGCGAGTTCCTGATTTCTCAGAATGTTTATTTTCTATTTCAAATTAATAGTTGCAAGTGTTATTTTCTTTCTTTTTCTGTGAATTATTTACGACGTGTGGAGATTACTTCTAATATTTGGTGGCATCTCCAGGAGAGTCTTATTGATCTCCATTTCTTATCATGGGTGAAAGAACCCCACAAGATGCTGTTGCTTGCTTGCTTTTTCCAGGCATATTTTGGCGGACTGATCCGCGGAATGGTTCAATCAGGTATTATCTTCTCCAGTCTAAGATTTCCAAAAAAATGTTAAAGAAAAATTCTAAGACTTTCTAACAATTATGGGCCTTCGGGGCGGTGTGAAAGTAAACAGTGATGGAATACTTAACCTCGGGCCATATCTTTGGAAGCACGAAGATATTTAACAAAACTAGAGAAGGAAGTGAGACATAACTTGTGTATTAAGGGACAAGTTGTGAATTATATCAGTTTAAGTAATGAGAATTGATCAATCCACATATATTTTTTTGAACTTTTCTGTACGCAGCGACTCTTAATGCATTTTCTTCTTCAATGAAAATCTATAATAAATAGTTGGTATGGGAATATTGCTCGAATCTATCGGTGCGTAGA
>SCLH01000166.1:180923-192652 GCA_004367855.1 Oikopleura vanhoeffeni
CATTTTTAGTACCATAAAAGGCAGAAAAAAGGCTTAACTTTTTGAGTATCATTTTCTGTTTCAAGAGGTTTTAACATCAACTCTTTGAAACAGGTAGATAAAATGATACTCTGAGAATAGAGTCGAAAACAAATTCTGAGAAGATGGGTTTTTAGATCCCTGAGGTACTCGCTATTTCCGCTAGAGGTCCTAGATGCAAACATTGTATTTTGGGCGTCCTGAAATCAGTGACCCAAATCAGTTGTTAGCATCAAATACCTCGAACCAGAAATAAAGCGGTCAAATTAGGACTCCCGTGGAGCCTTATTTTGGGCGTAAATAAACGCTCAAAGATCTCAATCTGATTTCTCAGATTGAGTGTAAAACGGCGTTACACTACACCACCCATTAGGTAGGCAGTTTGGCAGGGTTAACTTTTAGATAGATAATAAAAGTTGTTTGAAAGAACTAAGGAAATAAATATTTTAATTTCTGAGAACAGTTACTTTCAAATAAAATAATTGGTAAACATTAAACTTTCAAACAGAAAAACTAAAAAAATATTTCAATTCGAAAAACTATTTTGCATCAGCTCTATGCGGTATAATAATTCAACCGTAATACCAATGCGTGGTATAGTATTTATATATACAGTATATATAAAATACAAAAAGAAGATATGCAAAATAATTTCTATCAAAATATTCAAAAATCGATAATATTTTTGTTCAGGTGTTAACAAATGCTTATTTTTCTCTAAAAGTAAAAGTTTTGAGATGATATTCCAAAATTATTTCGAATAAATTTAAGTGCATTTGAAAATCATAATAATAAATGCTTATTTTTGTTTGGAATACACCACACCACCCATTAGGTTGGCAAATTTTGGGTGTGAAATGGTGTTATAAGTTTGCAGTTTTGAGATGCTGCAAGAGGGTTAATAAAGTGAAAGAAGCAGTTTTTTTAACGTTTACGTAAGTTTCTAAAAAAATTTGGAAATAAAACATTGAAATTTGAAAATAGTCCACAATTTTATAAAATTCTGTGGTGAAACAAAGATTTAAAATTTGAAGTAAATATTTTGTTTGAAGATAAATTTTGCATCAACCCTAAATACTTATGAAAACCCTACATTTCAACAAAAATATGCAAAATAAATTCGAAACAAAATATTCTAAAACTAGATTGTAAAAAATTTTAGCTAAGATGTCAAAATTACTTGAAGCTTTAAATAAGTTATTTTGTTGGAATTCCATCAAAATTGGAACAAACTGTGAAATAATCAAAATAATAAAACTTCTTTATAACGAGATTAAAAAATATTTTTTTGATATGGCGAGTTATGGTCATTTCAGTCAATACAATTTTCCATCATTTGAGAACTCCTTAAACATAAATCAAAAATGACGGAGTTTTGAGATGCTCCTTTAAAGCCCGATAAATCGGAATTTTTTGCATTAGAAAAAGTTTAAAACACTTCAAACTGAATTAAATAATATTTTATATCGTTCAAGCAACGACGCGCTCCTTTTAGCCATCCTTTCGATAACTCGTAAAAAATTGATACGAAAAATATTTCAAGTTTGAAAATTAAACTCGAAAAGGCTTCAGACCTAAAATTTATCCGAAAAAAGTGAGCCTTTCATAAGTACTCAAAACAGTGTGTCCGCCAATATTGCGAACACGACACCAAAATATCCCTTTTTTCAGTAACTGCGCTGATATTGCAGCTAGGGGCGAAGCTGGTTTGGTAATAAAGTTGGCCTCCCGTAAAAATGGCTAAAGTTATAAACTTAAAAAAATGTCCGTTAAGAATAATTTTCACGTGCAAAATCAACAAAAAAAATGATTCTACTCAAATAGCACTAACGACGACTACACCTCCCCTCAAAAAAAATATTTTATCAGAAAACCTAAATAACATGGCGCAAAAAATAAATAAAATAGAAACTTTGATATTTTTAAACTTTCCAGAGTTCCATGTCGCATTAGTTCTCTGGCCCATTTGGGGTTCGTTCAAGCCGATTCAGACACCCAGTGCAAAGATTTTATGAGCGGGCACAACGCTGCTTCGGAGGCAGTATTTGGGCCTGCAGCAAAAGTCCTTCCAAAATAGAAACTCCCTCGCATGTGTTGTGGTGCAACTTTAGCGGACTTTATCAATGTACACTTTTCAGTACCATAAAAGGCAAGAAAATAAGGTTAACTTTTTGAGTATCATTTCTGTTATCAAGAGGTTTTAACATCAACTCTATTGAAACAGGGTAAGATAGAAATGATGATACTCTGAGAATAGAGTCGAAAACAACGATTCATGGAAAGATGGGTTTTAATTCCCTGAGGTTACTCGCTATTTTCCGCTAGAAGCGGTCCTAGAAATGCAAACATTGTATTTGGGCGTCCTGAAATCACCATGACCCAAATCAGTTGTAGCATCGAAATTACCTCGAACCAGAAATAAAGCGGTCAAAATCTAGGAACCCCGTGGAGCCTATATTTTGGGCGTAAACTAAACGCTCAAAGATTTCAATCTGATTTACTGCAGATTGAGTGTAATACAAACGTAGGTTTACAGACTGGCCCCTATTGCATTTTTCTGGCCAATGAAGAACCACAAGAAACGGCGTCGAAGCCATCACACGGCCCATTTCTGAAATTAAAACATCAATATCATTGAGGAAATGATAATGTATTCTTTTCCCCAACAAAAGTGCTTTCTCAGTAGTAAAATAAGGGGGGTCGAAATTGAAAGAACTAAAAGACCAGAGTTTTGAATAAACAGGCGAAGACAAGAGTTCTAAGCAATTAAGTTCCAATTTTTTTTGTCTAGATTCAATTATTGAGGTCAAATTCTTTAAAATAAATAGTTTTCGTTGCGCAAACTAATTAATTTGAAAATCCAATGAAAAATTACAGATTTTGGTACATAAACAAAATATTTAGCAAATTTATATATTTGATGTAGGTTGATAATAATTTTTATCTTCTGGCGCAGAATTCGATCTAATTAATCTGATCTAGCAAAAACTTTGGAATTGTATGCTCTAAGAACTCTTGTTCTTGCCCTGTCAATATTCAAAATCTCAAATTTATACATTTCACTTTCTATACATTTTAACGATCGACCCCTTGTAATATAGGTGTCGTATCAAATATAAGGCTTAAGATTCCTTAAAGCGACTATATTGCTGTTGTATTTTTCTTATAAAAAAGAAAAAACGAACTAAAAAAAAAAAAAAGAAAAAAAAAAAAAAAAAATAAACAAAATGTTGATATTAATTTTTATAAGGGACAATTTGTGGAAAGATACTAGCCAAAACTGCTACGCTTTTTATTTTGGTCCGTTTCTATAAGGACAATTTGAGAGATTTAGCTAAACGACAATTAGGGATAACTCAGCCTGTCTCTATAGCAGGAAACAACATCAGTTACCAAATTAACATAAATATCCAATGGACTATAATGATTAATGTCCGTTTAGTACGTACGTTATGTACTTCAGACCAAATTAGAAAATATCTACCTTGCTCGTAAAGGGGATTGAGAAAAAATGAAGATAACTCGTTTTTTGATAATTTGGATTTTTAAATTTTTTCGGACATTTTCAAACTTTTCATAATATCCTCGAAGTTAACGTACAGTATTTCTCTCGAGTTTTGTGACAGTTTTAGTCAAGACACTTTATTTGACATCGACAGACACTTTGATTGAAAAAAAGGCTATGCCAAATTATGTAAATGTTGCAGGGTGTAAGGTTTTTGATTGGTTGCAGAAGAGTTTTTCTGCAGATTTCAACCAGATCAAAACGGCGGAAATCAAGTGTAACCAGTTGGAAAAAAGAAGGGAAAAACCTTACACACCTGTAGACTATTATGAAGTCCGTTTATTCAGCACGCGTGCCTATCAAAATGAAAAGTACTGTATTGCGAAAGAACTTTCTTCGCCATAAAAATACACCATAGTACGATTTTTATTGTAACATATGTGTCTATATCAAGCCACAGTTTTATTTATGATATGTCTTTTCATAATACAGATTTTATTTATACCAGTAAGGTTACTTTTCGCGCTTACAGTTTCTTTTCTATTTTGATTTGGACTCGTCCTGGATAACCAAACTTCACTTGTAATAATTTTTTTTTATTTTCGTCGTACGAAATCATGCATTTGATATTTTTGTCCATTTCTTTCAAAAATTTTCAAGGCGATTTTCGGACAACTTTTATTAATACAAATCAACCTACGCCAAATTCAACAAAATCTCACTAAAAAGCTCTCCTCCTTTAATTTCGAGGTACTATTTTTATATTGTAAACAATTTTTATTCTTGAGCATAAAAAAGGTGTAATGAATCGGCCAACGAAAACAATACAGAAATTAAACATTAATACTACTGATTCACAACTGGGAATTGCACCGGTAGCAAATATTGTGAAATTCAGTCACTGCCGGGCAACATACTTCGAACCATTTTTGGCTATGTTGGTTATTTTTTATGCAACTTGTTACGCAATTTGTACAACTAATGCAGCATACCGCCATATAGCAGGCTTTTTCTATATTGATATAATCCAGAACCGATGTGGGACGATTTGAAATAGGGAATTCCCCAAAATAAAAAATAGGTTTTAATGTTCTTTATATCAGCTATCTTTTTTCTGCGTTTTTGATGATTTTTCTAAAAACAAAAAGTTTTCCTAAGGGTCGCGAAAGGTGACCTTCGCTCCTGCGGGTCTCACGAGTTTAAAATAGCGGCTATCCACAACAATAACATAAGTGGACTCGACAGCGAAAGTTATTCTCGCACTTGTGTCTTATTGCAGCGTCGATGGTCACAAATTAACCGGTAAAGTATAGCTCGGTACCTGAGAGTGATATTTTACATAATTCACATGTACCAAAAGAATGTGCAATTAGTCCGGTGTTTCTGGAAAAAATATTAACTATGAGTGGGAGTCAAAAGGAGCGCTAAAGAGTTTTACTCAGGATACAAATTCCCCGCTCTGCGCGCCACCTCTCGCGTTGCGGTCACTTATTTCCTGGTTCATTATACCGTTTCCAGAAAACGCGATAATTGCGCATCTTTTGGTACTATGTATATTATCAAAATACTCACTTCCGGTACCGAAGCTATACTTTTATCGCTGGTTAATTTGACCAGCGGGTACACATGCGAATACCGCTGCAAAAAGAAACCAAGCCTTCGGAGAAAACTTTCGCTGTCGAGTCAACTTTAGTGGATTCCGAACACGCCTAGAGATAGTTAAGTAAATTTTCACAATGTAGTTAGGTTAGGCTCCGCGACAGATTCAGAGCTTTCCCACCACCAGACGAACCGTAGGAGATATTAACAAAAGGATTTTCTGCATCCAACTGGAAACTGAAAAATAGAATTTTTTTTTTGATTTTCAAAGATTCTAGATTTAAATGACCTACTGTGATGCCATACGATAAGAAGAAAATCATGTCAGACTATAGCTGACAATAATAAAATTAAAAACATCAGTTTTCATTAATAATTTTTATGATACAAAGCGGTGAAAGAAAGTAAATCTCTGTCGGCGTCTCAAAAAAGCAACCTTTAAGTAAGCAGTTTTGAATAAAAAAATCTCTAAACCAAATCGAGGAATTCATTTCAATTAACCATACACTTTAAATGGATCGGAGTTCTTGGAGTCTATCTGCACACGCCATGTTCCATAAATCCCCCATACTTGTAAAAAGGTCCTCGTCTTCCTTATGAAACATTGACTGAAATGTCGACTGTTTTTCGGCGGCAACAACCATAGCGACATTCGACAAGAAAATTATTTTCGGATTATTTCTAAGTATTTTTTAAAAGATTCAAGCATATCGACTTGACGTAAAGCAACTTTATCACAGTGTTTCACTGGCTTCTTTGAGCCTACTTTCAAAAAAATCGAAGCAGAAAAATTCCATATGTTTAAGTTTGGGTCGAAATAAACAATAACCGCTCAATAGAAGTTTTATTTGTTTTGAGCTACTTTTGCAGAAATTTGAGTGGAATTTTGGAAATTAATGATGAGAAGACGCTCAAACATGTGAGGACTCAGAAAGTAAAGAATTAAAAAAGTTGCGCTAAAAATTATCGAAGCAGGCAAAATGCTCAGAATTCTACATTTAAATTTTTCGCGCCATTTTAACTTGTACCTCATAAATGTTGATTTTATTTTTTTCAAAAAATGACCTAAATAGATTTATGTCAAATTTAAAATTTCAACATGTTTTCCGCTGTTTAATTTAATGCATCGACGGGAAAGTAACGTAAAATGGTTCAGAATGTTTCAGAACAAGAATTAGAGAAAAGAGCATCTGATTATGAGTCACTGCGTAAACAATAGGAGTAAGTCCTTCCTACTTTTGGACTATAACGACCTCTTTTGTTTAGACTTTCTAGTCCTATTGATAGCTACCTTCTGAGTGAACTTCTGTATACGTTCTCGAATGCTTATCCTGCGATGATTGGACACAATACTTTTTGTATTTGATATACGTACCTATTTATCTTAGTGTAATCAAACAGTTTCAATAAATATTCTCTGTACTTATCCGATATATACTAATATTCTCGGTGTGCCAAGCTTATCCTGATATTCCAGCGACATACAGAGTTTGATTTGCCCTACGCCTTTCATGGCCCGTAAGCCAATCTTAGAATCTAGTGTAGTAGTTCCATCTTATTAAGGCTCGTACACTAGCATACACGACACCACCAACCTCCTCGTTCAGCGACTTGTTGGATTCTATTCCTCAAGTCGAGCGATCGTAAGTTAGCACGACTCGGTCGATAGACAGATCGGATAACTCGATAAACTAATCCAACGACTCGGTTGGGTTAACGACCCTCTGAGAATCAACCGGTGTACCTAACATAGTCTTGCTCATTAGCTGAGAGTTAAAGCGAGACATGTGGGCGAGTTCGATGTTTTTAAAAAAGCCCACTTAGAAAGTGAAAAAAACCAGTGATTGTTTTGGTCGCTCAGATCCCGGTCTAAGGTTCCGATAAAAGAAGGCCCTCTGTTTTTACGGGCGTTCATAGTAAGACCTGAAGCTTTCGCAGTAACTTAAAGTGTTGCACTGAAAGGGGTTAAGCCTCTCAGTGTCCAACGAAAAGCCGCTAGAGGAGCCCACACGCGGGCCATTGCACGGCTCAAATTTTTTTTTGCTGGTAATAGAAAAAAACGTGTTATAGGTGTACACTCGGTGCATACAAAACACTTTCTCGGAAAAGTCTATGGTTATTTTAATAACATATGGTCGTTGTTCCTGCGGAACCGAACCCTAATTTTTTAACCCTAACCCTTCCCAAGAACAGCTTTGCGTCGGTTCTCAATATCCGTGTACACTGGATACGCGATGATTTACTAACCCTAGTCGAATACTGAAATCGCAAGTAGGATGAATCATTACACATAAAATTTAGTGTAACATCGAGGGCATGGCAAAACTTGTCAACAAAAAACTAGGGTTGGGTGCATTGCACCAGGTGCAAGAAGAACACAGGGTTCCTACGGAACCCTAATCTCTCACCCAACCCTTTTTTTCCCTGACAAAGAAGTTTTGCACGGTTTCATCCGTGTATACCTGGGCACGGAGCTCCATAGAAATTTTGGTTAAGACCAGAAGGGTGGTGATTCTCTCCACACTGGGCCTGTCTATCGAGATGAAAGCAAGTCAGTAGCTATAACTCTCTATTCTATCCATAGACAGAAGAATTGAAATGCAACACGTATAATATATATTTTTTAGCGTGGATGTAGGATTGGCGTATCTCGTGTCCAGATACGAATGGTATGATGCCTCCTTGATTGATCAAGTTTGCAAATCACAGTCGAAAAAATGTTTTCTGGGCGTTGGCAAACGATGCAAAAACCACTGGAGGATGTGTGGTGCACACACGCAGGTGACACGATAGCTATGTTAGATCTGAAAGAAAGACACTTTTGTGTTTGTTGACGATAGAGAGAGTCGCGGTCCTTTTTTTGCTTAGAAGATGGTTAATTATGTGTAAAGTCAACAGCATGGTGAGTTGTTTCTGTTAAATAAATAGTTTTTTTTGGTTTCATGCAGGGGGAGCTCAGTAACATCGTAACCGTTGTGGAGAGTCTCAATGCAGACACTATGTGCACGCGATATGTTGGAGGATGGCAAACAAATATTGGGTTTGGTTAAAAAAAGCTGCTATTGATTAAAAAAATGTTATTATTTTCTCTGTGAGGTTAAAAAATATTTTTTTGTTCAAAAAATTTTTATTTGTTAAAAAATGTTTTTTGGGTTAACAAAATGTGTTTTTGTTAAAAAAATGTTTTGTAGAAAATGTTTGTTAATAAATGTTTTGTTAAAAAATGTTTTTCCCGTTTGGAACAAGGCTTTTTGCAAAATTTGAACTAATTGGCAAATTTAAACCTGCCGAGGAAGATAGAATTTTCGGAAGGCGTAATGTCCAAAAAACGGGTGGGTTGTTGGCATGTTCTAGAAAAAATAGCACTTATCGCCAAAACGCCACTGTAAAGTTGTGAATAGTAATTATACAGGTTGTATTAAAATTAAAAGGTTTTTCAATAATACCAACTGGGAGGAGATAGATTCTTTTGTTTTGCGTTATGGCTACTTTTCGTCTTAAATTATTGTCAGGAGTGTACACGCATCCAAAAAAGTTTTTGGCACATTTATTGACGCAAGCTGAGGCTAGTTCTAGAACAAACTGTGCTAATCTGAATAATATCCGTGAAGCAGTGTTTTGGCTAATATTNAAAATATAATTTTGCAATTTTTATTAATCGAGGTCTTCTAAGATAGGAACAGCTAAACTTTTTTTCGCGAATTTTTCTAATTATATGTTAATTTTATTTCAAATTTTTCCGTTCAGTACCAAAAAAGTGTCAGCTTCTGCTAAAAACTGAAAAACAGTTTTCCTAATTGTGTCAGCTTCTGCTTAAAACTAAAAACGGTTTTCCTAATTGCGTATGTTAAAGCTCAAAATATTTCTTGAAATTTTTTCCGAATAAATAAAAACTTTTAGCTTCAACAAAGACAATTTCGGTTTAGCAGTACAACTGCAGAAGCTAAGAATTTGTGAAAAAAAACGAAGTGAACGTTAAATTTTTTCAAGGGCTACAATTAACAAATAATCGAAATTTTTACCAAAACAGGCTTAATCAGGCTTTCTTTTTCTCTTCATTTGATTTTTCGGAGATGAAAAATTAAATTTCAGAAGAAAAAAAAAAGCCGAACTATTTAACGATGTTTTTTCTTATGTTAAAGAATTTTGGAATCCAAAAAATCACAGACATATTGAAGAAAGGAATAGTTAAAATATTTAATAACTACTTGAAGGCTAGAGATATCATTTTTTTCCCATCTAAGATTGAGATTTTGCATCTTATTTATTATAGGGCGACGTTTTTTTATATAAGTATATCACAGCCAGCATATGGTCAGTTTCACCTAAACAATGCGTTTGAAATAAGGCATTTTATAGGCCCAAGTTTTTAGAAGAGGATTTGACAACGTTGATCTTAAACTACTTAACAAGACAACTCAATTTGGATAATTAATCATTTAAAAACTTTGCAAATATATACAGTTTAACAGTATTTTACTCTCTGGGATACCGGACCAAATTTTTGTAATCATGGATAAAAAAGGTGCTTTTTCGTGTTTAAGGATTGTCAGGCATTTAAAAGAAAAGCTTTCATTTTCTTGTCATGTCAAAAAAAAGTGTCAGTAGTTTATAGGAGCGTGTCACCGGTTAACCCGAAAACAGAGGTTGTACAATGCAAAATCATTTTTGATTCAAAAGGGTTGGAACAGGATATAAAATCTCGGATTTTGAATTTTTTTTTTAAATCTTAGAAAATTAAATTTTTTTTAATTCTGTCTTTAAATTAGTAATAATTGTTTTTTCAGATATTTTATATCGTTCGTAGCCTCTGTTTTCGGCTTGACCGGTGACACCCTACTATAAACTAATGACACTTTTTTTTGACATGANCACGAAAACGCACCTTTTTCATTAATGATTTGAAAAATTTGGTCCGGTATCCCAGGATTTGTTTGTCAATCAAAGCCAACGAAATTTTTAACCTGGTCAAGCCAAGCTTAGCCAAGCCAACGATTTTTGATCGTCTGGTCAAGCCAAGTCAAGCCAGACAAATACCTCTGGCTTACCGAGGTCTGTCCCAGAGAGTAAAATACTGTTAAAATGTTTATACTTGCAACGTTTTTAAATGATTAATTATTCAAATTGAGTTGTCTTTTTAAGTAGTTTATGATCAACCTTGTGAAATCCTCTTCTTAAAACTTGGGCCTATAAAATGCCTTATTTTAAACGGATTGTTTAGGTGAAACTGACCATATGCTGGCTGTGATATACTTAAATATAAAAACGTCGCCCAATAATAAATAAGATGCAAAATCTCAATCTTCGTAAGGATAAAAATAAATTGATATCTGTAGCCTTCAAGTAGTTATTAAATATTTTAACTTTTTCTTTCTTCAATATGTTTGTGATTTTTTGAATTCCAAAATTCTTAAACATTAGAAAAAACGTCGTTAAATAGTTCGCCTTCTTTTTCTTTTGAATTTTAATTTTTTACCTCCGAAAAATCAAATGAAGAGAAAAAAAGCCTGATTTAGCCTGTTTTGGTAACAATTTCAATTATTTGTTAATTGCAGCCCTTGAAAAAATTTAACGTTCACTTCATTTTTTTCAAATTGTTAGCTTCTGCAGTTGTACTGCTGAACCAAAATAGTCTATGTAACATAGACTATGTTGAAGCTAAAGATGTTTTATTTTTTCGGAAAAAATTTCAAGAAATATTTTGAGCTTTAACATAGGCAATTAATAAAACCTTTTTTCAGTTTTAAGCAGAAGATGACACTTTTTTTGTACTGAACGGAAAAATTTTAAATAAAATTAATATATAATTAGAATAATTAGCGTCAAAAAGTTAAGGTGTTCCTATCTTAGTAGACCTCGGTGTATAAAATTTGCAAAATTAAATTTTTAACTTCCGGTTCTCGTTATATCCCGTTTTTGAGATATAGAATTTAAATTTTAATTTTTTTCAGAAATAAACCCCAATCTAATCGAACAATATATTAAATTTTTCGTTAATTTACAAATCGTCAAAGTCAGCCAAAATTGATGAAATGTTTACGTTCTTTACAAACGTAGAACGTCCCTTATCTAGAATTAAATTATGAATTCTCTGGACTTAATTTTCCAATTAAACCAACTAAAATCCGAAAAAAAGCCGAACTATTTAACGACGTTTTTTTAATGATGAAGAATTTTGGAATCCAAAAAATGACAAACTGATGAAACAAACTGATGAAGAAAAGAATAATTAAAATATTTAATAAGTACTTGAAGGCTAAAGATATCAATTTTTTTTCCTCCAGTATGTGTTTTTTCTACTTGCGAAATGAAAATTGTCATTCAGGTAATAACGGCCAATAAAAATGATAACTAGGTGGATTATATTTTCATTTCGCAAGTATAAAAAATACATACTGTATCTTAGATTGAGATTTTGCATCTTATTTATTATTGGGCGACGTTTTTATATTTAAGTATATCACAGCCAGCATATGGTCAGTTTCACCTTAACAATGCGTTCGAAATAAGGCATTTTAAGGCACCTTTATTATCAATGATTTAAAAAATTTGGTCCGGTATCTCAGAGAGTAAAATACTGTTAAAATGTTTATATTTGCAACGTTTT
>SCLH01000166.1:196873-212129 GCA_004367855.1 Oikopleura vanhoeffeni
AGAAGGTAAAATTATCAGTTTAAATTGAGAATTGAATAAAATCCACATATATTTTTTTGAACTAATTTCTGAAGAAAATGCGAACTATGCATTTCTCTTCAATGAAAATCTATAATAAAATATGGTATGGAAAATATTGCTTCTGATTATTCGTAACTCGTAAAAGTTGTAACAGGACTTTAAGCATTTAAAATTTATATAAACTATAAAAAAAACTTTTTTCCAGCATTATTCTTTAAAAATTTATCTCCAAAACGTGCGGAATTTTTATTTTAAACTTTTTGGGTTCAATTAATTTGACTACAGTATTTCAGTTGACATGAAGCTGGATTTATTTTATTTGCGATACCACTTAAAAAGTGTTTTGACTTTCAATATATTTTGTAAAAATAATTTATGCAAAATATTTCCTATTTTTTCGGTAATATATTTTTCTTGAGGTTTGTAAGGCAACTTTTGTGTGGAATGTAATAAAAAGCAAACGTTAAAAAATAATTCATTTAAAAATCCTTTTTTTTTCTTTTAACTTAAACATTGATGCACAAAATAATTTTAATTGTAAATAGAAAGCGGTAATAAACAACCAAGTTGTTAAAACTTACAGAAAACCTCAAAACTGAACTGGCAATATCAAGCCTGCCCCTGTTGCAAGTTAGTTTTTTAGTTCAGTTTTTGCGAATCTAAACATTCGAAATAAAAATAAATTACTCCGAATGTTTAGATGTTGAATAGGGAAACTGAGGAACAAAGTGGTGTTTATTAACGGACTTGTCATCAATAATTGTTAAAAACAAACTCAAGCTCAAGAGAAGGGAATTCTATTATTACTATTCTGTCTAATTGAGAACAATTTATTTTATCATTCACAATAAATAATGTTAACTTTCGAAAAAAAGTAAAAAAAAAATCTTACTTCTTCGGCATTACCAACCTCATAAAAGTCTAACCATAGATATAAAACTTTTTTGTAAAGATAAAAATATATATAAAGATGACCTATAAAAATATCTACAATGCAGTTAAGATAAACCAGCTCTAAAAATTGGAAGTCTTTTTTCGTAGGTAATCTAACCAACCAATGAGGACGTCTGATTTTTCCAATCTGTTTAAATGAAGTAAAAAAATTTTGCGTTTTTGGCTTGATTTGATTTTTGAGACCATTTTGGCGCATTTTAACTAACTTGTATTTAAATTATTTTCAAAAATATTTTATCACACAATAGAAAATATTTAGGCTTATCAAGCATAATCACTGGTCATTTTTGCCTCATTTTAATCAAGATGACTAATAATTCCAAAAAATAATTCTTACTACTCAAAGATACCATCTGCATTGTAGTTATAAGCTGTTGATATTATTATCATTGATTTTTTGCTCTTATTTAAGGGAGTGGTGATTCCTTTATTGACATATTCCCGACAAGGCTGTTCAGATATTATTTGGATAAGTTGATTTGTAGAACTAGCCTTCAGGTTGCGATAAGTCAATTTTTTTGTATGAATACACTCCCTGTAACGTAACCTTTGTGAGACTACCTTTTCAAAACAAAAAGATATCTCCTCCTTGGTTTTATTTTCAAATTCAAATAAATTTTAGCATAAGCTGTAGTTTTAATTAATAACTGCTATATTTCCACTAAAAAAAACAAAAACAACGTTTTTGACATTATTCACCCGAAAATCTATCACTTCCAATTTTTAATTTGCATCTTCGCTCAAATTTTTGCAAAAGCTAGCCGAAAACAAATAAAACTACTGAGGGTCGTTTTTGTGCTTTAATTGTTTCGAAAGAAGGCGCAAAAAATACAGAGAAACACCGAAGAGAAAATTGGTTAACGTCGTTCCGATATTTCCAAGTTTTTGAGGTTAAATTCAAATAAACTTTATTTTAAATTTAATTTTGCAAAAACAACTTTCGATTTTTTATGATGTTATAACTGTTCTTTTGTGATTTTAAACGATTGATTTTGTCCATTTTTATGACATAATAACTGCATAAAATGTAGGAACCGCCCCCTTTAATATCGTATAAATGTTGGTTTATCAGGTTAAATATCGAAGATAAGGTTTTACTTTTCAAAGTTGCATATGAGTCATATGCAACTTTGAAAAGTAAAACCTTATCTTCGATATGATATGACCGGGGATACTTTCTTTCATCATGAATGATTTTGTTTTTAAATGCATATACAAACGCAAATCAGTGTCACTTATATAAAATCAACGTGATCTTTTTCGTCGAAACGTAACATTTTTAAAATAAAATCCGTTTGCCCAGCTTGAAGGTCAAGAGATTGGTTAGATCGGTCTTGAAAAAAAGGCGTAATTGAGCCGCTAGTTTCGCTTAGGCCATTATTGGCTGATGATAAATCTTGGTGAGCTTTTACCACTTTTTTTGAAAAGCCGAGTCCGATGGGATAATTAACCAACGTGTTAACATTTATCTCTTTTTTTGGTCCAAATGATTATGGTGTTTCATAAATGAAATTAACAGGGCGTGAATCACCCATTTTGGCCGTTCTGACGTTGTTTTCAAGCTCAAAAATATATTCAGAGCTACAAATTCTTATAATATGAGAGGTTTTCGAATTAAAATTAAAATGTTGTTAGTTTTCAACAGTTTTCCCGATTAGGTCTTCGTTAAGGGGGTAGCAGCCATGTGGCAAATTGGGACATTTTTTCGGAGTGATTTATGAAAGAAAAAAAAATGTGAAATTTTTTTTTTACTTTTTATTTTTAATAAAAGTGTTCATTCTTGCAAACGTTTATATTTTTAATTTCTCAACATAACTAAGCATCTGTAAAAATATCAAAATCCACTTTTCATTATAACTCCATTTCCAACTTGACCCGATGTGAGATTTTTTTTGAAGGCGATATTAATAAACTTCAGGCATTTTCGGGTGTTATGCGCTAATAAGTGGGAGAATCATTATCCATATGTAAAAATATCCTAAATATGAAAGTTATTTTTCCATAAAAAAAGAGAAAAACAGGTTTTTAGGAAAAAAAATTGACCTTCAATTGAGTTTAAATATTAAAAAATCTCCTGACTTTGAAAAAAAAGTAGCCTATAACAAGCAAGTGTTGTAAATTTCATCAGTAGTTCAGAAACGATATTCGATTGACCCTTCCATCGGTTGAAATACGGAAATCAAATAGATATCAGAANGTGTTTCATAAATGAAATTAACAGGACGTGAATCACCCATTTTGGCCGTTCTGACGTTGTTTTCAAGCTCAAAAATATATTCAGAGCTACAAATTCTTATAATATCAGAGGTTTTCGAATTAAAATTAAAATGTTGTTAGTTTTCAACAGTTTTCCCGATTAGGTCTTCGTTAAGGGGGTAGCAGCCATGTGGCAGATTGGGACATTTTTTCGGAGTGATTTATGAAAGAAAAAAAATTTGAAATTTTTATTTTACTTTTATTTTTAATAAAACTGTTCATTCTTGCAAACGTTTATAATTTTAATTTCTCAACATAACTAAGCATCTGTAAAAATATCAAAAACCACTTTTCATTATGACTCCATTTCCAACTTGACCCGATGTGAGATTTTTTTTTGAAGGCGATATTAATAAACTTCAGGCATTTTCGGGTGTTATGCGCTAATAAGTGGGAGAATCATTATCCATATGTAAAAATTTCCTAAATATGAAAGTTATTTTTCCATAAAAAAAGAGAAAAACAGCTTTTTAGGAAAAAAAATTGACCTTCAATTGCCTTTAAATATTAAAAAATCTCCTGACTTTGAAAAAAAAGTAGCCTATAACACTCGAAATTTAATCGAGATTTTTTGAAAATAAAAAATAATACCGGTGTCACAAGCAAGTGTTGTAAATTTCATCAGTAGTTCAGAAACGATATTCGATTGCCCTTCCATTGGTTGAAATACGGAAATCAAATAGATATCAGAAATAACACAACTGATTCGGTCTGATTTTTCAAGAATAATTCAAAAAAGCATTAATAAATAATTTTGGACTTGATTTGAGAAAATTTTTCATAATATTTCTAAAAAAAGTCGACAAAAAATGACAAATGAACATGTTATGATTTTTTAAACAGAAGTCAGAAAATATATAAACATGCATGAAAAAAGTTAAAGTGGCTAATTTTTTCGTTTTTATTCACAAATTAAAAAAAAATTTTTGGTTAAAAAATGCGTGAAATTTTAATAATGTTTTGAATTTTTTTTTAAATTTTACGAATTCAAAAATATAAGTTCGAACTCAAATCTGTTCTTAAATAGATAAACAAATATTTTAATGAGCTGATACACATTTATTCTGGTTCAGCTAACGATAATAAACACAAAAAAATAAACCAACTAATTATTTTCGTAAGTTAAATTGACGCCAGTCTGCCACATCGCTGCTACCCCCTTAATACAGTTTATAATGAAGTTTGAAAACTTTTTTCAAAAAAATAAAGAAAGTTTTAAGTAGATTATTTCTAAATAATGTAGGCCAGAATCATAAACTTCAAAAAAAGAGTTTTTCTTTCTTTTGAAACCTCCATTTTTCAAGATGTTCGATTTCACACGACTATTCAAATGGCTTGTAACTTTGGAAAAATTTTATTGTCCGATTCATTTTCTACACCAGCCAATCAGCAGCACTTACAAGTTGTAAGTGCTGCTGATTGGCTGGTGTAGCAAATGAATCGGACAATAAAATTTTTCCAAAATTTAATTTTTAAGAATTTGTTTTTAGCGAATCAGAATTATTTAAAATTTTCAAAAAAAAATTTCACTTTAAACTTTTGATTTGGAAAGCATGACTTCTATCAGTAGCGTTAATAGGAAAGAAGATGGCTTAGATAAATATATTTGGGATATGTATAATTTTAACTCCCTGGTGGATAACTTTCCCCTAAAATTTCTAGATTTTCAAAAATTTCAGAAAAATAATTTATGATTTAAATTTTTTGAAAATTAAACACTTTGAAAATCTTTCTGGCCTTATTTTCATAAATTTGTCTAAGTGTCTCGGGATGAATAGTTTAAATACATGACAAATCTCTCCAGGTTTGTTTAATCGATTTATAATTGAGTTTATAAGAGGGTGAGTGGGGCGTTGGTAGGTATTCTAAAGTTGCGTTTTATAAACAGAATAATAATATCTTAATATTGTGAAAAATAAATACTCGACACCCCGTGTGTATTTATGCTAATACTCATGTTAGATCTCCAAATGTGTAATCATTTCCACCAAACTTAAGGAGGTACTTAATCGCTGGTCCTGTGAATTATAAGAGGGTATAAATAAGAAATAAACTGGGTGGCTCGAAAATTGCTTTCTAAAATTGAAAAATGATTCAACGTAACGGCTGGCCACTTAATTTTTGAGAATAATTTGAAAACTGTGTAATCCAAAAATAACAGATTTTTTTCTCTTGCGACATTGTTTTTAAGGGTGTTATAAGACGCTAACATCTTTGACGAAATGAATTCGCCGAAAATTCGTTCAGAATGTAAAACTCAAAAATTTTTGGACTTGAAATCTTTCTTGGCATCAGAGCCGAAAATGACATAATTTCCTTGAAAATTGGCGTTTTTTAAATATTTGTAACGCATTTATCAACATGATGCCAATTTTTTTTGGCATGTGATATGTGCGCCCTGACGGAAAATAGTCGCAAAATTTCCGCAACGTGATTTAGCGGTGATTTATGGCAAAATAAAGTAATTTTCGTGAAAAATGACATTTTTCAATATTTGTAACGCCATTATCTAAGATAATTTATCTTCTAAAATAATGGTTCATAAATAAGCTTATCAGCGTCGGAAACGGAATCGCAAAATTTAAGCAAACAGGTCTATAGCAATAATTCTATTTTTCAGTGAGGTCGACTTTTGGGCCAATGAGAAACCTTGCTTTTTTTGAAAATTTGAAAAATTTGACATAATAATTTTTTTCACAAATGATCTTTTCTGATTATTCAACTATCACATAACTCAATGACTCATTTGCTGTAACACCCTAGCCGAGATGCCCGATCCAGATTTCTGATTAGTGCCGAAGAGCTTTACACGTTATTTATATCAGGGATTGGGACAATTAGATCGGATCGGAAAAATTTATTTGATCCAATTCAATTTTTTCTAGAAGCCGACCGATCCAATCTTATTTTTTCGGAGATTTGATCCCATAAAAATTCGAATGTGCTCATCCCTGATTCATTTATTAGCCAAAAAATTAAGATAATTTTTTTGACACATTCATCATCTCATCATGCGAATTTATTCAAGCTTTAAAATCAAAGTAAAATAAATGAAAACAATTTGGAATTCCTGCCGCTATGGAGCTTTACAAATAATACTTATTCGATGCCAAATTGCAAGACTCAAAATACAACTTAATTTTGTGGTTTTGCGGGTTTTTGACAGTTTTTAAAGGTCAAAAACTAAATTACGAATTCGATCAGAAATCTTAGATCGGCGCATAATTTGACGTAAAATTTATAGCTTGAAATTTTTTGCGAATTCAAGTTTGCACTATCCGAGCCTTGAATGTTGTACGGTATCTCTGGTTTAATACTGTATTAACCAAAGTCCGTTCACTTTCAAAGAACATAATATTTAACAAAAGGTTCGGAGAACATCAACTCCTTGACTTGTTTCGTGTAAAAAGACATTTCTTTAAAAAAATTCAAATTTCCTGAATTAAATAGTGGGATTCCAGTGAAAATTAATTAAGCTGTTTGTATTGCCGCACAAAACATGAAGATAAACGTTCTGAACTTAACTTGACTTTTTTGAATTTTTTCCTGGGCCGGGATGTTACTTTTGGAAACATACCCAGGAAAAATGTCTGATAAATACAGCCGAAAAAGAGCAAGTATGTTAAATGGCTGTTGTAATCATATTTTGTAAACAAAAAATTCAAAGACGGCCTTTTATTTGATTTCAAAATTATGTTCAAGTCGGGGAAAAAATATGCTTCGGAAGTTTACGGCTGAAATTTTTGGCCAAATTCAAATGTTGTGAAATGAATTAGTCTAAGTACAGTAGTTGATCGCAAAAAACCAAGCTTTTGCGATGAAAAGTTTTTAAGGATGTATTGTTTGCCGACTTATTAGGTGTTATCATAACACTGTTATGGCCTGTTAACATAAGCAAACATTTTATGGAACTTTCTAAAAACTCATAATGACTTGATTTTTGTTAAAAAATCCGAAATTTTACATTATTCTGGGTATTTATGTAGTTTAAAGCCTAAATCACTCATTTGAAGCCCATCGGTTGACAATTTTGAAATGCTGTTATCAACTTTTTGTCCAAAATTTAAGTTCAAATAACCAGCTATGGCGAATCGCATCCGCGATATGAATTTAATTGGATGACTTTTATTTGGAACATTTCATTTAAGGTTAGCTGAAAGCTAATTTCGAAGAACATAAAGCACAAAAACTGTAATTTTATCTCCGCAAGAAATTTATATCCAAAAAAAATCACACAAATTTGCCGTTAGCTGATATCAAATACGATGCCCAAGTTCATATAAAATGTTTTTCTATTCTGGCGAAGAACTATTTAGAAACAAAAATACTTGATGTTAATCATCATTTTGTACGGAAGAAGTCAGTAGGTGCTAATTTAGTGAATGTATTTTGGCTGAGTTCAGTATTGTCGACAGTAACGTGATGATCACGCGATTTGTGTTCCGAAATGAGTTTTCACCAGGATCAAAACAAAACATTTCATCTGAACTGGGGCATCGTGATCGAAATTTCGGTTGAAAATAAGTGGGAAATTCCAATTTCAAATTTTTTCTTAAACAAGCATCACACTAGTTTTCGAATATTTCCAAAATAATTTTTGTTGTCAGAAATCTCCTCATTAATAAAATATTTACAAAAAACGTTTCACAAAAGCTCTAACATTACTCACAAACAGTAATCTATTAAATAGATACTATTCCATACAATCAGTTTTCTAAAACAAGATGAATTTTCAATCCCGCCCGGTCCCGGGTATTATATATTTTTTCAATCCTGATCCCGGGTGTTATTTTTATAAATCCCGATCTCATCCCGACCCGAGGTTCGGATAAATTTTTTCGATAAATAGTTATGGTTTTCAAAAAAATTTGGTCAAATTTCACATAATAATTTTTTACCACGGACAATGTAAACAAACTGGTTCCTAAACTTATTGATCAATATCCAATCCGTTCGGCGACAATTTTCAATTTCAAACCGGATCCGTCAGTCCCGAATAAGTGAAAACTGTCCAATGCCCCGGACCGAACCGGGTCTGGATAATCAGATTCCGACTCGGGCTCCCGATAACGTTTCAGAACACTGCATATAAGTTTTCCAAGGTCCGAAAGTTTCAGCAAAAAATGGACCAAAATTCAATTTTCGAAAAATGATTTATTATTCGAGTTGAATATTATTACTTCGCAAATCTATCAAGTGCGGCATTTGATTCACGATATTTCAAAAGCCCCACATTAATCAAATTATTAAATTATTCCAAGTTGAGATTCCCGATTATTAAAATAGACTCGTCTGAATCATGTATATTTTTATTCTAAACAGCGTTTCGCAGGAGGCAATATCAAGAGAAATCATTAAAATAATGTGAATGAATCGTTTACAAAATATGAGTAAAAACAATTTAACCTTTTTTTCAAACAAAAAGATTAAAGCCTGAGATATTTAGGAGCATAGCCAATTAAATGAGGTTGAATTTAGTATATTTGTACAAGTTTAAGGGGGTCTATAGGCAAAATGGCTTTTGAATGCTTGTTTTTTTTATTTCTCTCGCAATAGACATAGAAGTGAATAAAACATTCTGTATAAGTTAGTTCGTAATCTCTGAAGACGTTTTTGAATCATATTTAAGATAGCATGTTGGAAGCCAACCGTAAATGAGGTTAACCAGGAGCAAAAAAATTCTGAAAAGCTGTATTTTTTTTTGTCTATTTAGGAATGTTTCAAAATTTGACATTATCTGCGAAAATTCAAAAGCGAAAAAAACTGTTTGTTCCTTTTTAATTTTTCTCACTAAAAAGGTATCAAAGCTGCGAAAGGACTTGTTTTTTTGCTATTTTGGCCACGGAAAGTTGTTTTTTTTTTCATGGCTACATGGCAAACTATTTTCCGTTTGCACAATAGTTTTTCGTAATAATTGTAACAAACTGTTGTGGCTGATTTAACGATTTCATTTTTTAACTCCCAGGAGTACGATTTTGAAAATTTTATTTTTGACATCCAATTCGTCATCAGTTTTTTTTAAGACTCAAACGATTCGTAAGTTGAAATTTTTTGGAACGGTATTATAAACTATAACCAAATATTTTTAACCGTTCGAGCGCTAGAGCAAAAAAGATTTTTATTCGACACTCAGAAAAAATTTTAATATTTTTTTCCGAAAATTTTTGGTAATTTTTACGATTTTTTGAGTTTAATGACTAAAAAAGCGACGTTGAGTTTAAAAATCAATAACAATCAGAACTCTAAGCTCTGTTAGTTTCAAAGAAACGAACTTGGCCTTATAACTATATACTCAAATAGCTTGTTTCAAATTTTATGAAAAATTCAGAATGTTAAATTTTTAAATTTTATTTCTTCATATAATTAAACAATTATCGTGTAGATCAAAATTCTCAAATCAGTCAAATAATTTTCAGTACAAAAATTGGCTGCCTATAGAACCCCCCTTAAGTAGTAAAACTTCTCTTTTGAAAGCGTTTCTTGAAATTTGGAACGAGACTCATTTGGCAAAAAAAACAATGATGGTAGATTCGCATTTTTCAGATGTCATGTCTGGTGACGTTTTTCGGCATAACCGGCACATCCGACAACTCAAATCATAATTGCTGAAATATAAGCTTGGACAGAGCTTGAATCCGGCCGCGCTAGTTTTTTGAGAACCTTTAAATTAAATAACGAAGCAAATATTTTCGAACCAGATCAGCTGGAAAAAATAGGCTTGACAAAATTAAAGGTTATACAAGTTTATAATTTTTCAAAATTAATTTAAAGCTTCTTCTTACATTATGCAACTGATTAACCCCCCCTACTAAACAGCACACTACGCTTACTAGATAAGGCCAAAATCTTCGACAAAGTGTGAGAGGGAGATATGCAGGCAGTTATTAAAATCAATTCTAATTTTTGCTCTTTGAAGTTCCCTAGTGGCTGATGTTGGACATCTCAGAAACAATGTTGATTTTTGGCCGTATATATATTTGATAAAATGTGAAGAAAATCTTTCCAGATGAACTGAACCCTCTTAATTAAGCAATACACTTAGGCCGACCAGGAAAAAATTCAGCTACAATTCCATTATTTTTATCCTGGTAATCCTAGGATTATTTTACTAAGATGACTATTTTCAAAATAAACTAAAATTGTTTTCACTCATAATTTGTAATTGTTTATGGTGTTAAATTAGGAAATATACTTTTTTAGATCTTTGAATTCAGTTTGACCCTTTTCAATAGATATATTTGTGTGTCTTGTATATTTTTAAATGTTCTATAATAAACTATGATTTTATTTCGGGATTTCGTAGCAACACAAATTTATTTATTTTTTCAAAATAGCCATTTAAGGAGGATTATCCTTCTATGATTCCAAAAACTAATTAACTTGACCAGTAGTACGGTCTAAGATGTTCCATCCGCTCTATGATTCTGTGAGACCGCATTATAAACTAAGGCACAAACACTTATTTGCCGAAAATTACTTTCCGTTATTTTCCTTCGAAAAATAATAATTGTTTAACAAAAATTACGGAAAAATAGCCTTATTATGGGCGAACTTTTGGCTCGATTTTTTTGAATTTAAAATATGGCTGTGTTAAGTGCATTCGAGATATGATGGCTACATAAAATATAAATACTCAATGTCATGCCTAAATAAAGTCAGTACATTCAGGAGATTTCCATTGAAACGTTTTTTGATGTAAATAAATTCGGTCAATTAAGTTATATAAAATTAAATAACTTTTGTTGGCCAAAAACACTTATTTCTTAAACTCACGCGAGACTATTAGCAGGGTTCCGAGAAAAACATAATTTCCAACAGAATTTTCTCCAAATTATAGAACTAGTTTTCTCATAACTACATGTATAACTACTGTATGTCATAAAATTTGAGCCTCCTCCCCTGAAAGTTTGTTCACATGTCAAACAAATTTCATCTTTTTTTCATATTTCGAAATTTTGATGTCTTACCATGTTGGTTTCACGTGGCGTCGAGGCTTTAGGTGATTCGAAAACTTGCTTTTATACAAATGACTTCAATTTTTACGTCAAATCACCTCAAGTTTCGACAAGTCATTTTTTATTACGACTCTACTTGAAACTCATGCGGTAGGTCCCAAATGATGAAGGCAATAGCAAGCTATAGCAAAATTTATTTATTTCACAATTTTTATCTCAAAAGTTAAAAAATAATTTCGACAAATTTGAATCGCGTCCATAACAAAATTAACCGTTAGCCAACTATCGCGTTAAAAACCTAATAAACTGAGATTTTTGTCAAATTCCCGTGGTTAATCAAATTTTTTCAGCCACAAAAAATCCGAGCGCGAATCTGGTATCCTGCGTTGTCCGACCAAGGCTTTTCAAAGGGGACAGTTCAAATTGAATAAATTCGGACAGAATCAACGCNTTCGACAAGTCATTTTTTATTACGAATCTACTTGAAACTCATGCGGTAGGTCCCAAATGATGAAGGCAATAGCAAGCTATAGCAAGATTTATTTATTTCACAATTTTTATCTCAAAAGTTAAAAAATAATTTCGACAAATTTGAATCGCGTCCATAACAAAATTAACCGTTAGCCAACTATCGCGTTAAAAACCTAATAAACTGAGATTTTTGTCAAATTTCCCGTGGTTAATCAAATTTTTTCAGCCACAAAAAATCCGAGCGCGAATCTGGTATCCTGCGTTGTCCGACCAAGGCTTTTCAAAGGGGACAGTTCCAATTGAATTAATTCGGACAGAATCAACGCAAGTCGATTGGGGCGACATCACTGAAAATACTGTGCACTTAGTTCACCCTGCCAACGTTTAGCTGAGTTTAAGGAGATTGTTGGTGCTAAATTTTGCAAGCATTTGAAAATATCGTAAAAAATGAAAATTTGATAGTTGAAATTAAGAAAATAAGCAGCTTCTTACCACGAGCTCCAACTTTTTACTAAATTAAGGAGGTTGTTGAGTCTCAAGGTTATTATGAATCCAAGCCGACTTTAAATACTTTTTGATAATTCACTAAATTTGATAAATTTAATTTCTAAAATTGAATAAATAATGAAAAATAGAAAAGAAAAATTCCGGTAAATTTTTCCGCAGAATTTCCAATCAGAAAATTTTTTTGAACTGTTTTTGCAAAATTTGAATTTGAAAGAGTTTTAAAATGCTGTCAAAAAATTTTACGATCTTGAAAAAGCCGAAATTAGATTTTGTGAATTTTTTAACCGCGCTCAATAGCGAGTCAAAAATTCAGAAAAATTCTCTAATGAAGCATTAAAATTTTCCTACCTCTTAATTCTCAGAGGTATACTTTTTTCTCATAAAGACCTTAGATTTTTTGCGCGTTTTTCTCAATAGTGAGTCTTACTGTAAGACTGACATAAATTTTTTTTTATTTTTTTGCTGTCAATTTTTTGGTTCTTTTTAAAACTTATAATAATTTCGAAATGCTTGCAAAAAGCTTACATTTAACACCAACAACCTCCTAAGGTTAGCTCACTTCATGAGGCCTTACTGCTATTCTATTAACTCTCACGCTGCTCAAGCGTAATAATCTTTGATTATGCGCAATTTGACGGACATTTCGGGCTTTTAGAAGATACGTATTCTATTTGGAAATATCGTTCATTCAGTTATTCTATAAACTTGCCTAGGCTATGAACTCAAACGCTCTCAAATGAACATTATTTTCGTTTTCAAACTTTCAGATAACAATTCAAGAGCTCTTCAGTTTTTGAACTAGTTATAATTTGCCTAATCTAAGACCGGAACCGCCAGATTATTTTTCGAGTTAAATATCATCTACTGAATGTAAAATTTGATTATTTCTGACTTGTTAAAATGCAATAAAGCAAAATGCCGAAATTTTTCATTCAGAAAGCATTTATTGAGAATAATTTTCAGGCTTCGAAACTAAAGTTACTTCTTTATGATTGAAAATAATGTCTAAGATGTCTAATGTCTAATGTTAAAGATAAGAATCTTAATGAGACTTAATTTTTGGAACGTTTTTCTGGTTGAACGATTTTACCTTTTTGGTCAAGTAAATTTAGATTTATAAAGTTTTGGTAGTTTTTTCAGGCTTATATCCCTTTATCACCTTTTGCATGATCTAAGAGATGTGGGTTGAGGGAGCCAATCCTAACACTCCTAAGACCCCTTCTAGCCACTCATGAGGCCGCTTTCTCTTCTTTTCAGCCCACATCTCTCAGATCATGCAAAAGGTGATAAAGGGATATACATATTTTCGCTCAACCAGATTTGTGTACTGCTTTTATGCTCGTTATTTTAATGTTTTCTTTTAATCATTCAAATCGTTGTCAGATTTGCGTTTTAATGACACAGCCGTATCGTCCGAAATTGGCCAATTTTTAACTCCGAATTTGCTAATAGTATAAATCTCTTTTCTGACTCATTGAAATTTATGGAAGTATTTTATACTACAAATTGGCTAGAACTCGACGAAAGAAAAAAACGCACGGGCTTGTTGTAACAAAAAAAATTGAATATTCATTTTTTTTTCTCTGTTTTATAAAGCTAAATTTTTTTCTTTGGACAAAATTGAGTGAGTAACGTATTTCTAGCAGTCTGTTGCTCAGCGAATGTCTTCGATACTACAGGTAGGGTCACGAAAGTGCATAGACATTTCTGTGAGGAATTTTGACCAATTTTAATATCCCCTATTCACACTTTTGCGAATATCCCGGCCCTACTACTTAAAAACACACTTCGTTTCCAAATCAGGGCCGGGATATTCACAAAAGTGTGAATAGGGGATATGTGCGATGATCGCACTGCGATCATTTTAATCTTATCGTTGCGAAAAATATAAACAAAGTAATAGAAATTGAGGAATCAGTTCTAAAATACAATTTCAATGAAAACCCGAAACAAGATGCAGTCTAGAACCGTTAATAATTTTCTTGGCCATTTAAGGGATATTCTTAATTGCGTGCAAAAAATCTCGAATTATATTTGGTTCTTAATTAATCTGATCATTGAAAACTTTTATTACCAGATTTATTCTCAGGTTTCCATCACAAAACCAGTATTTAGAATATCAATTTTTTGAATTTTTTTTCAAGTTCATCAGCTTTCTACGTTCATAGGCATACTGTATGCAGCATACAAAAAAATTGAGATATTTTTTCCACAAGCTTAAGGATAGTTTTACAAGATGGCTTATCTGACGAGATTCATATAAGCTCTGTGTGGCTAATTTTTCAGCAAGAAATTATATTTCAGCGACCAATACCCCTTTTAAGCAAATGTCAAAAATTATATCACCTATAACGTGATTCAGGTTACAAGTAATATCAAATTATTGTTTGAAGTTCGCTTCAATTTATGAATAATTTACATTCTAGTTCAAATTTTGGGCCCCGAACTCCGATATTCTCAAGAAGGTGTGCCTTAACTAATTTGGGGTGTCAAGCGAAACGGTTGATTAACGTGTCACCTATTGTAGTTGGTGTCGTTTATTCTACTGAATTTATCGTTTATTTTATCAGTCTGAACATTTGCACTTTCTTGACCCCCTCACACCCTTTGACTATCTGAAGGCAAAAAATTTTCGGGAGCCAAAACGGCGCAGAAATAACATCGTCACAGACCTACCATTCGTATATGTTATGAAGTTTGCAATTTTATTTCCAAAAATATTGTAAAAATTCTTATACAATTAGCCGTTCGAAAGTTATTTTTTCCTATTTTTTTTAGGATTTTTGCCAAAATTTCTTAAAAAATTAATTGTGTGAAAACGATACATAATATCAAAATTATAGGGAAACTTGTTTTTACGAAAGTATTTGAGGATTCTTTTGATATAAGTTTATTTTTTCTGCAGTCTCTATACCAAGAATAATTTTTTCACAAGTGATTTTTATGAAACTCAAAATAATGAAAACCCAATATTTGTCAAAAAATTATTTTTGGAAAGAATTGAGCGGCAATTTAGCCCAAATAAAGCCGACAAAGACAAATCGATCAAATGTAGAACGTAAGGTGGTACTGATTTTGAGTTTTCAGCTGAT
>SCLH01000166.1:216356-226779 GCA_004367855.1 Oikopleura vanhoeffeni
TAGATTCACAAAAGGTTGTTAAAGGTATATACCTTCTGCTATAAATTCTAGTATAAATTGGCAGATCAAAAATTCATGAATGGATTGGTTTTTGAATAATATTTTAAATAACATTTTATAATATTATACAAGTAATTGAGACCTTAATATTTTATTTTGTGATTTAATTGTCCCAAGTGTTAATTAATAGTCCATAAAGTGTAAGAATATCATATAGCTTACTTTTTAGATGAACTTAAGGGGGTAGGTGTCGGTTTTTTTTGAGCCCTTTATAGAATTTATTTATGAAACATTAATATCGGTTATGACTAAAGTTGACCCAAGGAATCTCATGGTGGCAATTCAAAACAATCTAGAACAAAATCTAGAATTTTCAAAATTCGAATATTTTTTTTCTTTAACCCGCATAAAACCGGTATTCCACCATGATATGAACATTTTTATTGGTGAATATGACCCGCCTAAAACGAAGCATGACATTAAAATTATCGGAAATGTCCTAATCGAATTCTAAAAATTTCAATTATTTTTAAGCAAAAATGTTAAACCTAATTTTCGAATTTGACGCTGATTGGTTCACAATTTTGATTAGCTGTAAGAAGATTTTTGGATCAGCTAAAATCTCAGCTTCAATGGGTACTTTTGTTTTAATCAGACGAACTTTTTTTTCGAATTTCACTTCCGGTTCACCATTTCATTCTTCTCGATTCTAGAATTTATTCAAAAATTCATTCGAGCACATTGACCGCATATTTATATCTACCTTGCATCCGAAAAACCAGCTTTTTCTATACATTTGTCTAAGAAGATAGAGTTTGAAGCGAAAACTGAAAAACGGGGCGTTCAACATGAGATTCTAGAAGAAAAAATGTCAACATTTGAAAAACCTTCCGAACCACAGTCTGTTCTCATTTAACCGTCTTTTGTAAAAATTTTGAGCCGCTTGTATGGCGGTCTGAAAGAAGATAGATTTCAAAAAAAAAACGTTTAGTGCTTTAGGGTCATAGACTCACCACTGGCTGGTGTGATGTATACAAGGTTAACTGTTGAGATGTGTAATCGTGAGACGAAGCTAGGATCTAGCAAACTAGTATCGCTCAATTATGTTTACACCTGCCTAGGAACGTTCGAGGCGGTGATGAAAGGTACCAAAAAGCGACACCTACCCCCTTAAACTTCAAAATATCATTTTAAGGTTGACCAACTTTCAGATCAAATTTTTTTCCGAAATTTTCTCACGTTACCTTGAAAAATTTATGTTTTGGATTCTAGACAAAATTTCCTAAAAAGCTTATCTAAATCTGTTGAAAATGTTCTAAAGAAAACTAAGTAAAGGTTTGAACCATTTTTCAAATGTATCCTCGAAGGAAATAGATTTGAGAGTCTAAATTTTTCAAAAAAACGTCGTTTATTTGCGGTGCTAAAATTGTTCAGTCGCCGGATCGAAAAAAGCTTATCTTTGAAAATTTGTGCTAAACTGGATATATCGTCTCGGAGAAGATAGATTTTCCAGTTTGTAAAATTTCATCTTGTAATGAATCTGTAACTATTGGTATGATGGTCAGAAACAATTTGTGGTATTGTTTTTGGCAAGATTAAGGGGGTATGCGACTCTGATTTGACATATTTTCGGTGAATTATATTGTAAACTAAGAGCTCATGAGAAAAACCGAAAATACTCATTTGTAGATCTGTCCTTGATCTTGCAACTCAATGCATTAAAAATTGTTTTTGATGATTACACTGATAGTCACGGTAACGTTCCAAGGAAGCTTTTTCGTAACTTCAAAATATATTTTCTCCGAGACGATATATTCAAATTAGGTCAAATTTTACAGAACACGTACTGATAGCAGACGAAATTAAAGCAGAAGCTTTCTTTGATTCGACGTCTAACCAATTCTAGAACGGCAAATAATCGACGTTTTTGGCATCCTCAGACTTGAAAATTTATCTCCTTCGAAAATAAAGTTTCAAAATGGCTCAAATTTTTTATTGCATATTCTTTCGAGCATTTTTCAGATTAAAGCACAAGCTCATCTCAATTTGTCGATTATAATTGAAAAAATTATTTTTTTCAATCAATTTTAAAAAATCAAAAAAAAATGTCACGTAATGATACTGTAAATTTGACTAAAATCAAGCTGACGAATTACTGATATAAAAAGTATATACGGCATATCCGAATTTTGAACCTAGACGCGTCAAATTAGCGAATTATGTTATAAGCTAAAAAATACTTCGAAAAACAAAAAAGCAAAAAAAAAAATTTAAAATTTCGTAATTTTTTTCTGTCATTTGTGTTGTTTCGTACTTTTGTAACATAAAACAAACGATTTGAGGCGTTTTGATAATATAATACAGGCAGAAAAATCAGAGTCGCATACCTTCTTAAAGATAGATCTACAAATCAGCATTTTCGGGTTTTCTCATTAGCTCTCAGTTTTCAGTATATTTCACCGAGAAAATTCCCCTTTTACCTTCTTCTCTGGGACATACAAGAAACTCCAAAAAATTAGTTAAAACTATAATAAACATCGATTTACAGTTATAGGTTGGAATAATGGTAGAACTATTGCTGATGCCGTGAAACAACCAACGAAAAAACATGAATCAAATATAGAAAATTCTCAAAATGTAAAAATGGTAAAGTCTGAATCAACTCCAGTACTCTCAAAGAGCACTATTGTCAAAACTGAAAAGCCTCATCATCATAGGGCAAGAAAACTAGATTCTGGGACAAAATTCGAGAAAAAACTCATGACTAGAATACCTACTTTACAAGACAAACAGCTTGAAACTGATCAGGTAATAAATTCTGCCTTCAAAAAGAGTCGAAAAACTTGATAAGAGACATAATTTAAATTTTTTTATCGCATCGACAAATCATTTTGTCACCAAAAAATTGTTAAATATTAAATTTCGTAAGCATGGTTAACAAAACGTGCCTGGAAATAATTGAGGGTCTTTTGACTTTCGATTTTTAAATTTTATAAATGGAATAGTTGAAAATTTTGAAATGAAATTTTTCTTTTTCAGACATAATGTGAAATGTGATTTGTAAAAACTCTTTTAACGAAGACTTTTAGATTAAACTTTGTCAAAAAAAGTCGTAAATATTTTCTAATTTTCAGCCCGTTCCAGTAGTTCAGCAAGAGGAAGACGGCTGGTTACCAGTTCAAAAACCTAAGAAGAAGGTTGAGCGTAAACCAGAGCCAGAACCAGAAAACAGATTTACTGGATCAAAGTTTTTAAAGGTTTGTTAATATTTAGTTTCAAACCGAGAGTGATCGGAATAATGATAAAAATAGAACAAAACGAGAAAGTTGATATCCTCATGCTTTCTTAATAGATTATAAAACAAAGTTGTAACATAATTTGACACGAATCAGGATTTTATGTCAGCACTTGAGGTCCGATTCCTACTCCATTGCGAAATGCGATTTTATTCGCAAATTTTAAAAAGCTGCTTTCAAAACAAGCATTGTAGTACGGTTATATTGAGTATTCCCATATGATCAGTTGATGATCACTTAAATTAGAAAAAATCTTTTATTTTTTTATCGGGCTGAAGCTAATTTGACAAATTTGATTGCGTTCACATAAGTTACAATTCAGTACCTGAGTGGCATAAACAAAAAATATTGCACTCATTTTTCAATGAAATTCAGCGGGGTTTTTAGGCTTTTATATGTAAATTGAAAAATATTCATACAGCTCGAACTTGCCGAGAACTTATCTTGCTAAAATCTTAAGATGACCAAAATGGAGAAAAATGTATGTTTGAGCACGTTTTTTCGAACGTCAAATAAAGCCTGAGAATTCTCATTTTGAAAACTACTATCTGACCACTAGGTCGCTCAAAATTGATTTGTTTAGGGAATATTTCTAACTACTGATTAACCGTAGGAGCGGTTTTACATGATACTATCGGCTTTACTTTGGCCACTTGTTCTCCCGGTACGAACCCTAGAGATAGATCAGACGACCAGATTATTACCGAAATTTTCAATTCTAGCGCCCTCTGGCAAAAAAGCTTATTTTCATTGAGCTGCAAGACCGGGACCGATAATCTTTTTTTTTTGTTTTTTAACTTTTATCTCCTATTTAAATCCAAACAGTTACTTTCTCCAAGCGTATCTCCAGAACAAAATTATTTTGAATAACATAAATTATAGCAAAGTCGTCGACCACAAAAAGAAAGTCATGAAAATCGGCAAAAAAATTTCCCACGTGACCGGCGAGAAAACAAAGAGGGTGAATTCGGAGGACGACAAAGAAAGTTTTCTGATAGATATTCCGATCGAAAAACTCCTCAAGATCGAAGCATTAACGATTTGGAATTAACTAAGACGGTAAATTTTATACAGCTATGGTCTTATATATCCTGTTGCAATTATTTCTGTTTGAAGTCGAAGCACTACACTCGTGTGTATAATTCAGCCTATCACAGCCTAGAGCCTCTATCACAATTCCAAAATATATATCTATTTAACACTGAATTTTACACACGAGTGTAGCTACGAAGTTTCGATTTCGAACAGAAAGAATTGCAACAGGATATCGTTGAATATAAATGTTCAATACTTTCAACTTATGTCAGTTAATGGTTTCACATGATAAAATATGTATATGTTATATCTAGAAAAAGGCAGAATGAGAACATAAAAATATTCGAAACGCCATTCTTTACATGTGCATTTTTTCAAAACGTTTGCTCAAAAAATGCTCATCGGCGCTTATCAACTTTCGAAAACCACATCAATTTCTCTCGACATGCAATTCATAAATTTTTATAGTTTCATCTGGCGCAGCTGGTTAAAAGTCCAAAACCCTACAAAACAGTTGGCTAACCAAAATTTTTTTCTCTTGAACATCATTATCACCTTAACATTTTGATCAATATTTTTGATTAAATAATCGAATATTTTCAGCGCTTTTGAATTAAGTCAAAAATATCATTTGACTTCACAGACAAAAACTTTGGCAAATTCGACAAACTTTGTGAAAAAAAAATTCAGGGTGAAATTCCACATAAACTAGATGTAAGCTTTTGTGAGTGATAACTGGGTACACAGGCCTTACAAATCGAGACGATTTACTACAGTTTAAGCTTCTTGAGTCCCTCTTGAGGTTGAATACGGTACTCGAATGCTCAGTGTAACGGACTGGTTACCGATTTGCTCAATTTGTAGATGGCCAACCTTTTATACACCTTGGTGTTTATAGCTCCCTACTTTCTCACAGTTTAAACCCCCTGACTTAGCGATTCGGATTAACTGTTCTAGAGCTCATAAACATTGTTATGAGGAATCCGACTACCTCACCATTGTTGGGTTACCATAGAAAAATGTTTTGAGAAGTCCGGGAGTCGAACCCAGGTAACGGGATAATCATCGAGTCGCGCTAACCACTACGCCAACTGCTCATTTAACTAACTAGAATATGTTGATTATGGCGCGAAACCTTTCGCCCCAACAGTTCTTAATCAGATTGTTAGTATAAGGGTTGATTGCATTTTCCAATTAACGGCTCATTTTCTTGTAGTCAAATAATTCTAATTTTATTTCAGATGATTGCAGATTCGCCACCAGAAATTTCTTCAGATTCATTTGGACCATCACTTGGTAGTGGTCCTCCAACATTAAGTGCACCGATGATTATCACATCAAGATGGGCCGATATCGCTTCAAAATAAAGTTGAAGAATTATGAAAAATTGTCTTTTTAAAATGGTCGATCCGACTTCTTTAAAGGCCAATGTACAAAGAAGATTTGTATTTTTGTATTTAGCCGTTTTTTACAAAATTTTGCAAAATCTTCATGTTTTTATGATGCATAAAAATCATTAAAGCTTTTTGTCAATTATGGTTTTGTCATATATTTGCTAATTCGTCCGTGGAGGTTACAAAGATTTTAAAATATTCGTAAAAAAACCATATGTTAGGTTTGAACCGGTAAACATTTAAAGTATTAAATATGTGTTTTAAACTAAAAACAAAATACAAATTCTCAGTCTGTCACTGCAATGCCAGTTTTTCTGATAACCTATGTTTGGCGGTGATTTTCAATATTTTTTGTTGAAAACCCAATAATTTTTGATAAAATTCGAGTGCAAATCGGTTATCGTCAAAACGGCTCTACAGCGCACTATCCAGTGCAAAGTTATATTTTGACTAGAAATTTCAAAATACGCGTTTGTCACAGACGGTATGTGCCGATTTCGACTTATCTCAAACTCTGTTTATCACCATTGAAAAAAGGCCAAAATTAAGAAAAAGACTCCAAAAACAAATTGCGATTATTTTCGAAGGGGTTTTAAGCTTCTGCTTCTTGAATACCAAGTTTTTTCAAAAGCCCAATCTGGCGTGGGTAGAATTTTAATTTATATGAGAAAGCAGCTCATTTGGAAAATTTTCTTCGGATCACTAGATTGCTGCCACATTTTTTTGAAGTTTTTGATTTCTTAAGTATCATCAACAGACTTAATTTGAAAAACAGTATCGAACCAGTATTTTAACCACGCAACCAGTTAAAAATCGGAAAACAAGACAAAAACCTATCCTTTCTTGACCAATACATCCTTGAAAAGACCATAAGACCTATCAATAGAAACTATCATTTTTTCCTTATCTTACCTTTTAATTTATATATTTATATTGCAAAGTCAGAATCTTTGAAAGGTCATCAACCTCTGAATAATATCCACCAGACAATCAAATCGATTTATTTTTACCGAATTTCTAAATAATTAGACATTAAGGCATCAGATCATCAAAGTTTTAAAATTTATATACCCTAAATAAAATGACCAAATAAAAAAAATAAAAAATTTGAAAAAAACAACTTAAAAATTTCAAAATTAAAATATTATTCTTAAATTTATTTGTAAATGAAAAGTGCACCTATGTTAATTAAATAAAATTCAAACATGTATTGTAAAATAATAACGTAATTTATAATAAGTCATGGCATAGATCGGTGCCTAGTTCATACTTCTCATTGTAATCGTCGCTGTAGTTTCAAATGAAATTTAATAATTTTTTTTCAATTTTCAAAAACTTGATTTAATATTTGGTGTTTTTTAATTAAAAAATGTTAATTTAACTGAGAAATCTGTTTTATGCCAAGAAATTGATGTCACCAAATGTTTTCGTTGAAATTTGAAGTCAATACACTAGGTAACAACAAATCCCTCAAATTTTTATGAAAGCACTTTAAAGGCAAATCTCTGTGACCAACTGTATTTAAGATTGAAATTTTCGATTTAATGGCATCAAGGTTTTTGCTCAGTTTTGCCCTCAGAGTAAATAAGAAACGCCGAATTTTTGCTCGTTTAACATTCCTTGAGATATTTCCTTCAGTATAAATAATTTGGAAAAGTCATCCGCGATTTCGGAGCTGTCTGTTTAAAATTTGAATTTCGAATTTAGTTACATGGAAATCACGAGCTTAATGTCGGACAATTTCAACATCGCATTTTTAAGCTGAAAATTTCGAAAAAAACTTTTTCGCTGAGAGAAATATTTTCACGATCATTTAATTTGAAATAATTTAAGGATTGTAGAGTAAAATTATTTCGTCGTTCTCTGCTTACCTGAGAGCATTGATATGTTTCACATTTTCAAACACCAACTATTTATTGCTGGAAAATTAATTGATTTACTAATTTCGTATGATATCAAAGATTATCTTTGGATGTTCATAACAATCGTGACGTCATAATTTCAGGTTATCCGTCAAATTTTGGCCATCTAGACTGAAATTTCATAAAATTTGGGGTGCTTTACAAATAAATTAGCTTATTCTCTTTCAAGCAAAAAAATGTCAAAACAATCGAGGTTTTATTTCGAGACACAAATTTCCACAATACGAGAGAAATTATGACGTCACGATTGTGATGAACGTCCAAGTATAATCTTCGATATGAGAACTATCAAGTTTAACGTCCCTTTCAAACCCTTTTTATTTATTTTCAAACCAAGAAAAAAAACTTTAAAATTATCATTTTTATCCTATTATTCAAAGAATAATCCTTAATACTGTACATTCATTGTAGCTTACTTTTGTAAACTTAGTTTTTGTATCAAAGCGACAATATATCGGTGGCCATATCATAGACCATAATTACTTCTTGTGTTTTTTCTCTCCAGTTCAAAAATAAAAGAGACCAACTTGTGTTTCATTCGATGACTTTTATTGTTTATAAATTATTTTTAAAAATTTTGGTAAGAAATGAGAATGGTACCAATTTCAAATCGATTGGAAATCGAATGGATTCTTTTTTTAGAAAAGCTTGTTAGGAATAACTTTGAAGAGCATGAATTGAAAAAAATTTAAAATTAATTCGACGAAAATAAAAAGAATGTCTTTCTTTTATTCAGGGTTGGTAGTCGAATGCCAGAGGGGTCAAAAGTCTTATAATTGACATTAAAAGGATGTGAGTGACTAAAATCAGGTTTTTCCTACATGTGAAAGTGAAGTGTCTGAGAAACTTTGCTTGAGAAATAATTAAATTTTTTATATGTACAACTCTTAGAACAACTCTTATGAATGTTATGCCCAGTATTTTCAGAGCATCTGATACTTTAACAGCGCTCAAAAATAATTTTTATATGCGGCCCTAAAAGCTGTAAAACCTACTCCTCATTCATTCCCCCTCACTTTTTCTTGTACTTGCAATTCCATTTCAGATACGCGTCCGATATCGATGAGCCTCACAAAAAGCCTTCTTCCCATCAAAAAATTAAAATAAATTTTTTTATTATATATATTACTGTTTAATATTTGTTAAAAAAAAGAGGACATTGATATGTTTTTCCATCAAAAACCGTCTCTTTCGAAATAATTCATTCTGAACTGTATTTTTAGATACATAAATATATTTAGTTTGTTATCATGAAGTGTCATAAATAGGTATGAAAGTGATCGCACATATAAGTGATAATTCAACATTACGATAACAATTTCTCAAGATTTTATGTGGCTGTCAGGAGTACCGTTTAACAGTATCTATTCAGTATTTTATTGCTCATAAAGACTTGGCTCGGGCCATTTTTGATAAAGTGAGAAATTAAAAAAAAAATTGTACAAGATATCTTGAAAACTTTGATTAAACATTTAAATCTTTTTTTTTACGTGAAAATCAACACAGTGAGAATTATAATTATTTTAAAAAGTAAGAAGCGCATCTTCTTCTGGCGGTTTTTGGTCAATTTTTAGGAAATTTTGAATTTATTTTATGATTTTATATTTGCTTGACTCCAATACACAGTATATTTAAGATTAAAAAATAAAGAATTGAAAATTTGCGCACTGAGTCTTCAAACCAAAGTCGAATTGATTTCGACATTGCTGAAAATATCATCGATTTGAAAAGCAGAATCGTTCTGATCATTGTAGGGGTTTAATGCAGGCTTCCAAAAAAGATTGATTTTATCCCTTTTTATCTTTTTCCATAAGATAGAAGAAATTGTGTGCGGGGGCGTAATTTTTCCTTATCTTTACCTATAATAAGAGATAAAAATTGAGCTTTATCGTATTTAATTTGCCGAGATTTTTTTTAAGAAGGTTTTGGCTTTGAAGCGCCCAACAAAAAATCTTTGCAAATGTATTACGCAAAATCCTGATTATTGAAGAAACTACCGGCCAGACAATCCGCATGTTTTTATTTGGTAATTTTAATATTTCATTAAGGGTATCCCGGTCTCTAATTTGACATATTCTCGATGAAATATCAACCAAACAGGGCTTCAATGATATTATTCAGATGACCAACTTTGTAAAACTAGCCTTCAACTTGCGAAAAAAATATCCCAAAACATTTTTGTATGGCCACACTCCCTCACACATAAGCGGCACAAGAGCCACCTAAGCCAAAACGGAAAATCTATCTCCTCCCAGGTTTTATTTTGAAATAAACCCAAATGTTTACTTAACTTGTATGATAAGTATACAAAACTTTGTAGGAGCGCTTTTGTTGATAAGTGCTATATTAATTCCAGAATATGTGAAAAACCGGTCCAAAATACCGGTTTTTGGACTTTTTTCATCGGAAAATCTATCTCCTAGGTTAAATTTCAAATTCACTCAAATTTTTCCAAAAGCTAGCTCTTAACAAACAGAAACTTTGTAGGAGCGGTTTTGTCAAATTTCGACCCCAAACAAAAAATATAAATTTTCCAAGGTCACGTGAAAACATTTCCGAAAAAAAATTGCTTCGATTTTTTCGACAGTAAGCTCAAAAAAAAGCTGGGGAAACACTGAACAGAATGTTGGCTTACGTCAACCCGATATTTTGAAGTTTTAGTGGTCAAATTGACACAAACGTTATTTTTGAACATAATTTTGAGAAAATACTTAGAAAAAAATAAAAAAAAAGCTAAATTTTCGAATTTTTTTGTTGTCATTTTGGTTGTTTTATG
>SCLH01000166.1:229256-258549 GCA_004367855.1 Oikopleura vanhoeffeni
TTACGAAAATAATTAGTTGGTTTATTTTTTTGTGCTTATTATCGTTAGCTGAACCACAATAAATGTGTATCAGCTCATTAAAATCATTTTTTATCTATTTAAGGAACGATTTGAGTTCAAACTTTTATTTTATAATTCGTAAAATTTTCGAAAAAATTCAAAGCATTATGAAAATTTTAAGCATTTTTCGTCCAAAATTTTTTCTGATTAATTTTATGAAATCTGTGAATAAAAACGAAAAAAATAGCCACTTTAACTTTTTTTATGCATGTTTACATATTTTCTGACTGCTGTTTGAAAAATCATGAAATGTTTTTTTGTCATTTTGTTGTCGACTCTTTAGAAATATTATGAAAATTTTCCGCAAATCAAGTCCAAAAATTTTAATTAGTAGTTTTTTGAAATCTCTGTAAAAAATCAGGCCGAATCACTTGTGAAATTTTCTGGTATCTATTTGGTTTCCGTATTTCAACCGATGCAAGGGTCAAGTGAATATCGTTTCTGAACGTCTGATGAAATTTACAACACTTGCTTAAGGAACCGGTTTGTGCCATTTGGCACGCAATTTATAAAAATTTTATTATTTTTAAAAAATCTGTATAAAATTGCGGGTGTAATAGGCTACTTAACTTTTAAAAGTCAGGACATTTTTTTATATTTAAACTCAATTGAAGGTCAATTTTTTTTCCTAAAAAGCTGTTTTTCTCTATTTTTCATGGAAAAAAAACTTTCATATTTAAGAAATTTTTGCATGTGGATAATGATTCTCCCACTAATTAGTGCATTACACCCGACAATATCTGAAGTTTATAAATATCGCCTTTAAAAAAAAATCCCACATCGGGTCAAGTTGGAAATGGAGTTGTAATGAAAAGTGGTTTTTGATATTTTTACAGATACTTAAGTATGTAAAAAATTTAAAAATATAAACGTTTGCAAGTATGAACACTTTCATTTAAGATAAAAAATAAAATAAAAATTTTTCACTTTTTTTTTTCTTTCAAAAATCACTCCGAAAAAATGTACCAATCTGCCACATCGCTGCTACCCCCTTAATGCAGGCTTCCAAAAAAGATTGATTTTATCTTTTTCTATGAGATAGAAGAAATTTTGTACGGGGGCGTAATTTTTCTCTATCTTTACCTATGGTAAGGGATAAAAATTTGAATTTCTCGTATTTAATTTGCCGAGATTTTTTCAAGAAGGTTTTGGCTTTGAAGCGCCCAACAAAAACTCTTTTCAAATGTATTACGCAAAATCCTAATTTTTGTAGAAACTACCGGCCAGACAATCCGCATGTTTTTATTCGGTAATTTTAATATTTCATTAAGGGTATCCCGGTCTCTAATTTGACATATTCTCGATGAAATATCAACCAAACAGGGCTTCAATGATATTATTCAGATTAGCCACTTTGTAAAACTAGCCTTCAACTTGCGAAAAAATATGCCAAAACATTTTCGTATGGCCACACTCCATCACACATAAGCGGCACAAGAGCCACCTAAGCCAAAACAAAAAATCTATCTCCTCCCAGGTTTTATTTTAAAATAAATCCAAATGTTAACTTAACCTGTATAATAAGTATACAAAACTTTTAAGGAGCGCTTTTGTTGATAAGTGCTATATTAATTCTAGAATACAGCGGGGTGCGGCGTATAATTGTACGCGTATAGTTGGAACCTGAGATAAAACCTACGTAAGCCTCCGCAAAAACCTACGCTTTTGAAAAATAAATTTATTCGTTCCTGGATTGCGGCGTATAGTTATAGGAAAAAGATAGGGCTTTTTTTCAAACGTTCCTAGGCAAAAGTTCACAAAAGTTCACTTAACGGTTCGTAGTTCACATTGTGAACACGCTTCTTATTACTGATAGGCTCCAGGGTTTAAAATCAAGTTTTTTAGCCAGAAAAATAGAAATATCAAATTTTTTTTATAAACCAAAAACGACCATACAAATTTGTAGTTCCGACTTTTTATTTTGATTATTAAGTACAATTTATATCTCTTAATAATCTGCACATAATTTTTCATCAAGTAATTTCCCAGCAATTATTNTCACACATAAGCGGCACAAGAGCCACCTAAGCCAAAACGGAAAATCTATCTCCTCCCAGGTTTTATTTTGAAATAAACCCAAATGTTTACTTAACTTGTATGATAAGTATACAAAACTTTGTAGGAGCGCTTTTGTTGATAAGTGCTATATTAATTCCAGAATATGTGAAAAACCGGTCCAAAATACCGGTTTTTGGACTTTTTTCATCGGAAAATCTATCTCCTAGGTTAAATTTCAAATTCACTCAAATTTTTCCAAAAGCTAGCTCTTAACAAACAGAAACTTTGTAGGAGCGGTTTTGTCAAATTTCGACCCCAAACAAAAAATATAAATTTTCCAAGGTCACGTGAAAACATTTCCGAAAAAAAATTGCTTCGATTTTTTCGACAGTAAGCTCAAAAAAAAGCTGGGGAAACACTGAACAGAATGTTGGCTTACGTCAACCCGATATTTTGAAGTTTTAGTGGTCAAATTGACACAAACGTTATTTTTGAACATAATTTTGAGAAAATACTAAGAAAAAAATCAAAAAAAGGCTAAATTTTCAAAAAAATTTTGTTGTCATTTGGGTTGTTTTATGCGTTAAAAACAAAACAAATGATTAGGTGCATTTTTATGACATAATAACTGCAGAAAATGTAGGAGCCGGGATACCCTTAAAACAATAAATATGACTCAAAAATGATGTACAGGTCAAAATCCAATCAAACATCAGGATAAGTCTGTTGAAGAGATTAAAAACGAAGCTAAGTAAAGTCGAGGTGGTTTATGTTACCAATCTGAGTATATCCGATAACGATGTTTATAGAAATACAGCAGTTTGAAAGATTTTTCCAAAGTAATCATGCAGAAGTTGAAATATCTGGACGTGCCATTTCGTTTGCAAATTTGTTTCTTGGATCCCATAATTGACAATACTTAACAAATAATATTAACATTCTCGACCCTGGATAAATTTTTCTTGATTCTTATACGCATAAGAGCCATTCGGTGACGGAAATTTATTTTATAAAATCGTCAAAAAGCCCAAATTTTTGAGCAATTGGGTCACAAATTTATGAACATATTTTCTGAAATTTAATTTATATCGTTTCGAAGTTGACTCACCGAAAGAGGATCATCGAATGTGTAAGCCAAAAATTGCGATTCTATGTTTTTGGTATTTGGATACAAAAATATTTGATAAATCTGTTTTGATAATAGCATGGGAAGGGACCGTCTCTGAATTAAAATTTTGAATGAATTAATAGAGAAAAAAATGCTTGACCATTTGGTGAAAAATTTTTATTGAAAAATAATTTGAAATCCTGATTTTAGGTATCCGTTTTAAACGATTTCAAACTGAACATTTATTAAAAGCTCATTAAACAAGATCCTCGATGGTCAATTCGGACTGAATCATTTGTTAACACATTTTTTTATTAAATTCAGTGGTTTGAGACATAAAATTATAATATTTTTTCAATCAATGATAGTTTTCATTCGACGTTTCGGCTAAGCAGCCATTTTCAGTGTGAGAGAAATGGAAGAGCAGAATTCGAAAGTTGATTTTTTTGAGCGCGAAATCAGATTTCAATACAAAGCGAAATTACAAATTTTGAATTTTAAAGGTGCGTTTTTTCGCGAAACTAAGTAATCGAGCCTTAGATGGAGTACTAAGTTTTTGATGTTCGATTATTGCTAGTAAAATTTAAAAAATATTACGCCAATAGTATTGGCCCAATACACTCCTTATTTCAAATTAAACGTGGTTTTTTCCACAATTAACCTCTCTAGCATCACTTCACCTAGGCTTAAACCAAAAAAATCATACTATTTCAACAACGATTTAATTTACGATTACTTATGTCCTTGTGAAGCGACCTACATAGGTGAAACACAACAAGTTCTACACGAACGCATTTTGCAGCATCGTCGTAACAAAGATGGTGTGTTACACTAACATCTTAAAATTGAATCAACACTTCAAGTTTGCGCCTAAAATATAGAAAAAATCTTGCAAAAATCAATATATGTGTTGAATCTAGACAAACGCACCAAAGTCTACCAACAAATTTTCGAAAGAGCATTTCTCAATCGTAGAAAAAAAACCTACATACAAAAGCTTTTCGAAAAACTTTGAGGGCGCTTAAACACGAAAACCTCTAGAATATATAAGGTTGGCGCTATAGAGTTTAACATTTCTGGCGTCTATATTCCAGGACAACTCTTAAACATGATCGAGCTATAACAAGTACTGCACGAGGCCGAATACTTAGTTCGCGAAAAAAAACGCAACCTTTAAAACTCAATTTGTAATTTCGCTTTGTATAAATCTGATTTCGCAGCTCAAAAAAATCAACTTTCGAATTCGCTCTCCATTCTCCTCACACCTGAAAATGGCTGCTTAGCCGAAACGTCGAATAGAAAACTACCTTGATAGAAACAAATATACATTTTTTCATCGTCAGGGAAGCTGTTGGAAATTACAGTTCAACGATAAAGAACGCAAACTGTTCATCAAATATCTAGATTTCTGCATGATTTCTCACAGACGGTCTCTAAGCATAAAGATAATAAACATGAGCACCACCAATAGCCATAAAAATTCTTTGATATCTTCAGCAGTCTAAAAATATAAAAATCAATAACCATGCTTAGTTTTTCTACAAAACTTTTTATTTTGTAAATAAAGTTAAACAGACAGGGGCAATTTCCCCGGAGGTTTTTTGCGAAAAATTGAGACTTTATTGGGTAATTTGGACGATATTGTTTTCCCAACGAAACTCCATCTCAAAAACGTTAACTATCTCTATAGCGCGTGTTCGAATCCCACTGATGTTGTCTAAGTGATTCTCTAAGTAATTACACACCGATAAACTTAAGCGGTCCCATTAGCAATACCCTTGCCAATAATTATACTCGAGACAATCACTAAGGCAACATTAGTGGGATTCGAACACGCGCTATGGAGATGGTAATCGTTTTTAAGATGGAGTTTAGTTGGGAAAAGGATATTGGCCCTAAAAATATTTCAGTAAAAAATTATGAAATTCGGTTATGTTTTCAGCTATAATGTTCCAGCGACATTGGCGCTCCTGTCGTTAAGTTTTGTTTGAAAAAAATAAATTGAAATTAAAAATCCGAATTTTAACCTTAAATGAAATGAATAAACGTACATGAACAAATATGTTAAATACAAGTTTGTTTAAGGCGGGAATCAACATACATACAATTACAAATATGAACAGAACACTTCAAAAACAGTGTGAAAAGTTTCACTGAAAATTATCAAAACTTGTCACACTGTTTTCGGTATTGAAAATTTTCATAATTTATTTTCTGTTACTATTTATGTTAGTATTTTATTTTCGAATCAAAATTCAAGACAACTTTTTGATTATTCTGAAAAAAAGGCTTCAAAATTCTCTGATCGAAAAAGAATACGAGTTTTTTCAAACTTTGAAATTGCACTTACTGGTAGTTTGCAAAGAAGATCAATCTCTTTGTTTTTTGAGAGTAAAATGTTACATTGCATTTCTTGTGCGGGCACATTTTTGACAATGATTATGTTCAGAAATCCGCAAATTCCGAAAACTAAACCAAAAATAAATAGAACAGCGAAGGTGATCACCAGTCGCATTCCATAAATCTTTGTCAAATTATTTCCTCCAAAATTATGACGGTGACTCCACATTTTTGTTATACACTTTTCAAATATAATTTCAAATTTCTCTCAATATATTGATCTTTACCGCCATTTATGATTTCTTCTGGCCCAAACGTAATGGGAATTCACATTTTTTGACACGAAAAATTAAATTTAAAAATTTCAGATACACTTCAATTTTATAAATTTTAACTTTGGATTATATTTTTTTTATTCTAGCTATCAGTGCGATCAATTTCGACTCTGATTCGACGCCTATTTACTCTGAAATTTCATTTCTGGTGGTTTCAAATCTTTCTTGTTTTTTAATTTGGCGTGAAACTGATTACAAAACTACGAACCCATTTTGTTAAATATGTAACTTTAATTCAAGTTAACGGTTCTAAAGGTTGACTTCGAGTAAAAATTCAGAATATGAAAGTTATTTTCCAATGATCAGCCTTAAATCTCGCCAATTTAACATCATAGTTAAATTTTAGAAAACGAGCAATCTGATTCAGTTTAAATAGCTCAAAATGACACGCAGATAAAGAGCAAAATGATTGATAAAAAGGAAGAGATCTTAAAAACTTGTTCAAAAAACTAAAAATTTACAATAATTTTAGAGAACAATTCAAACGAAAATTCGAACGTTTACCGCATTCCGAAATTGTCAATAATTTCTGATAGACTCCTTTGTTAACTTTTCGAATTCTCATTGTGAAGGCAGGGAAATAAAAAAAAAATTATTATTATTTTTTTAAAATCATGACCAAAGAATTCCAGTCGCAAAAGGACCACCTTTTTCTAACTCATCTTCAACTGCGGTAGGTGAAATTCCTCTTTTAAGGTTTGAGGCTTTAATTTTTAAAATAAGTTAATACAAGAGTTTCAACATTTTCGTACCGGTCATTGGAAAATACAAAATTTCCAATTGGTGCCATGAAATTTCGAAAAATGCATAGTTTATAAAGAGGGAGGCATCAATTCTCGAAAATTACTTGCCAATTTGAAGTTGTAGGCGTTCAAACTATCCATATCTATTATGGAACTTGTTAGGGCTTTTTAGCCAACAGTTTTATTTAATTCGGCTTTTGAGAATGACTTAACCGATTAAGTTTTTTAATAAGTTCTTAAATAGTTATCAAATAAGTAAAACTCAATGCAAATATAAAGAGAAAAATAAATTTAGAAAAAATAGTCGGAATCAGACCATTGTTTCTATTTTTTTACCAAAAACTGATAATTAGACAATTTCAGTAATCTCAGGAAAGGATTGAAAAATGGTCCAATTTGGATAATATTTTTCATTATTCACTAAATATTTCAGCTCAGTTGGAGCTATCTTAGACTTTAATCGGATAAGTCGTTTTCAAAAGCCGAATTATACTATATGGATTACCCGCCCTCAGAGTACAAATCCTTAATATTTGAATGATACAAACAACGCAAGACCAATCAAAACTTTTGATTGCGGACTAGCCGATTTCATTGGTCAGAATTAAGAAAAGGATCCAACAATCAAATGCTCAGATTCGGATTTTAAGGATTTATACTCTGAGGGCGGGTGATCCGAGTCAAATCAACAAGAGTCAAATCATGTCCCGGAATAAAAAGGTATGTACGATTTACAGAGTTACAGCTCGCTAAAAAATTTTGCTGAAAAAGTGGCATAAAAGCCCCAGCAAGTACCGTTACAGATATATTGATAGCAAAATGGGTTTTTATTGACAATTACGCACTTTCGGGCAATTATGACTTAATCTTTCGTTAACTGTATTATAATCTGATAGACATTTTAATTTTGTCAAGATTGGTTTCTTAAGTGAGATTTTTCTCAATTTTCACAAATTATTAATACACAAAAATTTATTTTTTCAAATTTTTTGAACGCACACAGATTATATTTCTTTTTCAATTTAGTTTGGAGTTATTTCGAGATCCCAAAACCACCTTAAGATTGAACATCGTTGAATTGTCTGGATAAATGGAATTGCTTTCATGTGTGCAAAATTTCGATAACAAAGTATGGAAAACAAATGACGATCACAAAACCGCTCTTCTAAGTCTTCTCTTGACTTAAATGACTTTGTTTCAGTACTTTGTCTACCAGACTCTAGTGTAACGGTGCTTCTTGTATCAGATTGATCAAGTATGTCTTCAAACTCCTCATTTAATAAAGCATTTGAATGATCAGCTTGTTTCACAAAATCCGCAGATGTAATTTTTATATAAGGCGCGCCCTAAAATATAATTTATGGCATAAAAAAAATCATCTGACAGTTTTTCGATCCTACTATTTTTTTGATCAGTTCAACAATTTTTTTTCCAATTTAGAAATGCGTAAAATATTATAATTATTCAAAAAATTGTTTCAAAATGATATTTACGTAAGAAAGTTGTATCAACCAGCAAATATTTTCAAAGGTTCCCTAATTTTATGTTCCTAGATACAATTTTTTCTAAAAATTTCAATATTTGTTGTTCGTTATCACTGATAGAAATTTCAATAAATATTTAACGTGGATTGGTAAACCAACCGGTTAACACCGTTAACCGCGAGGAAAAATAATTTCTCTATGGCGATGTTTTCTTTGTTATTGTGGAAATTTCGATATTCTTAAGTGTATAAACCAAATTTTCGAAAGAACAAATTTATTTCAACTTGAACTTAAATTTTTGAAGCTTGTATATCCTAAAAATTTAATAAAATTTATTGATAATGATTAGATAGTGATTTTTCTTTCGAATGTCATCTTTCGCAAGTTCAAATTTTTAGTCAAAAAGATCTTCATCAGAAATCATGGTCATTAAAATTGAAATTTTTATATTTTTCAAATAATTTCAAACCTGGTCGAAAAACTTTTCATCCACGAAAATGATCACAGCCTGATTTTTTTCAATCGGAGGTAATTTTTTTGAGATACGTCGTCTTGATTCATGGATAAAAAAGTTCCAAAGGTCGTCTTGGTCCCTTCTCGGCTTGATACTACAGGTGTTAGCGCGAATATATAAAAAGTGAGACCAAGACGACGGCGACAAAATAATGGATCCCAAAATAGGACCAAGATTATAATCATAACTTCTGGTCCCAGTGAAATTACTGATCTTCTCGGTTGGTAACTCTAATATTATAAGCTGAATTTCGCCAATTATTAAACCTGATTATTAACAAGACATCTGTTTTCGATAAAAATAACCTCGGCTAGATCCAATATCTAAATTGACAAACTATTTCCTAGTATTTTGTTATTCATTTACTTAGAAAAAAGAGTCAAAAACTTTTTTTAAATGACCACCTGTTAAAAGTTCGAGCAAGACGACGGGGCCCATTTTTTTCTGGCCGTTAATTTCAGATTACATACCTTGTTGAAAAATGTAGATTTCTTATCAAATATGGCAGAAATTTCTAACTGATATTTTCCATGATCTCCGCCATACATTCCAACTTTTGAAAACTTCGCCAATTTTGTCTGGATAACTTCGATCAGATAAAAAGTGTATCGTAAATAACTAGTTAAAATGCCCGCAACTGCAAAATTCCAGTACATTTTTGGTAGAAGGAATAACAAGGCGAATAGAAGCAATATTTTAGGAAACTTATCTAACACACTTCGACTATCGATTTGATCAGGAGATGTGAATCGGACTTCTGAAATTAAAAATAAACACAAAATGATATACCAAAAATAATGCGGTACTGTTCACTTTCAAATATTTCCTTGAAATGTTTGTAAAGGAATTAGGCCATCAAAATCACAATAAAGTTGGTTTTGCATTTTTTAGACTCCAAATTCGACGAGAAATCAAAGTACGAAAATGCAACTTTTATTCTCACTTTCTGTTAAAAAGTAAAAAAAAAATGGGTACCAGTCTAGGACTACCAGATCAGCGGAGAAAAATTTGCTCGGCCGAGTAGTGGTTTGTGAGGGCTTACAGTTCTGATTGGTTATTTAAGTCTTCAAATGGGAAGGTAATGAGTATAGTTACTCATTTTTTTCGAAGACTATCAACTGTTTTAGCTCAAATTAGTCCTGTACAAAATTTCTTATATTTCAAAGTATTTTCAAGTATAAAGTACCTCTTACATTTCTCAAAACTTAACCAATTCGAATTGTTTTATTGATCAATTCATCAAAATTGACAAGAAACCCTAACTAAAATAAGAGGCTATTGACCCGACATTGAATTAACAATAAGGTCGAAATACACAAAATGTAGAAATTTCATGAATTTTCTGGGAAAATGCAGATATTTGACTTCAGACACATCGGAAGGTGTTCTTAAACACTCTGGATAAATTTTTACTACTAATTAACACAATTTACAAAATGTAGCAATTCCCTATATTACCAGTTTTTGTCAAATAACCGGTAAACTGATTATTTCCAGAAAAAATAAAAAAAATTTGGGCTCATTTTTATATAAATACAAGACATTAAAAAAACTTGGGTTTTATAAAATTTTCAAGTGCCCAGATTTCTCTTCTTACTTCCTGATTCAAGTACCGAAGACATATTGTTTTGTGTTTCCGCCATCCAGCAAAACTGATTTGCAAAATTTGATAAAGCGGTGTCGTATTTCATCGTGGTAGACGTAATTGGATAACATGTTATTTGATCACTTTGATTAAGATATGTATCATATAAAATGAATCAAAAAATAATTTCAATAATTGATTTTTGTCCTCCAACAAAATTAAGTTGATATGAAAAAACTGATATAAAGTTTAATTTTTTGTTTATGATTAAACCGAGATCTGAACGTGTCGACCGGTAGAATAAAAATTGAGAAATTTTTTATTTCTTATTTTAAATGGTCAGTTTTTTCTATTTTAATGACACTGTTATTAATCAATATAAACGTTGTGGGTAAAAGAGCAGAAATTTTACTTGATAGAGCCCATAGAGCTAATTATCGATCATACTCGTTGAGTTATCTTTTATGTTTGGCTTAAGGGGGTACTGGTCGCTGGTTTTATAAGGTCCTTGGGGTTTAAAAATGCTCCAAATTGATTTTGGGAGATATCAAAGTTGACAACCGACCAAATTATCGAAAAAAAATTTAGAAATTTTCGCGGTTTTTTGATTTATTTCTTTTCATTGAAGTTCAAAAATAACGTTTGCTTTAATTTAACCACTAACACTTCAAAACGTAAGCTTTTAAAAGTAAGCCAACTTTTTGATCAGTGTTTTTTGGCTTTCTTTCGAGCTTACTTTTGAAAGCCCTTTTTTTGGAAATTTGTTCACGTGACCTTCAAAAATTTATATTTTGACTTTGGGGTCGAAATTTGTAAAAAAAAAAGCTTCTTGAGGAGTTTATATTTGTTCTGTGCCAGTGTTTGCTGGTATTTGGGTGCATTCCAAAATATAACCTTGGAGGAGATAGATTTTTGATCAAAAAAATGCTAAAAATCGGTAGTTTTCTGCTATTTCAAGAAAAACTAGAGTCATTTTTGAAAAAAACGCTTCCAGAGAACCAAAGTTTAGATATCACACGGGGGGTTTTTAAGATTTGAGCTGATTTTAAAACAAATTCTGGGAGGAGATATATTTTGAAATTTGGTTGAGGGACACCTTGTTCTTGTGACGTATCTCAAAGTGTATCGGAACAAAAACTTATTGGCTAATTATTTTGACAAGATTAAGGCTAGATCTACGACATGGCTAATCTTCATTGTCCCATGTTTCTCTGTCAGGCTGATTTTTCATCCAGAAAAGTCAATTCCAGCGACCAGTACCCCCTCAAGCTGGACTTGCTCTTTGATCCCATCAAAAAAAAAGGAGGGAGAATTGCCTTATTTTTTTGGTCCGCTCAAAACCATACAAAACACCAAATATAAATGGGTCGTGCCTTTCGTAGCAAAATTGACCGATCGTGTTTTTTTCTTCCAAGTATATTTTTTAGGTGTCTAGTACGACACCGACTAATATCCCCTATTCACACTTTTGAACGTAGTTTTTGAGTAGTAGGGCCGGGATATTCACAAAAGTGTGAGTAACGGATATAAATTACCAACAAATTTAATCTACAAAGAAATTACCTACAAAAGCAAAAGCAAAAAACCTGTAATTCCGGAAAGACATACCGAAAAATTAAATAAAATCAGATCGGCCATAAGTTATGGCCCATAACTCCCGGGCCATAACACGATTTGATCAGAAATACCACGCAATATCTGCGCCCGGGAGTTATAAATATTAATCATATTCACTTGATGACCATATCTAAGTTGACCTCGAATCACACCAATATATACAGACAGGAACAATAATCCATATACTCCTGAAAGATGAGTTTATCAATATGACGCAATTAAGATCGAGAAGATTACTTCTAAACCCACGGCAACAAACATTGCTGATTTTCGGATGAAAAATATGGATATTTTCATATTATATTTGAAATTATTTCATGCTTATTCATTAAAGGGGATATCTTGATGAATTAATATTCTGAAAATTTCAAGTTATAAGTTTTTTATACAATTTTCGTTCGATAAGAATGTTTTAACAATTTTTTTTGAAAATTGTACTCCCTTAAGCAAATGTTCCGAAATATCCTTTTCCCAACGGAACTCCATCTCGAAAACGTTTACTATCTTTATAGCGCGTGTTCAAATCCCACTGATGTTGTCAAAGTGATTATCTTGATTATGATTATAGGCAAGGGTGCTTGATTTTGGGACCACCAAAGTTGATCGATGTGTAATCACTCAAGCAATCACTAAGACAATCACTTAGACAACATCAGTTGGATTCGAACATGCGCTATAGAGATAGTTAACGTTTTTGAGATGGAGTTCCGTTGGGAAGAAGATATTGAAAGTTCATAGCTCTCCAGCGCTCGACTCTTGTGAGCATAAAAAATTAAGTTTCGCGGAGAAACAGGAGGCCTTCAAAAAGCTTAACTTTGAGCGGAGAAATTTTTTATCAGATGAACCTTTAATCTATATAATATATCTATACCTTTAATTTATATTATATGGAGTTGGCCTGGTCGGAACGGTATCCCGGAGTGTGATATTAACAATATATCACGATAAAGTTGAAAAGTTAAATTGTTGTGCAGAAAGTTTCAAATTCTAGAAATATCTTGTTTAGTTCCCGGAAAAATTGTTTGAAAAAAGAAGTATAACCCTAATAACCAGGCTTCCAAAAGAGATGCATCCCGGACGATTTCCCATCCCTATCCCGTTTTTTCTTATCCCGTTGAATACCTATCCCGGAGATGGGATGGCGGGATAGATTTTTTCCTTTTTTTATCCCGTTCCGGGATAGGCTATCACTTGTTATCCCGATAAAAACGGATAGGGATAGAAAAAGGGATAAAAAGGGGACGGGACTTTCCATCCCTATCCCTCTGTGGCTCTTAATTTTCCATCCCTATTCCTCTCTATCCCCCCTGGTTTATCCCTTCTATCCCTATCCTTTTCGGAAGCTTGCTGATAACACTTTCTTAATTCCACTTTCTTAATTCCACAATAATCTTATGCCATAATTTCAATAAGAATTCTTCAAATTTCACTCCAAAAAAGAAATTTTAATTTCGAAAAATAATAAAACTCGGTTTGTTTTCACCTAAAATATGAATAATTTGATCTTCCTGAAATTCTGTGACAATTTCATTTTTATGTTTTTCGCTTTCTCGTTCACTTTTCTCGATAAATTCCATTTTAAATATGAAGGATTTCACTTCTGCAATGAAATGCTTAATTAATTCAATCGATAAACTTTTGACTTAATGACCAATCTCTTAATTGCCATTCAGGGAATTTGTCATTTTCAAGCCAAACTATCCCACTTTTTTTGAAATTTTAGAACGATGTTCGTATTAACCTTTTCCTGCGCCGTTGTGTTATGAAACACAGAGACCGAAAAAAACCTTAATTATTGATATTTTGTGATATTCAGGTATGACTTATTTGTCAGGATAAACAGTATTCGAACGCAATTTGAATTTAAATATGAGAATTGAAAATACAGAATATTTTACAAATTTTAAAGGCATTTCGGTGAAAGTTCGTAGGCGAACACATTTAAATCGAAATTGTTATTTGTCACCTTTGATACTACGTTTTTTCAAATTTAAACAATGTTAACTTTCACAGATAGCCGTGTCAAATAGAGGTATACCATTTTCATCGATAATTTTTTTGGTCGACTTTTTTTCCCCTATCTTTTGCTATGGAAATTGAGAAGGCGTTAAAACCTTTCGTATACAAATACAAATGTATATCGTCGAAATATGGGTGTGTTGATATCACAAACTTTGTCAGAAATACACTTTCATAATTATATTGAAGTCAATGCAAAAATAAAGCCTTCAAATCATTTGGAACATATTCTAGAAATTTTCAATGAAAATAATAAATATTTTCAACCTACACTTTTCGCCTCAAATAACTGCAGGGCTTTGAACGAATACGCCGGGCCATAATTTTTTTTGATCGAAATTTTGTAAAAGAAAAGAATTTCAGCATATTGTTTATAAAGATAAATTCTCCATAAAAAAATAATTTAATTATTTGCTGCGTGTTTTGATCACTTGCAGTTTTCAAGTGTTGAAAATACTCAAAGGTTATAAATGTTAAAGTTGAAATTTACTGTTTATAAAGTTCTAGATAATTTGTTTTTTAATTTGTATTTATTTTTCTGCGAATTTTTCAGTTTAATTTATCAGATATTTAAAAATAAAATCATATTATTATATGATATAATTTATATCATGAATATCGGAGATGCAAAAGAACTTTTAGAAGACGCGAAGGATAGTGTTTTCAAGGAAAGGATTCAACTTGCTTAGGTAGTTTTTTTTCCTATGAAGATTTCAGTTAATTTGTTTTTGCAGCACTTATAGGCCGTTCAAGGTTATAAAACAGGAAAAAATCCTACATTTGAATTAAAATCGATTCTTTGGGTTCCACAAACTTAGTCTTCAGCTAAAAAACACTCAAGTACTGTTCAGCAAAATATTAAAACGTAAATATTGTAAAATTATTTTATTTTGTGGTTTTAAAAATTTAATTCACTTGAAATTCAAATTTTGAATGTCTGATTTTTCATAAATGTCAATAAATTCTTCACAGAGACTATATAAATGGTTGAAAAAGACTACAACTGGAACATGTTGTGCCAAACCAAACAAAACCGTGAATCGACGAGCATCTTTACGGAGTACGAAATCTTCATCACTGAGCACAGGAAAAGTAAAAATTTTTGGTTCATTTTTTAAATCACAAGTAAAATTAAAATTTAAGATGTTTCGTTATAAATTATATTATAACTTATAATAAGGATTGCGCACAGGAGAACTTATCTGGAGTGAACATCGAAAAATAAAGCAGTAGCTTTCTGGGTGGAAACGCATGAAAAATATATTTTTTGTCGGAAATTTTTTTCGATATTTAGTGGTCAAATTATGCTGTTTTAAAATTTCAAATTTTCGATTCAAATTGGAGTTTTTGCCACAAATATAGATTATGGTTACGGGCTGGAACGTGAATTTCAATTTTGTTTCTGTTCGTAAGTAAATTGAGTTTTTAGTTGAAACTCCTGGTTAAAAAATTTCAAATTCCACCCTGCGCAACCCTTATTTGAATCACTGTGTGATGGATACAAATTTTTTGTGTTTGAGAAAGGATTTGATTAAGATTAAAAGAGTAAATGAGATATAAAAAATCAAACAAAACGTTTTACAATTTTTATTCGAATGCATTTTTTAAAGTTCTTAATTCTTCGCATTATGGTGATACACTTCCTCTGCACCTACTGTAAAAATTCCTATAAACTTTAAAAAATTTTCGTCATATGACGTCATGTCGAACGCCTACGCGTTTTTGATTTTTTGAGCAAAAATTTCATTTGCCAACTGTCAATATTGTAAATTCGAAAAAAAAGAATGTATATATAATTTCGACGCTTTTAGGCAAAATTCTCAACCTCTTAAAGTTTCTGCTTTGAAAACGCTAATATTTTTTTTTCTGCGCAATCCAGAAGTAACCGCCAGTTTTTCACGATAATTTTAAACTTATATTCAATATTGATAGAGGCAATTGATTAAGTTTGGCAGACTCAGACATAGGTGCTCAGAGCTGTTGGTAACCTTGGTAAAACAAAATTGCAGGTTGTGTCTTGCAATGAGATTTCAATAATATAATTTGTTGACTAAAAGATGTTCCAAAGCAAAACATAAAAATCGATTAATATCCCCTATTCACACTTTTGTTAATATCCCGGCCCTCCTACTTAAAAACACACTACGTTTCCTAACCAGGGCCGGGATATTTACAAAAGTGTGAATAAGGGATATGATTGTTGACCAAAAATATATACTCTAGCGTAGATTCATCAATTTCAGGCAAAGATTAGTTATAATATTCATTTAACGATCACTTTTCGCAGAAAAAAGTTAAGCGGTACAAATATCATGGGAACAATTGGTTAAAATTTATCAATGACTAAAAATTTCTCGCCGCCTGCACATTTATTGTTTAATTGACCTATCATAAACTTATCAAAATTCGTGGAAAAGTGCGCTTTTTATGGCGGTTGAGGTTTACAAAGTTGAAAATAGTTTGCATTTGTATATCTAAAAAACAATTCAATTTGTTTTATTTTTCCAGAAATTTTCAAAATAAATCAAGGAAAAAAAAGTGACAAAAATAATTTCAGAATTCGTTATTATAACTGTTGATAAGGAAATAGAAAACGTCGTGGAAGTAGGCATTCGAGTGAATTTTCACAAAATCGGGATCGTCGAAAATCCATTGTAAGGAAGGGTTTAAAAATAAGAGCTTATACAAAGTAATCTTATGGGTCAATTTCAATAAAAATACCGGTGCATTTCACTCCCATAATTTTTTGGCGCATTAAGCTATTTTTCTTCGAAGTCAATTTCATTATTTTAAAATTTGTGATATTTTTTCTCCAACCTAAGTGGATCTTGAAAATGAGGGTTAACTCCATAGCGCGTTTTCAAATCCCACTAATGTTGTCCAAAGTGATTTCCGCGATATGCTGTAGTGATTACGCACCAATCAAATATGGCGCTCCCAATATCAAGCAACCTTGCCCATTATCATACTCCAGACAGTCACTAAAGACAACATAAGTTGAATTCGAACACGCGCTATAGAGATAGCCCTCATTTTCAAGATCCACTTAGGCTGGAAAAGATATTGTTTGGCTTATCTTGACAAGAAAGAAACTTTCAGTTTCTTTTGGAATCGATCAAAACGTATGCACCACGAATATCGCCCTGATGCGCCACCAAGATTAACAATTCCCAGGTTTTTTAGAAACGAGGTATCGTATTAAATTCTTTAATTGATCAAAATACCAACACCTATAGTTAGGAACAATTCCGTAGCCAATTCTGAGAAATTTTGCCTCAAAATAATCCTTCGATGGGGCCTTAATTTTCAGCATCTACTGAAAAACAGCCAAAACTTCCGAAAAAAAATGTGAAAGAATCGAAATAGTCCGAGTCGGACTGTCCGACCATTATTCCTTATTTCTTAAGTATAAGAATTGTAAATTGATTTTGAAAAGAAGCTAACAAACTATTCGGAGTCCGAATTTCGGACCATTTTTTTGCTCGATTTTCAAAAATATTTTGTTTTAATTCGAGCTATCGAGAAATTAAATCGGGTGAGTCGTTTTCAAAAACCGAAATGTAAACGGTGTAAAAACCCATTTAACTACCGAGAGGCACTTTCGTTGGAAAATAAGAATCTCATGAAAACGCTCGACGGACAAATCTGACATGATCATTGCCTTCTCTGAAATGTTACAATAAAATGTCCATCGATATGGGGGAAAATTTATGTAGCGAAAATCAAGGGCAATTTCAAACCAATCTGAATGCTTAGTGAATATTATAGAACGATTTGTAGTAGTCGAGTTTCTAATGAAATGATATGGAACCATGGATCAATTATCAACAAGCGAGGCTCAATTAAGCAACATAGGTTTCACCCTTTGGCGGCCCACGTGTTTGATATTGTCCAATGGTTGTATCTCCCCTTAGGAAGTAGATTGTTAAATTATGGTTTGGTCTAGTTCATTGATACAACTTAACGTACATAATGTACTAGAGCAAACCAAAATTTAACAATCTACTACCTAAGGGGATATACCGCCATTAGAAAGTCGACTAAGAAAAATTGTTTGATATCATCTTGAACAGGCTTACAAAAGGGATAGGGATAGAAGGGATAAACCAAGGGGGATAGGTTAATCGGCGGGAATGCATTTCTTTTGGAAGCCTGATCTTGAGTTTGAAATTGACCTTTAAACTATTTTGAGGTTATCCACTGTTTCGACGAAAAAAATTAGCACGGAGTTTTTTGCTTAATTTTGGTCCGGTTTTACAGTGGCATAAATAAAGTTGATTCTATCTGGAATTAAGACGGAAAATGTATCTCCATGAAGTTCATATTCAGTCCTTTGNGAGGGGAGGGGGGAAGGGGGGAAGGGGGAGGAGATAAGAGGGAGGCATCAATTCTCGAAAATTCCTTGCCCAATTTGAAGTTGTAGGCGTTCAATACTTAATCCATACTAATTATGGAACTTGTTAGGGCTTTTTTAAGGCCAAACAGTTTTTATTTAATTCGGCTTTTGAGAATGACTTAACCGATTACAAGTTTTTTAATAGTTCCTTAAATAGTATCAAATATAAGTACTTAAATAAGTAAAACTCAATGCAAATATAAAGAGAAAAATAAATTAGAAAAAATAGTCGGAATCAGACCATTGTTTCTATTTTTTACCAAAAACTGATAATTAGACAATTCAGTAATTCAGGAAAGGATTGAAAAATGGTCCAATTGATAAATTTTTCAATTATTCACTAAAATATCAGCTCAGTTGGAGCTATCTTAGACTTATCGGATAAGTCGTTTTTCAAAAGCCGAATTATACTATATGGATTACCGCCTAGAGTACAAATCCTTAAATATTTGAATGATACAAACAACGCAAGATATTAAGCACCCAATCAAAACTTTTGATTGCGGATAGGCCGATTTCATTGGTCAGATTAAGAAAGGATCCACCAATCAAATGCTCAGAATTTCGGATTTTCAAATATTAAGGATTTATACTCTGAGGCGGGTGATCCGATCAAATCAACAAGAGTCAATCATGTCCCGGAATAAAAGGTATGTACGATTTACAGAGTTACAGCCGCTAAATTTGCTGAAAAGTGGCATAAAAGCCCCAGCAAGTACCGTTACAGATATATTGATAGCAAAATGGGTTTTTATTGACAATTACGCACTTTCGGGCAATTATACTTAATCTTTCGTTAACTGTATTAAATCTGATAGACATTTTAATTTTGTCAAGATTGGTTTCTTAATGAGATTTTCTCAATTTTCACAAATTATTAAATCACAAAAATTTATTTTTTCAAATTTTTTGAAACGCACACAGATTATATTTCTTTTTCAATTGTAGTTTGGAGTTATTCGAGATCCAAACCCACTTAAGATTGAACTCGTTGAATTGTCGGATAAATGGATTGCTTTCATGTGTGCAAAATTTCGATAACAAAGTATGGAAAACAATGACGATCACAAAACCGCTCTCTAAGTCTTCTCTTGACTTAAATGACTTTGTTTCAAGTACTTTGTTACAGACTCTAGTGTAACGGTGCTTCTTGTATCAGATTGATAAGTATGTCTCGAACTCCTCATTAATAAAGCATTGAATGATCAGCTTGTTTCACAAAATCCGCAGATGTAATTTTATATAAGGCGCGCCCTAAAATATAATTATGGCATAAAAAAAATCATCTGACAGTTTTTTCGATCCTACTATTTTTTGATCAGTTCAACAATTTTTTTCCAATTGTTAAATGCGTAAATATTATAATTATCAAAAAATTGTTTCAAAATGATACTTTACGTAAGAAAGTTGTATCAACCAGCAATATTTCAAAGTTCCCTAATTTTATGTTCCTAGATACAATTTTTCTAAAAATTTCAATATTTGTTTGTTCGTTATCACTGATAGAAATTTCAATAAATATTTAACGTGGATTGGTAACCAACGTTAACACCGTTAACCGCGAGAAAAAATTTCCTCTATTGGCGATGTTTTCTTGTTTTGTGGAAATTTTGATATTTTAAGTGTATAACAAATTTCGAAAGAACAAATTTATTTCAACTTGAACTAATTTTTAAAGCTGTAATATCCTAAAATTTAATAAAATTTATTGATAATGGATTAGATAGTGATTTTTCTTTCGAATGTCATCTTTCGCAATTTTCAAATTTTTAGTCAAAAAGATCTTCATCAGAATCAATGGTCAATTATTAAATGAAATTTTATATTTTTTCAAATAATTTCAAACCTGGTCGAAAACTTTTCATCCACGAAATATGATCACAGCCTGATTTTTTTCAAACGGAGGTAATTTTGTTGAGATACGTCTCTTGATTCATGGATAAAAAAGTTCCAAAGGTCGTCTTGGTCCCTTCTCAGCTTGATACTACAGGTGTTAGCGCGAATATATAAAAGTGAGACCAAGACGACGGCGACAAATAATGGATCCCAAAATGGACCAAGATTATAATTCAAACTTCTGGTCCCAGTGAATTACTGATCTTCTCGGTTGGTAACTCTAATATTATAAGCTGAATTTCGCCCAATTATTAAACCTGATTATTACAAGGACATCTTTTTCGATAAAAATAACCTCGGCTAGATCCAATATTCTAATTGACAAACTATTTCTAGTATTTTGTTATTCACTTTACTTAGAAAAAAGAGTCAAAAAACTTTTTTTTAAATGACCACCTGTTAAAAGTTCGAGCAAGACGACGGGGCCCATTTTTTTTTCTGGCCGTTAATTTCAGATTACATACCTTGTTTGAAAAATGTAGATTTCTTATCAAATAGGAGAAATTTCTAACTGAGTATTTTCCATGATCTCCGCCATACATTCCAACTTTTGAAAACTCGCCAATTTTGTCTGGATAACTTCGATCAGATAAAAGTGTATCGTAAATAACTAGTTAAAATGCCCGCAACTGCAAAATTCCAGTACATTTTTGGGTAGAAGAATAACAAGGCGAATAGAAGCAATTATTTTAGGAAACTTATCTAACACACTTCGACTATCGATTTGATCAGGAATGTGAATCGGACTTCTGAAATTGAAAATAAACACAAATGATATACCAAAAATAAGCGGTACTTCACTTTCCAAATATTTCCTTGAAATGTTGTAAAGAATTAGGCAATCAAAATCACAATAAAGTTGTTTTTTGCATTTTTTAGACTCCAAATTCGACGAGAAATCAAGTACGAAAATGCAACTTTATTCTCACTTTCTGTTAAAAAAGTAAAAAAAATGGGTTACCAGTCTAGACTACCAGATTCAGCGGAGAAAAAATTTGCTCGCGCCGAGTAATGGTTTGTGAGGGCTACAGTTCTGATTGGTTATTTAAGTCTTCAAATGGGAAGTAATGAGTAAGTTACTCATTTTTTCGAAGACTATCAAACTGTTTTAGCTCAAATTAGTCCTGTACAAATTTTCTTATATTTCAAAAGTATTTTCAAGTATAAAGTACCTCTTTACATTCTCAAAACTTAACAATTCGAATTGTTTTATTGATCAATTCATACAAAATTGACAAGAGAAACCCTAACTAAAAATAAGAGCTATTGACCCGACATTGAATAACAATAAGGTCGAAAATACACAAAATGTAGAAATTCATGAATTTTCTGGGAAAATGCAGATATTTGACTTCAGACACATCGGAAGGTGTTCTAAACACTCTGGATAAATTTTTACTACTATAAACATCATTACAAAATGTAGCAATTCCCTATATTACCAGTTTTGTCAAATAACCGGTAAACTGATTATTTCCAAGAAAGAAATGAAAAAAATTTGGGCTCATTTTATATAAATACAAAGACATTAAAAAACTTGGTTTTATAAAATTTTCAAGTGCCAGATTCTTTTCCTTACTTCCTGATTCAAGTAACCGAAGACATATTGTTTTGTGTTCCGCCATCCAGCAAACTGATTTGCAAAATTTGATAAAGCGGTGTCGTATTTCATCGTGGTAGCACGTAATTGGATAACATGTTATTTGATCACTGGATTAAGATAATGTATCATATAAAATGAATCAAAAAATAATTTCAATAATGATTTTTGTCCTCCAACAAAATTAAGTTTATAATGAAAAAACTGATAAATAATTATTTGTTTTGTTGATGATAAACCGAGATCTGAGCGTGTCGCCCGGTAGAATAAAAATGAGAAATTTTTATTTCTGATTTCAAATAGTCAGTTTTTTATTTAATGACATGTTATAATAATTATAAAACCTTGGTGGTAAAAAGAGGCAAAATTTTACTTGATAGAGCCCATATAGCTTATTAGCGATAATACTCGTTGAGTCATCTTTATGTTTGGCTTGAGGTAACTGATCGCGGTTTTATAAGTCCTTGGGCTAAATGCTCCAATTGATTTTAAGTATAACAAAGTTGACTCCGACCAGATTATCGAAAAAAAATTTAGAAATTTTCGCGGTTTTTTGATTTATTTATTTTCATGAAGTTCAAAAATAACGTTTGCTTTAATTTAACCATTAAACACTTCAAAACGTAAGCTTTTAAAAGTAAGCCAACTTTGATCAGTGTTTTTTGGTTTCTTTGAGCTTACTTTTGAAACACATTTTTTTCGGAAATTTTGTTCACGTGACTCAAAGTTTATATTTTGAGTTTGGGGTCGAAATTGATAAAAAGCTTCTTGAGAGAGTTTATAGTTGTTTCTGTGCCAGTGTTCGCTGGTATTTGGGTGAATTCCAAAATTATAACCTAAGTAGGAGATAGATTTTTTATCAAAAAAATGCTAAAAATCAGTAGTTTCTATTTCAAGAAAAACTAAAGTCTTTTGAAATAAACGCTTCCAAGAGACCAAAGTTTAGATATCAACGCGGAGGTTTTTAACATTGAGCTGACTTTTAAAACAAATCCGGAGGAGATTTATTTGAAAATTTGGTTGAGGGACACCTTGTTCTTGTGACGTATCTCAAAGTGTAATCGGAACAAAAAAACTTATTGGCTAATATTTTGACAAGATTAAGGCTAGATCTACGACCATGGCTAATCCTCCATTGTCCCATGTTTCTCTGTCAGGCTGATCTTTCATCCAGAAAAGTCAATTCCAGCGACCAGTACCCCCTAAGCTGGACTTGCTCTTTGGTCCCATCAAAAAAAAGTAGGGAGAATTGCCTTATTTTTTGGTCCGCTCAAAACCATACACTCTAATTATAAATGGTCGTGCCTTTCGTAGCAAATTGATTAATCGTGTTTTTTTTTCGCAATATATTTTAAGGTGTCTAGTAGTCACCGACTAATATCCCCTATTCACACTTTTGAACGTAGTTTTTGAGTAAGTAAGGCGGGATATTCACAAAGGTGTGAGACGGATATAAATTACCAACAAATTTAATCTACAAAGAAATTACTTCAAAAGCAAAAGCATAAAACGCTGTAATTCCGGAAAGACATACCGAAAAATTTAATTAAAATCAGATCGGCCATAAGTTATGGCCATAACTCCGGGCCATTAAAACGATTTTGATCAGAAATACGACGCAATATCTGGCGCCCGGGAGTTATAAATATTTAATATTCACTTGATGAACATATCTAAGTTACCTTGAATCACACCAATATATACACACAGGACATAATCATATACTCCTGAAGATGAGTTTATCAATTGACGCAATTCAGATCGAGAAGATTCCTTCTAAACCCACGGCAATAAATATTGTTGATTTTCGGATGAACAAATATGGATATTTTCATATATATTTTGAAATTATTTCATGCTAATTCATTAAGGGGATATCTTGATAAATTAATATTCTGAAAATTACACGTTATAAGTTTCCTATACAATTTTCGTTCGATAAGAATGGTTTAACAATTTTTTGTTGAAAATTGTACTCACTTTAGCAATGTTCCGAATATCCTTTTCCCAACGGAATCCATCTCGAAAACGTTTACTATCTTTATAAGCGCGTGTTCGAATCCCACTGATTTGTCAAGTGATTATCTTGAATTATGAATAAGCAAGGGTGCTTGATTTTGGGACCCAAAGTTGAATCGATGTGTAATCACTTCAAGCAATCACTGAGACAATCACTTAGACAATATCAGTGGGATTCGAACATGCGCTATAGAGATAGTTAACGTTTTTGAGATGGAGTCCGTTGGGAAAGAAGATATTGAAAGCTTCATAGCTCTCAGCGCTTCGACTCTTGTGAGCATAGAAAATTAAGTTTCGCGGAGAACCAAGAGTCCGTTTCAAAAAGCTTAACTTTGAGCCGGAGAAATTTATTATCAGATGCACCTTAATCAATATAATCATATCTATACCTTTAATTTATATTATATGGAGAAATAGAGTTTTTCAAAATTCTAAATTCTTGTTACGTTCCCGGAAAAATTGATGTGAAAAAACAATCAAACCTGATAACAGGCTTTCAAAAGGGATGCATCCCGTTTTTCTTACCCGTTGAATACCTATCCCGGAGATGGGATGGCGGGATAGATTTCCCTTTTTTTATCGTTCCGGGATAGGCTATTACTTTTTATGCCGATAAAAAACGATAGGGATAGAAAAAGGGATAAAAGGGGAATGGGTTTTTTCATTCCTATCCCTCTGTGGCTCTTAATTTTCCATCCTATTCTCTCATTCCCTCCTGGTTTATCTTCTCATCCCTTTCTCTTTCGGAGCCTGCTGATAACACTTTCGAAATTCCACTTTCTTAATTCTACAATAATCTCATGCCATAATTTCAATACGAATTCTTCAATTTTCACTCCAAAAAAGAAATTTTAATTTCGAAAAATAATAAAACTCGGTTTGTTTTCACCTAAATATGAATAATTGATCTTCCTGAAATTCTGTTACAATTTCAATTTTATGATTTTTCGCTTTCTCGTTCACCTTTTCTCGATAAATTCCATTTTGAATAATGAAGATTTCACTTCTGCAATGAAATGCTTAATTAATCAATCGATAACTTGACTTAATGACAAATCTCTTAATTGCCATTCAGGAATTTTGTCATTTTTAAAGCCAAAGTATCCCATTTTTTTGAAATTTCCTGCGCCGTTGTGTTATGAAACACCAGAGACTGAAAAAACCTTGATTATTGATATTTTGTGATATTCAGGTAATGACTTATTTTCAGGATAACAGTCGAACGCAATTTGAATTAAATATGAGAATCGAAAAATACAGAATATTTTACAAATTTTAAAGGCATTTCGGTGAAAGTTCGTAGGCGAACACATTAAATCGAAATTGTTATTTGTCACCTTGATACTACGTTTTTCAATTTAAACAATGTTAACTTTCAACAGATAGCGTGTCAAATAGAGGTATACCATTTTCACGATAATTTTTTTGGTCGACTTTTTTTCCCCATCTTTTGCTATGAAATTGACGAAGGCGTTAAACCTTTCGTATAAAAAAAACAAATGTATATCGTCAAAATATGGGTGTGTTGATATCACAAACTTGTCAGAAATACATTTCATAATTATATTGAAGTCAATGCAAAAATAAAGTTTCAAATCATTTGGAACATATTCTAGAAATTTTCAATGAAATAATAAATATTTTCAACCTACACTTTTCGCCTCAAATAACTGCGGGCTTGAACGAATACGCTGGGCCATAATTTTTTTTTTGATCGAAATTTTTTGTAAAAGAAAAGAATTTCAGCATATTGTTTATAAAGAAATTCTCCATAAAAAATTAAATTAATTAATTTGCTGCGTGTTCATCCAATATTGTTTGATCACTTGCAGTTTTTCAAGTGTTTGGAAAATGCTCAAGGTTACAAATGTTAAAGTTAAATTAACTGTTTATAAGTTCTAGATAATTTGTTTTTAATTGTATTTATTTTTCTGCGAATTTTTCAGTTTAATTTATCAGATATTTAAAATAAAATGCATATTATTATATGATATAATTATATCATAATATCGGAGATGCAAAGAACTTTTAGAAGACGCGAAGGAATATGTTTTCAGGAAAGGATCAACTTGCTTAGAGACCATATATTCCTAGGAGATTTCAGTTAATTTTTTTGCAGCACTTATAGGCCGTTCAGGTTATAAAACAGGAAAAATCCTTACATTTGAATTAAATCGTAAAATCGTTCTTTGGGTTCCACAAAGTAGTCTTTAGCTGAAAACACTCAAGTACTGTCAGCAAAATATTAAAACGTAAATATGTAAAATATTTTATTTTGTGATTTAAAAATTTAATTCACTTGACATTCAAATTTTGAATGTCTGATTTTTCATAAATGTCAATAATTCCTTCACAGAGACTCATATAATGGTTGAAAAAGACTACAACTGGAACATGTTGTGCCAAACCAACAAAACCGTGAATCGACGAGCATCTTTACGGAAGTAACAATCTCCAAAATCAACTGAGCAACAGGAAAGTAAAAATTTTTGGTTCTTTTTAAATCACAAGTAAAATTAAAATTTAACGATGTTTCGTTATAAATTATATATATTTTTCGATATTTGGTGGTCAATTATGCTGTTTTAAAATTTCAGATTTTCGATTCAATTGGAGTTTTTGCCAACAAATATAGATTATGGTTACGGTGGAACGTGAATTTCAATTTTGTTTCTGTTCGTAAGTAAAATTGAGGTTCTAGTTGAAACTCCTGGTTAAAAAAATTTCAAATTTCACCCTGCGCACCCTTATTTGAATCACTGTGTTTGAAGAAAGGATTGATTAGGATTAAAAGAAGTAAATGAGATATAAAAATCAAACAAAACGTTTTACAATTTTATTCGAATGCATTTTTTAAAGTTCTTAATTCTACGAATTATGGTGGATACACTTCCTCTGCACCCTACTGTAAAAAATTCCTATAACTTTAAAAATTTTTCGTCATATGACGTCATGTCGAACGCCTACGCGTTTTTATTTTTTTGAGCAAAAATTTCATTCCTGTTCCCACTGTAAATGAATTTTGTAAAATTCGAAAAAAAGAATGTATTATAATATTTCGACGCTTTTATGCAAAATTCTCAACCTCTTAAAGTTTCTGCTTTGAAAAATCGCTAAATTTAATTTTTTCTGCGTGCAATCCAGAAGTAACCGCCAAGTTTTTTAACGATAATTTTAAAACTTAATTCAAATATCGATAGAGGCAATTGATTAAGTTTGGTCAGACATCATCATAAGTGCTAAGAAGTGTTGTAACCTTGGTAAAACAAAATTGCAGTTGTGTCTTGCAATGAGATTTCAATAATATAATTTGTTGACTAAAAGATGTTCCAAAGCAAACATAAAATCAATTAATATCCCCTATTCCACACTTTGTTAATATCCCGGCCCTCCTACTTAACACACACTACGTTACTAACCAGGCCGGGATATTTCAAAAGTGTGAATAAGATATGATTGTTGACCAAAATATATACTCTAAGCGAATTCATCATTCAGGCAAAGATTAGTTATAATATTCATTTAACGATCACTTTTCGCAGAAAAAGTTAAGCGACAATATCATGAAACAATTGTTAAAATTTATCAATGACTAAAATTTCTCGCCGCCTGCACATTTATTGTTTATTGACCTATCATAAACTTTTATCCAAATTCATGGAAAAGTGCGCAATCGTGCAGCTTTTTATGGCGGTTGAGTTTACAAGTTGAAAATAGTTTGCATTTGTATATATAAAACAATTCATTTGTTTTATTTTTCCAGAAATTTTCAAATAAATCAAGGAAAGAAAAGTGACAAAAATAATTTCAAAATTCGTTTTATAACTGTTGATAAGGAAATAGAAAACGTCGTGGCAGTAGGCATTCGAGTGAATTTCACAAAATCGAGATCGTCGAAAATCCATTGGTAAGGAAGGGCTTAAAAATAAGAGCTAAACAAGTAATCTTATGGGTCCAATTTCATTAAAATACCGGTGCATTTCATTCCATAATTTGTGGCCGCATTAAGCATTTTTTCTTAACGTCAATTTCATTATTTAAATTTGTGATATTTTTTCTCCAACCTAAGTGACTTGAAATGAGGGTTAACCATAGCGTGTTTTCAATCCCACTAATGTTTCCAAGTGATTTCCGCGATATGCTGTAGTGATTACGCACCAATCAATAGGCGCTCCCAATATCAAGCAACCTTGCCCCATTATCATACTCCAGACAGTCACTAAGCACAACATAAGTTGAATTCGAACACGCGCTATAGAGATAGCCCTCATTTTCAAGATCCACTTAGGCTGGAAAAGATATTGTTTGGCTTATCTTGACAAGAAAGAAACTTTCAGTTTCTTTTGGAATCGATCAAAACGTATGCACCACGAATATCGCCCTGATGCGCCACCAAGATACATTCGGTTTTTAGAAACGAGGTATCGTATTAATTCTTTAATTGGTCAAAATAACAACACCATAGTTAGGAACAATTCCGTAGCCCATTCCGAGAAATTTTGCCTCAAAATAATCTCTCGATGGGCCTTAATTTTCAGCATCTACTGAAAAACAGCCAAATTCCGAAAAAATGTGAAAGAATCGAAAATAGTCCGATGGACGTCCGACCATTATTCCTTATTCTTTAAGTATAAGAATTGTAAATTGATTTTGAAAAGAAGGTAACAAACTATTCGGAGTCGAATTTCGGACCATTTTTGCTCGATTTCGAAAAATATTTGTTTTAATTCGAGCCTATCGAAAAATTGAATCGGATAAGTCGTTTCAAAAACCGAAATGTAAACGGTGTAAAAACCCATTTTAACTACCGAGAGGCAGTTTCGTTGGAAAAATAAGATCCTCATGAAAACGCTCGACGGACAAATCTGACATGATCATTGCCTCTTGAATGTTTACAATAAAATGTCCACCGATAATGGGGAAAATTATGTAGCGAAGATCAAGGGCAATTTCAAACTAATTGAATGCTTAGTGAATATAATAAAACGATTTGTAGTACTTGTCCGAGTTTCTAATGAACAATGAAATGATATGGAACCATGGATCAATTATCAACAAGCGAGGCTCAATTAAGCAACATAGGTTTCACCCTTTGGCGGCCCACGTGTTTGATATTGTCCAATGGTTGTATCTCCCCTTAGGAAGTAGATTGTTAAATTATGGTTTGGTCTAGTTCATTGATACAACTTAACGTACATAATGTACTAGAGCAAACCAAAATTTAACAATCTACTACCTAAGGGGATATACCGCCATTAGAAAGTCGACTAAGAAAAATTGTTTGATATCATCTTGAACAGGCTTACAAAAGGGATAGGGATAGAAGGGATAAACCAAGGGGGATAGGTTAATCGGCGGGAATGCATTTCTTTTGGAAGCCTGATCTTGAGTTTGAAATTGACCTTTAAACTATTTTGAGGTTATCCACTGTTTCGACGAAAAAAATTAGCACGGAGTTTTTTGCTTAATTTTGGTCCGGTTTTACAGTGGCATAAATAAAGTTGATTCTATCTGGAATTAAGACGGAAAATGTATCTCCATGAAGTTTATATTCAGTCCTTTGGCGCCTTTTAGTGAGA
>SCLH01000166.1:266319-319757 GCA_004367855.1 Oikopleura vanhoeffeni
AAAATACAAAGATTCAAGCAGCTGAGTAAACTTTTAATTGCATGTATGTATGGTCAGGAAAGCTGATCATTCTTTGTGTCAAAGAATTAGGCAATATTGGCAAATTCGCCGATATTGGCACATTCGGCGATTTTGAGACAGAAATTAATTTTTTGTTCAAAAAAACGCGTAGGCGTTCCAAATGACGTCATATGTTGAGTTTTTTTCAATTTTCTAAGGAGTTTCACAGTCGGTTTGAATGAATTGAATCATCAAAATATGTAGAATTAAGTTCTCCACCTAACGTTATCAAATAAAAGTTGAAAAGAGGTCATTCTGGAAATTAAATCTTGAATTGACGTCATTTTTGTTGCTTACAAAGTCATTTGTAACAGAAATCTCCAAAAAATTTGACGATATTGGCAAATTCGGCGATATTGGCACATTCGGACATATAGGCACTATAAGTCTTATACCTAGAAATCGTGAAATTGAGTAGGTTTTGTTCGCCGATTTCGGCAATATGTGGCCGACGATATTGGGCCTCCTCCTGTTTATGATTTGTTGAAATCGTTCATTCCGCCAAATCATCAATAAAAAAATTAATTCTAGTTTATTAGCAACGACCACTTTTTAAAGCGACATGTGATTCTAAACGATTCAAAAGTCAATTAAGGAATTGTTATGATTAAAATAAGAGAAAATTTTCAACGCTTTACTAAAATAAAATTTTCACTAAATACTTTTTCCGTATAAAAGTCCAGCATCATTTGCTTCGCCCCATTTTTCGATAGTTTCAAACCACTGCAACTGATCATATCCTTAGACTTTGCCCACTTGAGATTTTGTGATATTTTGTTTGTTCCTTCAAAAAGTTATTTTATATCAATCGTTTCTCCAATAAAAGCGGGTTGATACGACAAGCCGACAACATTAACATCTGCATCAGCAAAATATTTACTTCGAGGCATTTTAAGTCGCTTAAATTCTGCCCATAAATCTTCCGGTGAATTTATTGGTTTAACAGATGAATTATTCGTATAATTTTTTTCTTCGTTCATCGTCACTCGAAAATTCATAACTTTATGTTTGTTCAGCACTAAAATTTGTTATGATATTTTTTATTTTATAAAATTCTCAAAAAAATTTGGCGATATTGATACCTTCGGCGATATAGGAAAAAAATGGATTTTTCAAAAAAAATGACGTCATAATTTGAAAAGTTTCTTGATTTTATTTAAAATTATCATGAAAGGTTCAAAAAAAGTTATACACTAAAATGTGTGGAATTACAAATTCAAACAAACACAATGGAATACAAATTCAAAAAAATTGATTTGGAAAATTTTATTTTGAAATATGACTTCATAAATAACGCACTCAAAGTAATTTGAAATAAAACTTCCGTCACCTACGCAGTTTCGGCGATATGGACACTGATCCAATTTGGTCTCACATTTTAATAGGAAAATTCATGAGAATTTGATATTTTTTTGCAAATATAAGAACTGAAATTGACCAGTGAAATTAGAAAAAATAATTTTATGAGAACGATGACAAAGTTGTCGGTATAAAAGGTTTATTTCACCTGCGGAGCTTGTGTGAATAAGTTCAATATTTAAATTTTCATGCCGTTTGAAGCATATTTTATTACTTATTTATACGGTCACGTGATCTTCCTTCGATTTATTACATAAAAATCTTATTTTTTTCGTTTTTTAGCCTCACAAATGTTTTGATGAGATTTAAAAAAAATTTGCAAAAATGAGTACTGTAATTCCCAAAAGAAAAACACAAAAATAATTTTTGGCAAAAAAATAGATCGTTCAGTTGGTCCACGATGATCCCATTATGAAAAACCGTTTTAAGTCGATCTGGCGCTGCAGCGCCTAACGGGCGGATGAAAGTTAAGTTTGGTGACAAAATAACGAATCATAAAAATCTCATAATTTTATAGTTTATGATTTATAAAATGCAAATATAAATATTATGAAATTTACCTTTACGTGTTTGGGACCCTTTTTCATATTTCTCAAGAGCTTCATCTGACACATCTATAAGAAATATTTATTTAAATGATGTTAATGATATGTATTCACAGTCCGCGCTCTCCAACTGGTACACTTCTAACTGAGTACAACGACCATGCAATCAGTATGTGTACCAGTTAGCGAATCAGAACTGTAGTTTTTTTATGGATTTCAAATACATAATTTAAGTAACCGAATAAACAAGAACCAGTCAAGAACATTTTGGTTCCAAAATTTTCCGATATAAACATTTCTGCAAACTTTTCCATTTCTTTGATCGCATTTGTTCCTCTGTGAGCAACGTCGATTCGAACAGCTTGGCTCGTGAAGATTTTTTCTGAAAAAACATTTTTTAATAAAAATTTCCCAAATAAAATATTGCATTAATTTTTTTTAATAACTCTTTCCATGCACATAATTTGTCGCGAACAACAATGTCGCGAACTTAATTTATCGAATGAAGTTTCGGGAACTCGTTAATGTTCAAAAAATTAAGACATTAACCCTGTGAGCACAGAAAAAGGTCCGCCAAAGCACCAGAGCTTATATAAAGGCTCTTCTTTCGATGTTGATGACAGAAAGCCAAAGGTAGTTAGAGTTTCAATTCTTTTTTGATTAACCCCCTCACATCCAAAACCATTGAAATTCCCCTCACACCCAAAACGCCATTCGGGGACGCCACTTTTAGCGGTTACTGCGGAGATAATAAAGGCGATAGAATATTCATTATTTTTAATGACTCGAGATCAAGGATAGACTTAAATTGGAGACTAATAATTTTTTACAAATTTTAATTCTGTGTGCTCGATAAATGCAACACAAAATAGAGATTTAGTTTCAGGTACTTCATCGGAAAACCATACATTTTTCAATATCACATATGAATTACAAAATATTAAATAGAACACTGACTATTGAAATATGGCCTCTGATTTAAAATAGCTCATCTCAATCGTCTGAAAACAAGTTTTCGTATTTCTTTGCGCTAAAATGAACGCACAAAAATCAGAAACTAATTGAATTAAAATAGTTTTCGACTTGAAATTTAAAGGCTTATTACAGTGAATTGGCGAAAAAATTATAAAATTATTTTAAATTTATCGAGATCAAGGTCAGACAAACATTTTAAACGTTTAATTTTTTTAAAAAAAATTTAATTATCTTTAGTCGATATAAGCCAGAAAAAATAAAGTTTGGTTTTTTTCAGAATACGATTTTTTCCAGAGTGCTATGCAAATTATAAATAAATAACTCAAACCTTGGCTTTCTGAATATGTTCTCTGATTTAAAATATCTCTATCCATCAGCCTCAAACATGATAATTTCTTCTTTCTGTGCCAAAAAAGAACATTATGAAAATCGTAAAAACCTATTTTTGAGGATAAAAACAAATTTATTTGATCAAGATGTTCAGCCACTAAAAAGAGGACTAACTCCCGGCCCGCTGTATGCTTGATCACTCGGCATGATATCGAGTCAATCAAGCTTCAGCTGTGCTCTTTGTCACTTCGCATCGAATTCTAACTAGAAATCGAACTGATTCATTTCAAAAAATAATTATTCGAGTAATTGAGTGTGTGTTTTTTTTTAGTTTTTAGAGAAATCACTTTTAAGAAGAAATTAAACTCTCAATAAATACCAGAGAAAAAAAATAATAGTACCAGAAGTAGCCTCAGGTAATTTCCTAAATAAAATTTCCCTCAGAATTTTGGTTTTATGTGTCGTATTCACGCTAGAATTTTTAGGAAAAAATATCTTTTGAACTGCTAGTCGTATCAAACTTTTCAAACTTTTTCGTAAAACAATTTTTTCAAAAGCTAGCTCTAAACAAACATTAGCTTCAAAGGAGCGTTTTTGTTAAATGTTGACCCCAAACAAAAAATATGAATTTTTTAAGGTCACGTGAAAACATTTTCGAAAAAAAAATTGCTTCAATTTTTTCGAATGTAGACTCAAAAGAAAGCTTGGGAACCACTGAAGGAAAAGTTGGCTTACGTCAAGCCGAAATTTTGAAGTTTGATAAGTCAAATCGGAACAAACGTAATTTTCCCTCTTAATTTTGAAAAAAATACTCAGAAAAAATTAAGAAAATCAAACATTTCGATTTTTTTTCTTCTTATTTGGGTTGTTTTGTGCTTTTAAAACATAAACGACTGATTTGGTGCATTTTTATGACATAATAACTGCAGAAAATGTAGGAACCACCATACCCTTAAAAAGATGCCAAACCGGTAGTTTTTGGTGAGTTCTCATTTTTTAAGAACAAAATTCTGAACAGAAAAAAAACTTACCGCCACAGAACTTTGATACGAAGCACAGCGAAATGAATCCTATTATTTTACGATCTTTAATTAGAACAAAACTGAACCGATTTGGGTCATTGATCCATTTATGATAAAAATTGGGCAAATAATCGTTTCCTGCTAAGTTCTTAATCAACCTGCACAAATACAGTAAAAAAAAATTTGTCAACATTTTTTGTTTAAAATGTGACAAAAGCGCTGAATTCGACTAAACTTTTCCTTCATAAATATTACGATCAATATCCATGACATTTTCAAAATCGACTTCTCTAGCTTCTCGAAATTCCATTATTTAGATGAAAATTTCTAATGAATGTTTTTCTTCGAATATATTCGTTATATATGTTTATGTAACGTTATGGTTAACCATTGTATTTGTTTTCTGAAGAAGGAAGTGTATCACACAAAGGCAGTTTAGTTTCTCGGGTTCGCGAACTAAAATACTGAATAATTTCAAATATTGTTTTTTTGAGTTTTTAGTAAATTCAAAGAAAAATCGAAAAAAATCTTTACTTATGGTCCTTACTCAAAATACAAAAAAAAACAGTGAAACTTTTCAAAGCAATTTTGGAATAACAAGAAAAATCGTTAATGATGGTAAAGACGAAACAAAAGCCAAACTCTTTTTTCAACTGAAAACTAAATAAGGAAACAAGAAAACCTCTCACTCGAAAAACTATCTACTCAGAACAAAATATCATTTGTCTTGATGAGTATTCAAACAATTTACTTTCGAAAATTTTTACCCTTTCTATGTTTAAAGACTCACACCACCAAATATTTTCGAAACAACAATTATAAAAATATGTTTTCAGCTTAAAAAATTGAAAAAAATCTTGTCTACTTAGCTTTTTTAAAAAATATAAAAACCAATTTATTAACAAAAAAAATAATTATTGAAATTTCATTGAAGAAGCCACATGATCCCAAAATACAAAATATATGTTGAACAAAGTGTAAAAAAATTCTTTAATAAAAAACTTATTCATTAACAATGACAAAATTTTACGAAGATAAGAATATTTTCAACGAAGTAAAAACTATTCTTTAACCCCTAGACTCATAGAGCCACAAAAGTGGCTTTCATTTTTTTAAAAAGACCGGAAAGGACAAAAAAGAACGAAATTAAAGTTCAAGGTTCAAATCGCCCATAGAGTTAGCAATTAATTTCTGAAAAATGATAGAATTTTTTTTTTGGATGAGCCGTTCGAAATATATTTCATCCTACTTTTTTTTTGGATTTCTCTGAAATTTTTCTTTATCAGCTTTATCTCACAATTTATTATTAAAACAACAAGGTCTTAAATACTTAGTTTTTAGGAATTTGTCTTGACCATCTTTAAAAAAAAAATGTTTCTACTAAATGTAGAACTTTTTTTATTTCTTTTTGTTTGAAAAGAGAGAAATTGGTAATGAATGAGAAAGCAGGCGGAAATATAAGGCGCAGACATATTGTTTACCACTCATTTCATCATTTAACAGGTGAGAATTATCGTTTCATAGACGAACCCGATAAGGTATTTTGAATCGGAGACCAGGTTAAGGAACATAAGGTTTCACTTAATTTTATTTTAATAGCATCTCATTACAAAAATCGTATTGTTTTCTGTAGAAAACAGTTCGAGTTAACTTCAATTTTCCACAGCGGAAATGAAGTGATTAATTTTTTGATTGTCTTAATATAATTAATTAAAAATTCGAGTCTATCCTTTATCTCAATGATTTCACAACAATTAATTGCCTTACACCTAAACCTTTCCCATTATATGACTTCAAAATCAAGCCAAAAAAGCTCTCATGTCTCTCATGCCTCTGGGGGATATCAATACTCTATGAGTCTAGGGGTTAAGGATTTTAATTTTTTTCAAATACAAACATTAGTTTTTTAACAAACATTTTCGAATTAATTCCACAAGTTTAAAGACAAATCAAAAATTATTAAAAGTGGTTTCAGATACAAAAATGATCGTGAAAAAGCTGAGGCTTTTCTGATCAGAGTCAACAAATCATCTCTAAATGATCAGTGGGGTTACGAAGCATTTAAACTTTTTTAGTAATGAAAAACTTATTACTGCCTCAAAAATGCAACATGTACTATCTAATTATTCTCTGTCATTATTCTTTCAAATTTTTGCAAATTCTAGATCATACTTGTTTACGATTGAACTTGAAATCTTGTAAAAAACCTCACATCTTTGATAATGATAAGTAAATCGAAATAATGGATACTTAAGTAATTAAAACATAATGAATTTTATAACTTTTTCAATATAATGAAATTTATTCGCCCCCCAGAAAAATTCGCCCCCCTGAAAAATTATAAAAATCATTATGTTTTAATTACTTAAGTTCATTATATATGAACAGCCTTCCAGTGTACATAGTATTATCCATACTTACTCTATAAAAGCGAATCAGCACACCATCAACTTTAAGTTTTGCTTTTCACATTCTGCAACGAAGCCAACATTTCCATAAAACATTTCCATCTGCTATATAGGTTTGGAAAAAGAGAAGACAATTGTGGTACTCAGTGGCGCAATGGTGAGCGCTCGCCACTATGAATCATNAGTCAAATCGGAACAAACGTAATTTTCCCTCTTAATTTTGAAAAAAATAAAAAAAAATAAAAAATTTCGATTTTTTTCTTCTTATTTGGGTTGTTTTGTGCTTTTAAAACATCAACGACTGATTTGGTGCATTTTTATGACATAATAACTGCAGAAAATGTAGGAACCACCATACCCTTAAAAAGATGCCAAACCGGTAGTTTTTGGTGAGTTCTCATTTTTTAAGAACAAAATTCTGAACAGAAAAAAAACTTACCACCACAGAACTTTGATACGAAGCACAGCGAAATGAATCCTATTATTTTACGATCTTCAATTAGAACAAAACTGAACCGATTTGGGTCATTGATCCATTTATGATAAAAGTTGGGCAAATAATCGTTTCCTGTTAAGTTCTTAATCAACCTGCCAAAATAAAAAAAAATTTGTCAACATTTTTTGTTTAAAATTTGACAAAAAGCGCTGAATTCGACTAAACTTTTCCTTCATAAATATTTCGATCAATATCCATGACATTTTCAAAATCGACTTCTCTAGCTTCTCGAAATTCCATTATTAAGATGAAAATTTCAAATGAATGTTTTTCTTCGAATATATTCGTTATATATGTATATGTAATTACATGTAACGTTATGGTAAACCATTGTATTTGTTTTCTGAAGAAGGAAGTGTACCACACAAAGGCAGTTTAGTTTCTCGGGTTCGCGAACTAAAATACTAAATAATTTCAAATATTGTTTTTTTGAGTTTTTAGTAAATTCAAAGAAAAATAAAAAAAATCTTTACTTATGGTCCTTACTCAAAATACAAAAAAAACAGTAAAACTTTTCAAAGCAATTTTGAAATAACAAGAAAAAATCGTTAATGATGGTAGAGACGAAACAAAAGCCAAAATCTTTTTTCAACCGAAAACTAAATAAGGGAACAAGAAAACCTCTCACTCGAAAAACTATCTGCCCAGAACAAAATATCATGTGTCTTGATGAGTAGTCAAACAATTTACTTTCGAAAATTTTTACCCTTTCTATGTTCAAAGAATCACACCACCAAATATGTTCGAACCAACAATTATAAAAATATGTTTTTAGCTTAAAAAATTGGAAAAAATCTTGTCTACTTAGCTTTTTTAATAAAGATAAAAACCAATTTATTAAAAAAACAAATAATTATTGAAATTTTATTGAAGAAGCCACATGATCCAAAAATACAAAATGTATGTTGAACAAAGTGTAAAAAAGTTCTCTAATAAAAAACTTATTCATTAACAATGAAAAAATTTTACGAAGATAAGAATATTTTCAACGAAGTAAAAACTATTCTTTAAGGATTTAAATTTTTTTCAAATACAAAAATTAGTTTTGAAACAAACATTTTCGAATAAATTCCACAAGTTTAAAGACAAATTAAAAATTATTAAAAGTTGTTTCAGATACAAAAATGATCGTGAAAAAGTTGAGGCTTTTCTGATCAGAGTCAACAAATCATCTCTTAATAATCAGTGGGGTTACAAAGCATTTAAACTTTTTTAGTAATGAAAAACTTATTACTGCCTCAAAAATGCAACATGTACTTTCTAATTATTCTCTGTAATTATTCTTTACAATTTTTGCAAATTCTAGATCAAGCTTGTTTTGGGTTAAACTTGAAATCTTGTAAAAAACCTCACATCTTTGATAATGAAACGTAATCAATAATAGAAATAAAGCAATTTATTATTAAAATTAGTTATTTAAAATATGTCAATAAAAGCTGAATTCTATTTGGTCCAAATTTAAAGCAATCTGAATCTCGGAGTCGATCCAATTTTTTTTCATTTCTTACAAAACCCCCCAAACAATGGCCATTTAGAAAATATCTCACTTATGCAATTTTGCTTTTGGAAATACACGTTCAAAATTAAAAATACTTTATTATACATTTGAAAAAAATTTCTACCAAATTTTATTTTCAAATTCATGGGTATTTTGCACAGATCCAAACAATATGCACAAATTCCTTATATTCCTCAAACAATTTCAATTTAAAAGCACTTTTGCTTTCAGTAAAGGCAGTTCTCATTTCTTCGTCGTTGATATTCATCGGTAAATGAATTGTTAAAATATTACAAGTCTTCTGAATTGCCGCATGATAAGAAAGATGATCCAAAATTTCTGAAACCAGAGTTGATTTTCAAAAAATTATATAATTAATCAAGGTGAAATCAAATTTTTGAATGATAAACATGAATAAAATTCTTTTATAGTAAAAAACTGTTTTATTCCAAATTTGCTTATTTACAACACCAATGAGCATGAAAAATGCAAACTTGTTATACTATTTTTTGTAATTTTTCTGAAATTTCTAGAATAACTGACGTTAATTGTTGAAGTTTTAAATTTGTAAAAATCAATTGATAATGTTATAAATACGAACCGTAAGATAAAACAATATGCAAACAATTTAAATAGGAACAAGCTTATTTCTTCAATTGAAGTTGTCGGTTCTTGATTGGATGTATATATGGATCAACGGACCTCAGAGTACAAATCCTAACTATTTGAAAAATGCGAAATCTGAGCATTTGATTGGTTGATTCTTTCCTAATCTGACCAATAAAATCGGCCTATTCAGCAATCAACGGTTTTGATTGCGTGCTAATATCTTGCGTTGTTTGTATTATTCAAATATTTAGGATTTGTACTCTGAGGTCCGTTGATCCATATAACATTTTTTAAGAAAATTTGTCAAGAAATCTGGTGAATAATTTTTGTAAAGACTTCTGCGTGACTTTTTCTTTATTTTAAAATTGATTTGATAATTATAATTAATCGAAAACGTTTAAAAAAAGTATATCTTTCAACCCTTCTGAGCACAGAGCCAAAATTGTGGCTCAAGCATACCTAAAATCATTCAAAAAAGGCAAAAAACGGGATCATAGAATTTTTTCTTTCAAACACATTATAAAAATTTTGGATTTGGTAACCGAATTTCGGTTCCAAAAAAATAATTGAATTTTTGTTCGAATGTTTGGTCCCAGGATTACGGGGAGTTTATTTATCAAGATTTTTTGCATATGTTTCACTTCCGGAGAAATTATTTCGGAACAAGACATAAAAAACAAATGTGAGATAAGCCAATTTTTGAAAAAGTGTTTTGTGCATGCATAACAGTCAAAATTTGAATTTATTGGTATCTCGGAGCAGATATTTTTCTTCGGAACTGAAATTTCTAAATTTTCAACTTCAAGTATCCCATGAAAAAATTTAATTATTATAAAAATTAATTTAAGCAATCAAAATAAACATTTTTCATCAAAAATCATGATTTTTTCATAAAATTTTTTGACTTATTCATAAATTATTTTTGATTTATAAAATTTAAATCAAAGTCGAGAAAACTTTGACGTAGCCCAGATACTTCTGCATTCATGCCGACAAAAATGTTACTTGTGGAGACAACTGTGACCGTGTATCACGTCATATGGTATACCTTGCTTTCTCACTATATTTCCTATAAGAAAAGTGAAATTCTAGGGTATGAAATGGCAGATGCTAAAATATTATCTTTCAACTTCCTTATGCAGAAAAAATTTGCTTTAAGCTTTCTGTGAACAACGTTTAAAGTAAAGCCACAGTTGTGGCTCTGGTGCCATGGCGGAATTTTTTTTATATGCTCACAAGGGTTAATGAAAATAATTTTGTTTGAAACTTTTAAAAACAACATACTTTTTTGACTGAATTTGGTCAAATATATAAATTGCAACCTTAAAATTGCTATTTTAACGCTCAAGTATATTTGAAGACCATTAAAAAATACTAAAAATGCCCAATAAAAACTTGCAACTAAAACTTTTTTGATTTAAGTTATCGAAATCACGACGATAATTTTAACCGGAAACAAGATTTATTTAGTTATTGAGTTTACGAAGTTAAGAAATCTAAAGAGAATGGTCGCCTAATCTCCTAACACTCTTTGCCTTTTATATAAGCGTAAAAAGTTTCGGGGATCAAAACGGCAGAAATAAAATCGTCACAGACCAACAATTTAAATGTGTTATAGTCTAAAACTTATAGAGTTTGCAATTTCATATTCAAAAATGATTTTTAAAACTTTATAAGATGAGCCGTTCAAAAGATATTAACTGCTATTTTTTTATGATTTTGCCAAAATTTCCTGGAATATATTTGAGGAAGCCAGTTTTTAGGAAAGTTTTCGAGGATTTTCGTGATATGAGTTCATTTTTTCCGAAGTTTCAACACGAAATGATTTTTTTTTCACAAGTGATTTTTCTGAAACTCAAGATAATAAAATAAATATATTGTTCAAAAAAAATTTTCGAAAGAATTAGAGGGCAATTTAACCAAAAAAAGGTCGACAAAGACAAATCGAGCAAGTATGGTTTCTTAGGTATTACTTATTTTGAATTTGCAGCTAATAAAAAATATTTTTTCGTCTTTTGCTGCGAAATATTTTGACGCGCGGGGATATGATAACTGTATTGCAGGTGATCGAGATATAATATTTGAAAAGATATGGTTTTCCGAGAAATACGAGGTGAGTGAACCTCACTTTTCTCTTGCAATTATCGAGTTCACACACCTCAAAAATAAACATTTTAACTTGATCAGTAAGGGAAACTTGATCAGAGGTTCTGTATACAGCGCTCAAAGTAAAGCCTCCTGAAAGGCTCTCGTGCCTCGGCGGAAATTTTTTTCATCTTTCGGAGGATTGAACCTACGCTGATGCGTCATCGATCTGGCGCATTTCCCACAATTAGCATTGTTAAAAGATATTATTCTAAATCCTCAAATGATAAGTAAATTCAGGAATTATTTTTCATAATTACCGGATGAAAATATTCAACTCTTGACTGATATAAAATTTGCATCAAACACTTTTTCGGTATAAACTTCAAGCATCATTTGCATCGCTCCGTTTTTCGATAGTTTCAAACCACTGAAAGTGATCATATCTTTAGACTTTGCCCACTTAATATTTTGCATTATATTGTTTGTTCCTTCAAAAAGATATTTTATATCAATTTTTTCACCAATAAAAGCGGGTTGATACGACAAGCCGAGAACATTCACATCTGCATCCGCAAAATATTCACTTCGAGGCATTTTGAGTCGCTTAAATTCTGCCCATAAATCTTCCGGTGAATTTATATGTTTAATAGAGGAATGATTCGTATATCTTCTTTCTTCGTTCATCGTTACTCGAAAATCCATAACTTTATGTTTGTTCAGAACTAAAATTTGTAATTATAATTTTTTATTTCATAAGGTTTTTCCTCAAAGAAACTCGGCGATATTGGCATGTTCGGCGATATAAGGACAAAAAAAATTCTTTAAAAATTAAAACCCCTGGGCTTTCGGAATCACGTCATAATTTGAAAAGTTTCTTGATTTTATAAAAAAAATCACAATAGATTAAAAAATAGTAGTTTACGAAAATGTGTGGAATTAGAAACTCCAACGAAAACAATGAAATAAAAATTCAAAAAAAAATTTTGATTTTGAAATATGACTTCATTTATAACGCACTCAAAGTAATTTGAAATAAAAAGTTTCATCACTTACGCAGTTTTGACGACTGACAAAAATTAACCTTGAAATCATGAAATTGCGTAGGTTTTATTTGGCGATATAAGCAAATTCGGCGATACTAGGCCGACGATATCGCTCCAGTCTGTATATGTTATATTGGTCCAATTTTGTCGCACATTTTTATTACATGTAATTAATTATCAAGCAGTTTTGTTGAAATTGTTAGACTAAAAACTAAAAATTATGTAAATATTGCGTTGGTCTGGACTTTGGTTTATTAATGGCTTAAATTTTAATGGAAAGTTTTTATAGAGACATGTTTAGTTTAACTGCTTTGAATCTTGGCTGAGAGAAATTTGGCTGAAGAAAACGATTGAGTTTGTTGACAATGTAACGAATCAAATACATTACTTTCGATATTATAGTTGATGATTTAAATTCTGTGAAAATAAGTTTTATGAAATTTACTGATCATATTGTATTTCCAAATTCATAAAATTTACCTTTACGTGTTTTGGACCCTTTTTCATATTTCTCAAGAGCTTCATCTGACACATCTATGAAAAATATTTATTGATATGATATCAATGATATTCATTCACAGTCCGAGCTATCTAACTGGTACACCCCTAACTGAGTTCAAAAAACATAACTGATACACAATTGTCCAATCAGTATGTGTACCAATAAGCGAGCAAGTACTGTAGTGATTTTATTAATTCAAGATATAGATAATTTAAGATACCGAATAAACAAGAACCAGTCAAGAACATTTTTGTTCCAAATTTTTCTGATATGAATATTTCTGCAAATTTTTCCATTTCTTTGATCGCATTTGTTCCCCTGTGAGCAACGTCGATTCGAGCAGCTTGGCTTGTGAAGATTTTTTCTGAAAAATGTTTAATATAAACATTTTACACATAAGATATATCCTTTTCCCAACGGAACTTCATCTCTAAACCGTTTACTATCTTTATAGCGCGTGTTCAAATCCCACTGCTGTTGTCTAAGTGATTGTCTCAGTGATTGCTTGAGTGATTACACGCCGATAAAATTTAGTCCTGTCTAACAATCTTTTTGTGCAAAATTTTATGTTTGTTAATAAAAGTTTCAGTTAAAAGAAAAAAAAGTGGTCCCATTATCAAGGCCCTTGCCTATAATCAGACTCAAAACAATCACTCAGACAATATTAAAGGGGTTCGAACACGCGCTGTAAAGATAGTAAACGTTTTTGAGACGGAGTTTCGTTGGAAAATGGATATACCAACAAATTAATTTTTTGAAAATAATTATTTTCATCCACAATATTTTTTTTTGCAAAAAAGATATACCATGTGATATTTCGTGAAATTATTGAGGTTTGAAAATTTCAAAAATAAATCACAAAATTTAAATGGTAGACCAATGTGTTACTCATTATGAGTAGCGTGTTCTCCATTTAAACCGACTTACAAAAAAAAACTGAGTTGATTGACCTTAAAGTTTTAGAGGGCAAATAACATCCCAAATCGGAAAAAATATAAATAAAAACAATTGGTTGCCATGTTATCGAAATATAGCGATTTTCACTTTCTTCAGTTTTAAATTGTCCTAAAAAAGTTGCCAAATCGGTTGTTTTTCCTGAGTTATCATTTTTAAGAAAAACTATAAATTTTGGTAGATTTGTCTTTCACAAAACGCACAATAAAATTTAACAAAAAACAGTGTATTTCAAGCTGGAACCTGCGTGGTTGATTTTAACCCGAAATTGAATGGTGAAACGCTACTTATAACTCATGAATCGTGAGGTTTCTTGTTCTTTAAATTTTGAGCGATTCACCTTAGAATTTTTCTTATATTCTTATATTCAATATCATTTAATCAACATTTACGAAAAAGTGTTTTGCTGAACAAAAAAAAACTTACCACCACAAAACTTGGATACGAAGCACGACGAAATAAATCCTATTATTTTACAATCTTCAATTAACAAAAAACTGAACCGATTGCTGTCACTGATCCATTTATGATAAAAATTGGGCAAATAATCGTTTCCTGTGAAGTTTTTAATCAACCTGCCCAATTCAAAAAAATTGTGTAAAAATATGAGAAAATTTTTTTGTGAATATTAGATAAAAAAGGGCTGAATTCGACTAAACTATTCCTTCATAAATATGTCGATCAATATCCATGACATTTTCAAAATCGACTTCTCTAGCTTCTCGAAATTCCATTATTTAGTTGAAAATTTCAAATGAACTATTTATTCGATTACATAAATAAATTCAGTTTTTGTATTTGTTTTTCGAAGCAGAAATTGTTTAACACAAAAGATCAAATTTTTATGAGAATTAAATCAATTTATTCAAGTTCAAAGTCTCAAACCACCTAAAATTTTGTGACCCAAAGTTATTTTTATAATTTTGGTTGCAAAATATATTCAGCCCTAAAGACTGAAAGTTTTTGTAAGATCTAGCATTTTTGAAGATCTAACAAATTAAACGTGAAATTTCAGGCTGATGACAATATAACCCACACTTATAATGTGACATTATAAAGGATGTATAAATAAAATCTGAAACTGGTTGGTTAGAATTTTCAGCAATCAGAATCTTAACCTCAATTTGAGTTCCCAAGTTCAATTCTCAAATTGAAGTACTTAATACACGTTTGTGTTCAAATCTCCTTGAAACGGCTTTCATATAAAACTTCAAAACTCGGTTTAAATTTTTTTTTAAATGGTTAAGGGGTACTGTTTGTTAATATTTCACATTACGTAGCTATATTTGAGTTTGTATGACAAACGGTTTCAATGGTAATCGCATTTGAAAAGACGGTTTCTGATTTGACTTTTATTTGCAGCAGAAATGAATATTCAGTAAAATGGTTTACTTATCAGGTCTTGCTCTTCATCTGAACGGTCGAATGGAGACTAAATCATTTTTAAACGGACGCTTTACAGAGAAATCTGTCACAACCTTTTCATTCTAGTCACCTGTGATTTAAGCATTTAAAAAGTCAGTAGTTAAGCAGCATATACTGACTTTTGAAACGTATTTATTTTGTTAAATTAATGATAAAAATTAGTTTGAGTACTGCCCATAATTATTTCACAAGATTAGTAAACTCTAGATTCTGCACTTTATGTTTTCAAAACTAACAAGTCTTCAAATCTCCCATCAGCCTGATAATGAATCTTCGAAACGTTGCTATTTAATAAATAAGTAAATAATTATTTCGCTTTAAGGGAGTGGGCGTCGATAATTGGGCTCTTTTTTAAACATTTTCAAGTGAAGTTTCTGAGAAACCTGGCTTCAGGAATTATTAATTTTATTTTCCAAATACGTATTACAATTCTTGAGGTCCCAGAGTCCCAGAAACGACTTGTGAATTTCTAGTTTTTGTCGAAATTCTGAACTATAAATTTTCTAAAACCTACTTAAAAACCTCAGTGACAAATTCTCTACAAAATAGGGCAATCAAAAAAGTTATCTGGGAAATCTCAATTATCGTCACTTTTAATTTCAATCCCCGAAAACCGACTTTTCTTCGAAAAAATCTCAAAACCAAAAAAAACTTAGAAGTGAAAAAACTTGGCAGAAAATTCTTTACAAAATAGGTGTATCGAAAAGTATTATACGTGAAGCTGAGATATCGACGCCCACTCCCTTAAATGGCAGGAAAAATATAAAATAATTATTTTAAATTATGTTAGTTTTCTCTGAACATCATTTTATGTTAAGCTAGACCGTCATGTTCTAAATTTGACAGGACTAAGAATTCTGCATCAAAAAAACACCTTGAAATTTTCAAATATAATAATTAGTCTGTTGGATCAGCGTGGCAAAATCTCGCGCACTATTTTGATATTTTAGTTCGAAAATTTTTAATAAATCAATATAAAGATTCTTAGAAAATCAGAATGTAATCATGACACAATAAAGTGAAAAAGTTATGACAGATCCTTCGAGCGGTTTTATGCCAGTTATTAATCATAATTTACCCAGCTTTTCATGGAGTTGAAAAAACTCGGTGCCATCAAATAAGGTAAATATTTTTCTAGTTCAAGCCGCAGATTTTGATCATCAGGCGCGTCTGAAATCACATAACCTGCACAATATACTGAGAAGGATAATCATCAATCGACGAAGATCTCTTATTTGAAATGTGTGTATAATAATCTCTCTTCAGAGCATGTGAAAAAATATTAGCTGGTACTTTCCTGATAAGGGTCGGTTATTTGATAGACTGATTGGTAATTTTGAACATTTTGTCCATTTTAGACGCCATGGAGTTAAAATTCTCAAATGCCATAAGCCAATTTTATGCTCTGAATTATGTTAGAAACACGACTCAGTTTGAGCTATTTAGATATAGAATCGGATGGGTTGTTTGCAAACGCCGAATTATAAAAAAAATTTGGCTAAAAATCTAGTAAAAAACGACCAGGGAGTCCCGTAATAGATATAGCAAAAAAAGTGCTCAAAATCNAGAGACTATCTCGAGACTCAGAAGTGATAGGAGCTAATTTTTAGGTTGCATTGTCATTTTCGGGGCTGGCTTTGGCTTCCAAAAATAAAATAAAAAAAAAATTTTCGATTCTCAAAAAATTTCCAAAATTTTCGATGTCAAAAAATTTCCAAAATTTTCTATATTTTTCAAGTTTTATTCCTAACCGCACTGTATCTTTTGAAGAATAACTTTTGCTCTATTTTTGTTGCATTAGATTCACTGACTGAATTAGGATCTGAACATGGGCAATAAAAATATTATAAATTTCGAAAAAAAAAAATTCCAAAATTTTCTTAGTACGAAATTTGGGGTAACCGACGAAGGCCTGTTTCTTCGAGACTCAGAAGCTGTATAGACAGCTGATTTTAGCTGCATCTTATTTTTGTTAACGGTTTGCTTATAAAAAACCTAAAAAAAAGATGACTTTCGATAAAAAAAATTTCCGAATTGTTGCATTATAATGGAAATTTTTCTAAGTATGTTTTCACGTTTAATTGAAACTTTTTCTCGTGATTTAGACATGTCGATCTGACTATTTTTTACAATATTTATTGTACAACTTGTTACTGACAGAAATGTATTTAAAATATTGATTTTTACTCAAAAAAAAGTTTGGAATTTTTCTTCAAATCCTATTTTTGACGAATTTGAGGGTAAATAAAATTTTGAGTGCCTCTAAAAAGCTAATCAGAAAAAAAAAATAAAAAACTCTTTGTACCGCCTCGCTTTGCACACTTTTAAAAGAGTGCTTTTCTTCAAAAAAAATCTGATATTGTTCGACTTAAATGAAAATGGGGTCAGCGAACATGTGCAAAAAACACCCATTTGATTTGGAAATTTCTCCATAAATAACAAGAAATTTGAAAATCAGGCTTTGCTTCGGCTGTTAATGCTCACAAATTATAAAGTTTATACCTTGAAAAAAAAGTCGAATTTTGATATCCAGGAGCTAGATCGTAAACTGGTCAAAACAAATGGACAGAAAATCACTTTTTGAAGACCCGGATATACCGGCCGTCGGTCATACAAAAAAACTTTTTGAACACCATTTTCTCTGAAACAATCATCAAACAAATATCTCCTTAGAACTCCCGAAGTGGTGAAACTTCAATAGCAAATTCGCGGTTAGCTCAGGACTAACGTTTGGAAAAATCAGTAAAACCTCGCTCGGTTACCCCCTTAATACCAATTGCGTTTTGATATCTAAAAAGTATGTCTCTGCACTATCTAAAGAATGACGACCCATAACACCTCAGTCATTTATTTGGAATTTTTGACAGCGCAAAAATTTGTTAAAATTAGTGCGCAATGGCACTTATACGATGTGTACTCCACAGTGTTCAAATTTTCATACGAAGTGTAAGACAAATAAATCGCCGCGACACACTCGATTAGTTGACATACGGAATTTAATAGATATCAGATACAATTAATATGTTTGATTCTGTCTGATTTTTATGGAGGGTTCAAAAAAACCACCAATGTAAAAATTTAAGACTTGATTTGCAGGAAAAATTTCATTAATTTTCAAAAAAAGTCGATAAAATGAAAATTTTAGATTATTTTCAAACAGGGTCTGTCTTTCCCATAAAGTACCTAACTAAAATACCATGATAAAACTCAGATAAAACATATAAATATAATAATCGGTTTATTTTCCGTAAAGAGAATAAAATCCTTCTCCTAAACAGAAGTTGTCGTTTTTTGGGAGAAGATGTGATATGTCTTATTTCTAAGTTCATGACTGTAGATTGTTGTTATAAACAATCTACAGTCTAAAACCCAAGATATCTTATAGGTCATGACTGTAGATTGTTTCATAACAATCTACAGTCATGACCTCAACAGTCACCCCCTTCTTAGAAACCAATTCACACAAAATAAAGTACAGAAAAACATGTTTGACAGCACAAAATAATTTTCTGAAACAGTTTTGTTCTTAAATAGTTCTTCTCCAACAAGAGTGAGCGGTTAAAAATGGAAACATCGGTTTAATATCCCCCCCTTACAAATTAAACAACAACCTGAAAACCAACCATAAAAAATAACCAATCCACACAAAATAAAGTACAGAAAAAACAAGTTGAACAGTACAGAATAATTTTCTTAAATATTTTTTTTTTCTTAAATTTTTTTTCTCCAACAAGAGTGAGCGGTTAAAAATGGAAACATCGGTTTAATATCCCCCCCTCACTAAATTAAACAACCCTTACTAAATTAAACAACAACCTAAAAACGAACTATAAAAATAACCATGAAAATTAACCATAAAAATAGCCCTTAACAAAAATGACCTTACAAAAAAAATTATTTTTTTTTTAAAATCAGTTTTGTAGCAATATAATCATTAAAAACTTGTTGAACAACCTTTTTTTCTATGAAAAAAATTAGCTGATCAATTTTCTTAAAAACGAACATTAATTATATTATTTTCGAAGTTCTTATTAAACATACGAAATCGAACGGTAATCAACCAAAATTAGCTTGATACAGTATGTAACATTTTGTATCAATACTTAAAAAATCTTATGAAAATCAAACATTCTGTCATTTTTAAATGGTCTCCAAAATTGGTAAATTATTTTAACCTCAATATTTTATTTTTCAAAAAATGATTTTCACTCAGTTTTTAATCGAAACTGATCAAAAAACTTTAAAATTTTCAAATAATTCAAAAATGATTATCCTAAAAAACATTGAAATTGAGGTATTTTTTCTATCGTCACCCTCTCTTAAAAAATTGAAACCAGAAAAATTTGAAATAAAAAATTTTACTTTACTTTTAACCTTCCTTAAAACGTATTGCAATAATATTTCACAATTCCAACAGAATGTTCGAAAATAAATAAGCATTTCCGAAAAAAACCACAATGAACTGTCATTTTAATTTCCAGAATAAATTTTAAAAACAAAATAACATATTTTTTCTTGACTTAAACCTTAAAATGGTTTAAAAATTTTTGACAAACGACCAACCATAAAACTTTGTAAAACACGACCCTTCTTATTAAAAAATATAAAGTTATTTTTTCTGTTTTTCGAACATAGTCAAAAAACAAAACTAAAAATTTGAATAATTTTAACATTATAAAAAGGGTTTTTTTTCTGCGTCATTGATAAGTTATCAATAATAACCTTATTTTACCTTGTCCCCACAAAATTATTTTATTCTGCCATTATTTGTGAATGGTCAGAAAAAAACTTTAAATTTCTAGCCTTGATTTGACCCAAAATTTGATAACTTGTTATGCAAGTTCAAAAAAATGATTTTTGTGATGTAATCATTGTTTATTTTTGTATATGCCCTCATAGTGCCTTGTCCTCACTTTTTTAAATCCGAGCCGACAGAACCCACTTAGGTCGAAACTTTTTGTTTATCAGCTTCCTACAGTTCCGTCAATTCCTTTGAATAATCTTTATATGCCGACAAATTAGTTAAAAATATTCCGTGCATGCATATATTTTATTTAAACATAATTTATCTAATAAATAAATTATAACCCACATCCGGACGTCACGAATGGGGTTGGTCCCGGGACTCTCCTTTTAATCCTTTAAAATCCTCATCCTTTAAATCTTTGTCCGAGTTCTCCAAATTTTGATCAATTTTCCCAACTTTTTACAAAATAAAACCATTTTTTATTTTGCTCCTGAGGGTCCACCCCTTAAAATTGCGCGCCACCTTAGATTTTCCGATATTTTTTACATATATCCATCAATCTTTATTAACAAAAATTGAATGGCCTCTCAATACAAATGTTATCTTTATAACAAATATATTAAAAGCATTTAACTTTATGTTCTCTAGGGATCACACCCTTTAAACATGTCTTTCTTGACATTCTCCAAAAATACCTTCAAAATATTGTTATAAAATTTTGTGATTCTGTATGAAGCACTCCTTAAAACACACCTTTTTTTTTGTCGACCTTTAAAAATTTGACCGCGGCCCAATAAAAAATAATGGAATTTGGTCCACGAGACCTTTATTTTTTTCAAAATAAACATGTTTATCAGTCCATCAAAAACAATCGTCATTGTTTTTTATATAAAAATGATCTAATTTATAATTCAATGTAGAAAATTTACTTTAAAGTTTCAAAAAATATAAATTTTTATCCGTTTGATATTTCTTGTAACAGTAAATCTTTTTTCGAGTAATTATATTCGATCGACCTTAGAATAATTCATCTTATTGCTCGTATAATAACAAAAAGTTATTTTATAAATGTTCATACAATACATCAAACTAAAGTCATTTGTATTCTCATAAAATAAATTGCGTCATTTAACTCACTCTCGATTTCTCCTCGCATTTTAAATAACATTTATATTATGTAATGAAACGTTAAAAAAATCTTCACGATGACGTTCATCCAATGGCCTTTAACCTTTGTTTTGTCAGTTAATATCTGCCTAAAAATGAAATTTAAAAAGTCTCTATATTTGTTAAATAAGTTTTCTAGGACACCCTATGTCTGTTCCCTAGGCTTAATCCTAAGCATAACATATATTCCATGATTTTGTATCAGAAACCCTATGTCTGTTTCCTTGAGCTTAATCTCTCGCTTGATTGATCGATATTTAATCAATCAACTTTTGCTTCAAATTATCTGATGCGAAATATATCCACCAGCAAATTAACACGATAACCTCATTTGACCACTCTCAAAAGTTTGCGCTTCACTACCGAAGGTTTTCAAAAACTTTGCCTGTGTTTCAAAAATTTAATGTTGTTCCAAAAACGCATCAGTATATAAACAAAATATTTGTTGTTCTAAATAACCAGATGTGAAAGCGCAACCGAAAGTTCCATGTTATGTGCCGTAGCTAACCATTAAGAAAAAAAATTGAGGTTTATCATAAGGATATATAAATGAAGCGTTTTCAAAAATAATTAGAAGTAACATTTACTTTTATGTTCAAAAAAATAAAAATTTTGATCCGTTTAGTATTCTTTTAAACAGTTAATCTTATTTCAAATTATTTTTATGAGTCCACATAAAATTCCTTACGTTAGATTGATTAAAATTATATTCATTCTAAATAATAACTATAAACCAAAATCAACTGAAAATCTCTCAAACATTAAAATACTATACTTTTCCTTAAACCCAAATTCACTCAAGTTATCGCACCTTCCTAAAATCTCTGGAGTTTAAAAAAAAACTTTAACGCTCCAGGTTTGTATCTCTTTAAGGGCTCCACTGTGAAAGTCTGATCCTTCCCATCAAGTACCTAACTAAATAACAATGATAAAACTCAGATAAAAACATATTTAAATCTAATAATCGGTTTATTTCCGTATAAGAGATAAAATCCTTCTCCTAAACAGAAGTGTGGTTTTTTGGGGAGAAGATGTGATATGTCTTATTTCTAAGTCTATGACTGTAGATTGTTGTTATAAACAATCTACAGTCTAAAACCCAAGATATCTTATAGGTCTTTGACTGTAGATTGTTTTTCCTAACAATCTACAGTCATGACCTCAACAATGCTACATGGTTCTACAAAATTTATATTTGTCGCAATGGATTTCGAAGGACCAATTAATCTGGGAATTATATGTATTTGTTCAATTTATCAAACAAAAAAGATAATTTTTGCATGCAATCCAGCACCCAGAACTTTCTTAACGGAGTAAAAATTATACCGAATTTATGAAATCGCAATAATTCCAGGATTAAAAAAATGTCTCAAGATATCTTTTATTCTTTTTTTCATGCGAAACTCAAGATAAAAATTTTATTCTTTAATTCAACTTCTGCTTTAATTCATAACTTATATTGTTAAATTGTAAATTTCATGAACTGAATTTCATAAAGAAATAATTTCATTTTGTCATCAATTGACTGTATCCAGTCAAGTTTGTTTCAACCATGCATTCAGTTACACAGCGTTTCTGATCGAAAGAAACCTTTTTTGCAACCAACGCGTCCCATTAATTGTGAATTAATCTGTTTGATTAATTATTTGAGGTTTATTTAATTCAAAAGTGTGACTTTTGCCTCAGGTTTTATTCAAAAGCTGAAACACTTTTTAGTGCACCGCACACCTTGTTGAAGAAGTGACTTGTTTTAAAAGTTACTTTTGTAGAATTTTTCTTGGTCTTTAAAAATGAGTATTCTTGGTGAAAACTTTTCACCGCTTGCGTTGGACTGCGGTTAAAAGTATGTTTCGCTCCAGAGAAACGTGTGGTAAATGTCGAACTTTTCACCTTAAAAAATGAAACGGGGACAACTGAATAATGAGACTAAAGGTAGTTTATAATTTTCATGGGATTCGCAATTCTTAAAATAAAATCTCATGATTCATAAAAGACTATAATTTTAATTGAGAAAGTTCACAAACCATCATTTTCATTGGGATTCTCCGATCCTTGTTTTCTCCTTATAATTTCATCGGCGGGAAAATAAACTAAAATCTTGGAGCAAAATTTGTATTATTGATATGATGGCTCGTCAGTACCATATCTTGTATTACCAGTTACCAGTCACTAATTTGTCGTTTTTGACGCATAAACATAACATCTGATAGATTCAGGAAATATTTCAAAAAATTTGATTCGAATTCATCCATATTATTTACCGACGAATTATTCTGAAGCCTAACATAGCCGGTTTTAAATCTCGGCACAAAAAATCTAAAGGAAAAACTAACATCTTCAAAACTCTATTTTTATATTTGAAACCACATTTCAATACTTTAGGAGAACTTCTCGTGAATTGAGCATCAAACCGAAAAAATTTTGAAATTTTATTTACATTATTTTTTTGGGGAAATATGATTATTTTGAAATGAGCTGGTGGTATTTTTAACCCAATTCTCCCTACTTTTTGATCATTTTGAAAGTATATCTTTTTTATTTGAAGCAGATTCATCAAAACTAATGGATTTTCAGGAATCAAAAGGATGGTTTATTAAGAGAAAAAACACCGAAATTAAGGTTTCGAATCAAAACTTTTGATCAGAACAGCTCTTCGCGAACCAATTAGCATTTTATTGTTATAGGTTCGACATTTTTGACAAAAAAAATTGAGGCAGGAGTAGGCTTTTGCGTGAGACACTAAAAATTAGGTAACAAATACGTTATTTGTCTATTCTGCGACGAATATATTACAAATTTTCAAAAACGATAAAGCGGACCTGCGTTTGTATTTTGTGGTCGATAAATTTACAAATAATTTTCATGACTTTCAAATCGACGGAAGAGTAGGCTTTTTATAGAAAAATTCTACTATATTTTTAAGCTTTTTCCTTATTGGTCAAGCAATCAATGATCTCCAATAAAATCCCGAATGTGAGATTTTCCTACAAGTGTCACATTTTATTTAACTATTGGGTTTCACAATGTGTAGCTTTCAAGATAATCACCGTGAAAAAACACAAAATTGTCTTTTTTTAATAAAGGGTACCCCTTTAAAATTCTAATTTATGCATAAATCGAACAACAAATTAATTTTTTTCACACGGCTATGTATTGATCTATGTTCAGCGAATCAGTCGCATGCTTATTTACCAGGTTAACTTGTACTTGAATTGATTCGAACTAACAATACTGAAATCAGAACACTCTTGGTTATAAGAAATAACCATGAATTTAAATATTTCTGTTTCTGAATTATTCAACGATACAAATCAACTACTAACTTGGTGACCATTCACAACGAACCCTCTTAATTAATAGCATCGTCTCTAATAAGCCTGAATAATGTACATGTGCTGAATACTGTTTTCAGTCTGCATTTGACTTGTTTTGGCCTAAATTATTCAAGATAAGGCTGTTTACTGCAGAAAACTTAGGCAAGCACTGATACTTTAGATTTCGGGTTGAATCAAATATTTCCTTGAATCTAAATTTTTATTTTATAATTTTTATTTTAAAGTTAAAGAGATTGATTTTATGGCTGACATCATTTTGACAACATGAAAACCTTCAGATTATCTAGAGAATCTATAGATAGAGCCTGTGGAGCAAAAATGCATGGAAAATATTGATGATGGATATTTAAAACTTCAAAGGTAAATTCAAATGAGACGGGAAATATGTTTAACACGTCAAACAAATATTGGTCTATCGTTGACGGGCTCAGTTATTTACAGAAATGAAAATATAATGTTTCGGTCATTATTTTTATTCACTTTTGACCAATTTGGATCCCACGTACAAATTTTCGATCTTAATTTTAGAAAAAAATTTATAAAATCACTAATTTTTTCAACTTTATACATATTTTATGTAAATTTTGGTAGAGCAAAATTTCGCACTAAGTTTCTATGTCAATATTCTAATTGCCATCCAGTTTTCACTTGAATCATTTTTAACAACAGGAGTTAGCTTTTGGATCTTAATAACAAAAATTTCTGTCGAATTCACGAGCTTCAATATAAAATATTTTTAATACCATTTCAGAACTTTTGTTGGACCTCCAAAGCAATTTAAAAATTGAGTAAAAGCCCAAGAATACAAAAAAATAACCAAAATCCATTTAAAATATTTCATCAGATTTTTTTATTTCGGACATAAGAGGGGATTCTTTGGATAATCCATATCTCTCGAACTAGTAGTTTTATGATTCATAAGCTTGAAACTTTATTTTACTATTTTTGATCTCAACTTGGCTTGGTTCATTGTCCTGTATAAAAATGAACATGATATATTTTTGAGTTTGTTTTCCATAAAATTTCGAATGAGCTTAATTTGAGTGAGAAACTTCCAAAGGCAACTCATACTTTTCAAAATTACATTAATAATGTCACATCAGCTAGAAACTTTAAATCATGTCTTTTGAACTTAAAGTTGCTTGTTTACTTATATTTAATAATTAAATCGTAAAAATTCTTCAAAATTTCTCAAAATTCAGCTATCGTTTATTAGTGACGAAAAACGAGGTTGTTTTGTTTATAATATGTTTCCGGATACATTCAACCTTAAAATCCTTTATTCAAATTTTAAATGATTCATGATGACATGAAGGTCAAAAATAAATTGCGATCTTGGAGTTAAAAAATTTGATCGTTAATTCTGGAAGTCAAAATTGTGAGAAACATTTGGTCGCAGTTAATATTAATTACTGGTTGGTTTAACCTGTGATTGTAGTTATTCGCCAAAAAGCTTCCAGAGACTACGAACTTGTATTTCTTATTTCTTGAAGTAACTTTATGTCTATGATCAAAATGATCTATGGTTATCAGTTTTTAAAAAAATTAAATTTTGCCTATAAATTAAATAATAGGCTATAATACTCCCTCAAGAGTTTAAGCAACAACTACGCTTCTTGTAAGTATAAAAAATTCCATTGTCTTAAGTATCCAGTATGATATTAAAAAGGTGAAAATATGAATTTGATGTACATATTCACCTGAAACTTGCTTTGAAAACTGGTTTTCAGAAAATTTTATAATATATCCTGGTGAAATTGGGCGTTTATTTGTCTAGATATGAAATTTTTGCCACTTTCAAATTATCGGATTGAAACTTTTTCAAACACAAGTTGCAACTTTTCAGCTTACTTTTTATATTCTGAGTTTCTTCAGATTGATTATTCTTAATTTTTAAATCGTTTTTGAAAAAACGCTCAAAAAACGCGCGTTGGCTATCGAAGTTGTCTAAATTAAAGAAAAATAAATTTCTATTTTTTATTAATTATGAACTTTTAAATACGGTCCTGCCAACTGTTGCAAATTTTTTTAGTTCAAATTCATATAATTTAATAAGTTAAAATCCGAAAATTAAAATTTTGAAAAAAGTCGATAAAAACCAAATTTTAGCACATCGAAAAAATAATTTTCATGAGTTAAATGAAATAAATATAAAACAGTCAACCGGTTGGCTTACCAATTATGCAAGTCTCAGTTAATAATCTTTTTTTAATCTTGATTAAAGAGGCTTAAAACTAATTTCTTTCAACCGTATTTTTTATTCAAAAAAGTATGATTCAAAGTATAATCAAGAGCGAAGAAACAAACCGATAGCATATTTCAATATGGTGAAAGTTGCCGTTTCCAATATTTTTAGCTAAGGATTCCAAAAAAAATATTTTGAAAATTTGAACTATAAATAAAAAAAAATTTCAGAAAATTTCTAATTTTTTCTGACCAAAAATAACTGAACCATGCCATATGATTTTTCAAAGAGCATAGAAAAAACATGAAGCTATCTAGTTGAAAAGTTAAAGTCGCCATTTTGTAATGTTTTTTTCGTTGATTTGGAAAAAATATCGAAATAAAATTTGAATTGAAATTAAGGCATTTTTTCATAATGTTCGGAAATTTCTCATTATTTGTCGAATTTGAAAAGTTTAATTCCAACTTAAAATTTTCTTAAAAAGCCGTTTTGAAAAAATTTGCTAGTTTCAAAAGTTGCCTGGGTCATGAAACATCACTTTGATGGTATATTGAGAAGAATATATCAACCTTGTAAATAGTTTTTCATCAAGAGCTTACAAACGATGTGGCGGATTGGTACATTTTTTTGAAGTGATTTATAAAATAAGAAAAAAGGTGAAATTTTATTTTTTTCTTCAACAAAAGTGTTCATTCTTGCAAACGTTTATATTTTTTTCATGTCAACATTCTTTGGTATCTTTAAAAAAATCAACAACCACTTTTCATTACAACTTCATTTCCAACCTGACCCGATGTGGCATTTTTTTAAGGCAATATTTATAAACTTCAGATATTTTTGTGTGTGATGCACTATTTAGTAGTAGAATCATTATCCACATGGAAAAATTTCTCTAAAATGAAAGTTTTTTACTATGAAAAATAGAGATAAACAGTTTTTTAGGAAATACAATTGACCTTCAATTGAGTTTTAATATAAAAATTCTTGAAGTAAAGTAGCCTATTACACCCACAATTTTATATAAATTATTCGAAAATTATTTTTTTTATAATTTGCGTGCTAAATGGCACAAACCGGTGTCACAAGCAAGTGTTGTAAATTTTATCAGTCGTTTAGAAACAATATTCGCTTGACATTTCCATCGATTGAAATACTGAAATCAAATAGAAACTATCAAATTTCACATGTGATTTGGCTATTTTTTTCAAGGGGATTTCAAGAAAACATCAATAAAAATCTTTTGGACTTGATTTGCGGAAAATCTTCTTAATATTTCTAAAAAGTCGACAACAAAATGACAGATGAACATTCCATGATTTTTAAAACAGCAGTTAGAAAATATGAAAACATGCATAAAAAAGTTAAAGTGACTTTTTATTTGTTTTTATTCACAGATTTCAAAAAATTAATCAGAGACAATTTTGGACGAAAAATGCTTAAAATTTGCATAATGTTCTCAGTTTTTTCGGAAATCGTTCCTTAATGGATAAAAAATGATTTTAATGAGCTGATACACATTTATTTTGGTTCGGCTAACGATAATAAGAACAAAAAAATAAACCAACTATTTATTTTTGAAAATTAAATTGACGCCAGTCTGCCGCATCGCTGCTACCCCCTTAAACCAAATATGTTCTATCAGAAAAATATTATTTTTAACTTGCATGCGTCCATGAGTACCACACTTGACGTTGGAAACTCAAAAAACAAAATTTCGACCAATAACATTTCACAGTGATATTTCTCACAAAACCTAAAAGGGCTCCGAAAATTAACTGAATCTGAGTCGGTCGAATTTTTAGAGGGCACGTTAATCCGCCAAACAATTATCCGCCGAAATAATTATCCGCCGAGAAAATAATCCACCAAATTAGAATTTTCCGCCAATTTTTTCAAAAATCTGACAGTTTCATGAAGCAAACTAACTTGGCCTTTATTTTACTCACCACCAGCAAATCTTATTTTCAAAAATAAATCAAATCAAGTCAGAAATTTAATTTCGAATGTTTTGAACATGTTCAAAAAGGGCAATCTAAAATTTTTCGGGCCTACCTTATACGAAACCAAACGCGTGAAGTTCTTTTTTCAATTTCTGAAGAGATATTTCGAGCTATAATATGATTGACAACTTTCCTTGTGAAAAGAATAGAAGTCAATTTATTAATTTAAATATGAATTAAAGTGTATGGTCATGAAAATTGAATAAAATTGATATTTCTTTCGCGATGAAAAAGAAATTTAATTTCTTACTAAAGAAAGGTTTTGCCATAATATCAATTCAGGTTTGATCAATTTGAACGCAAAAAGTATCTGCTTGTGTTTATTGCTGATTGCTGCAGCTTTTTTGTATATTTCATTAAAATACTTTCGAATAATAAATATGTTCTTTTTGTTGCGAAATATCCCCTTATCACCTTTTGGTTAGAATGCGTAGCCACTACTCCTTTTAACGTGTGATTTTAACGTTGTGGCTACGCATTCTAACCAAAAGGTGATAAAGGGATATAATAAAATGCATTTCTTATTAGTAAAACTAATGATTGATAAGCTTTCGATTTATTACAATCATTTTCAAATCTGTTTTTTTTGAAGTGAGAATATTTTTTTTGTTTCGCGAAAATTTGCAGATAAATTTGCAATAATAAATACAAACAGTCTTCTGAACCATAGTATCCAAAATTAAAACAGTTTTTGAAGACTATCTAAAATATTATATGCCGTCAAATTCAGCTATCGAATAAGTTAACTGATTTTCGTTATTTGAAAAAACATATTTTATCGGTTCGAAAAAGATAATTGATCAATAGTGGATACAGAAGTTGACCAGTTAAAGACCCCTTGAACACTTTAAACTCCCCTTTTTGAGCATATCTGGTTTTTCTACTGACCTGTGACCGCTTGAACCCCCCTCCAAATTTTCTCGTAATTAGATGTAATCATCGGGATATTAACACATATNTTCTAGATTTTTTTTTTTTTTTTTTTTTTTTTTGTTTTTTTTTTTTTTTTTTTTTTTTTTTTTATCAAAATTAACACATATTTTTTTAAAAAAACGGATACGGTTTTTTGGCAAAAAAATTCGGCGATATGTGGGCACTTTCGGCGATATGGGAACAAAAATAAAATTTTTCGGTCAAAAAATGAAAAACAACAAGGCTGTTAGAATGACGCATATGTTCAAACAGTTTTTTATTTTATAAGGAGGTTTAGAATCACCAAAATGCGGGTAGAATTTTATACTCTATAAAACGCAATCAATAAAGTTGATTAAAGTAGATTGGGAAATTCTATCTGGAAGTGAACGTCTTTCATTGACGCACACCAAAGTAATTGAGATTAAATCTCAAAAAAATTCGGCGATTCGGCAAATTCGGCGATTTGGGCGAATTAATTTTTTAGCCTAAAAATCCTTGATATTACGTAAGTTAAATTCGGTGATTTCAGAACTGTCGGCGATATTGAGCCTTCTCCTGTATACCGCCAAACGGAAGTTTGAAACTTTTATCTTTTGTTTCAACATTTCTGGCTGATTCTCTTCGAAAACCTCAATATATGCAAGAGCATTTTTTCGAAGATTTTCTCAAAATCACAAATTTATACAGAAAAATTACAAATGGATCTGTAAAATGTACAAAAATTATTTATCTATTTCAAGCTCAAAGAACGGAACGACCCGAATCAATCTTGGCGAAGGTAATACAAGTGGTGGGATGGAGGGTCATGGTGGAGGCCAGGTTTACGACCTGCAACTGCTGGCATTCCAAACTATTATATACATGGTGATAAAATATCTTCTCGTTATTTTATAAGAAAAAATTTCTGGATTGACAAAAATTTACATAAAATTAAGAACAACGGGCGGAATGGAACTTATAAAGTCAGAGTCGAAACTGGACGATAAAAAAGGTGCTGGATAACTGAAGCTAAGAGTTTCATGACCCTTTTTGGAAGCAAGGGAAATCGGGCAAAAAAACGAATTTTCAAATTTTCCGGAAATGGTCAGCAAGATACGATTTGGTACCATTTTAAATTTTCGAGATCTAGTGCGCATACTTTTAACAAGTGACATTTTAAAAATATTGGCTCCTCGTAGAAAATTCTGACTCGACATGATGGCTTGAAGAATAGTGCCTCATGGTTTTTTGAACTCTATTCTCAATCACCACCCGAAGATCTTCCAGATACTTTTCTATTCAATTGTGAGAAATGGTTAAGTTTGTATAGGGGCGATTTGCCAAATTTTCCCGAGAGCTCACGCCGATAAGAGGCAAAAAACTGACAAAATCTAAATTTTGAAATAATTACAATTACTGGAGACCGCTTGGAGCTGGCACCGACGCAAATGTAATTTGTCACCATTTATGTACACGAGGACAAACTGAAAAACTGCGACTCGAATCAAAAACTGTAGGATAGTGGCTGAAGATTTAAACAGAAATTTACCTGATATATTCTAATTCCACCCGAGTCTCTCAAATCTCTGACCCACACATAATATCGTTATATCAAACTTATCTTAATAGCAAGTTTTGTAGCCTCAGCCTATGAGTACAGATTTTTCGACCAATAAAATCCTGATTTTTTTAAATTTTCAAAATTCTGTCCATATCAAAAATGATCCTACTGCGCCTTTTACACCAGTAGGCCGTAAGTGACTAATGAAATAGCGGGATTCTTGATTAAGTCGACATCGAGTATTCTGATTGGACACTGGCTTCATAGTTACGCCTACTGGTGTAAAAGACGCATAGGGATCATTTTCGATATAAACAATCGATGTATAATGATTTAATCGATGTACAATCGATGTATACAAATATTTTTCTAAAATTCTGTACAAAATGTAATTTTCCGTTTTTCATGCTATTTTCAGCAACTATCACAAGCTCAAACGGTCAAAAACCGATGACACTCTAATTAGGAAATAATCATTTTTGCCTCCTCTAAATTCCCACATTTTATTTTTTTTCGTTTTTATAAAAACCTCGGATACCCTACTGTAGAATACATTTGACACAGGTCAATCTGACGTATTCGTCGTAGGTGGTGTAGATATTGGCCAGATCAAAAAGATCCGTATAGAGCAAGATTGGTCGCGGCCGTGGATCGGATTGGTTTTTAGAGCGGTTGTGGTCACAAATCAATGGAGGCCACATGAAAATTTTATTTTTACTTTGGAGCATGGCTAAATTGATAAGGAGGGAATGTTCCGAGATTGTTAGGCTCAACAGATCCAAACTCAAAAGCACCGATGACGAATTATGTTGTGAGGTGTGTTACTTGGTGATTTTCGAGGTGCCGGTACTGCACGCCGATGTGTATATCACCGTTTTTTGGAAGTATGGGCGATACTGGGCAAAAATCTTGGACAAATCGCTAGGTTTGACACTGGATCATATTTTGAGTCCACCGAAAGTAAAATATTCCCGTCAGTCAAATGATTTCGCATCTAGACTGAATTTAAAAAAAATTACAATACTGTCAAATATAATTTCGAAAACCGGTAATTTTACTGGTTCATTTCAATTTCTACCGGTTTCAAAATTATTGAGAGAGGTTATTGAGAAAAATATATCCTTTTCCTAACAAATTGACTTTCTATATAATAGGGTGTCCAAACCGTTAACATTTCGGCTTTTTAAAACGATTCATCAGATTGAGTTTCTTAGATAGCTCAATGACCAAATAGATTAAAAAAATTGGTCCAATTCGAATTTATGATAAAATGTAAACGGTTTAGACACCATATTACTGTAGAGCGGCACTTTTGGTTGAGAAAAGACATGACCGGAAATAAATTGGATCAAAAAATGACCGGAATTTTTTAGGAGTTTTATCCATAACATTTTTTTGATTTCAATTAAAGTTTCGGTTTTTGTCAATTATTGAATCAACAAACAATTCTGATTCATTGCAGAGAAAAAAAGAATTTGTTTGTTCGACAAAGAGAAATATCAGATAGAGCGCCCTAGTTAGTGTTCGATTTCGCGAAAACTTCAGCTGAAAACTTATTGAACGTTGATTAAACGATTTCTAGTTATCCCACGACAAACAGATTAACACCATTGAAATTCAATTTGAATTGGTAATTAGGAGTTATTTGATAGAACGTCAAAAAATGATTTTTCGACATTTCAAAATCAATTATTTTAAGGTGCTGTTGGAACCTCCTCAAGTGAAATATTTTATTTTTATTTTTGAACAACGAGGGACTTAACCTATTTTTCTCCAAACCGTAGTTTCGTTTGCAAAAATTATTGATTCAGAGTATAAACAAGAGCAAAGAAACAAAAACGAGACATATTTGAACAAAATAAATGAGGCAATATTTTCAATATTTTTCACCGGTTAATTCAGAAAAATAAGTTGAAAAAATTTGAACAAGAAATAAAAAAATTTTCAAATATTTTTGACCAAAACTCACAAAACCATGTCATATGATTTTTAGAAGAGCATTATAAAAAATGATGTGGTCATCTACGCGAAAAGTTAAAAGTGCATTTATGAAGAGTGTTTTTCGTTGATTTTGAAACAAATAATGAAAAAAATTTAAACAAAAAATAAGACATTTTTTTATAATGTTCGGAACTTTTTTCAAAAATTTCTCTAATTTGTCGAATGTCGAAAAGTTTAATTCGAACTCAAAATTTTCTAAAAACAATAATTCGAAAAATTCGTAGTTACAAAATTTGCCTCGATTATGAAACATTACTTTTGTAGAATATTGAGAGGGAAATATAACTAGAGAAATATACTAGAGTATAACCAGTAATTTTTTTTATCAAGACAGAGCCCACCTATGTATGGAAATAAAAAAATGAAAAAGAAAATTTTTTCTTCAAAATGACCAAAATTTTTTTACAGAATTTTCAAAAAAACTTTTCAAATTTTATTTGAACAGCTTATCTTTTCGGAACATGATCCTAACTGAAAAATAAATATACCTTTAAAGTGTCTTACACAAAAAAAGTTGGTTTTTAATACTCAAATCATTACATTACTCGGAATCATTTTTTTTGAGAACGTTTTAATCCCGTAAACTTAAAAAATCAGTCCTGAGGGGTTTGGTTTTGAAAATAGGTCTCCTGGGTATGACCCTTAGGGTGGACGCATTGAAGCATGAATATCCGAATATGCCGTAAAAGTGTACAAGGAACATCCTGATAAATATGTTTCTCTGCTAAACCCCCAGTCATATTTTCTAGAATGCATACAAGTCATAATTTTTTCAAAAAAAACGTTGTTTTTGAACACCTGAGAGTTTTAAAAAATTGTGCCATTTAAAAGCTAAATAGTACCCAATTTATGAACGTTTCTGATCTTTGAATGGGTTCTAGGTGTATTCAGTACATAGAAAAACTCACTGAAAATATTCGTAAAGTTCTAGAATTTACGTCCAAACACATATTTTCGATCAAAAGTTTCAATTTCAATATTTCACAAAAAAAAATTGTTGCTCCCAGCCTTCAAATTATAATTTTGTTATTTTTGGACATTAAAATGTTGCGAGTTAATTGTGTATATATGAATAAGGGGAAGGTATTGGAATTACGCTAGAATTCACGTTCAAAGTCAGTTTTTTTTCGAAAAACGCCGTTTTGGACACCTAGGGGTTAAAATGGAAAAAGTCTATATGGAACTTTTTTTTCCCTTGGGTCGATTACCCCACCTCAAGGCATTTTTAAGATGATCTGAGACCTTTCATTTTTTGACTTGGCTCAATCGCGTCCACACTAATGACCCTACCCATATCCCTTATGCCTGTCGTAAATATTTGAGCCCTTCAAAAAAAACGCGGGAGTGAGAAAACAAAGCGGGCGTCAATAACGACTCAGTCGATTTGGTCTTAGATACAGTAGTTACGCTGTTAGAGTTACCCCTGAACTATTGAAAAAAAGGTAACTCTAACAGATAAAAGGTAACTTTAACGAGTGATTGCTCGGGGTAACTCTAACAGATGATTACTCAATATTTTCCAATTTGAGGAGTTCTCTTTTTTTTAACTTATATCATTTAAGTTATGTCTGTTTATTGTGTTTTAAAAAAACAGACATAACTTAAATTTTCATTATTAACCCGTGTGAGCACAGAAAAAAAGTTCCGCCAAGGCACCGACACCTATATATACGGTGACTGTCAACCGCCTATTACAGAAAGCCAAGGGTAGTTGAGTTTCATTTTTTTTTGCATAGGAAGTTCAAACGATATATTTTTGATCCGACATTTGATATTCTAAATTTTGATTTTTAGTTCTAGACAATTTACTGATAAGAGCAAGGTACAGCATTTCAGGTGATACAGCTCACAGTGGTGTTCACAAATTATTTTGGTATTGGAATGAATGCACAATGATCTGACCTATGTTATCGTTTTTTCTGATTTGATTATATATAATCAATCAAAAATTAATTTTTAAATAGGTTTAAAATTTTGATTGAAAAAATCACAATTTTTTCATAAAAAATGGTTATTTTCCCCTATAAAGCAGATAAGTACACTTCTGATATTATTTCTGGTCGATATACTAATCAAGTGACTCTGTGGACAATATTTAATTGCTCGAATAATTTTTTAATAATTAAATATTTTCGTGAAATACTTAAATTGAAATTTTGAAATATCACTTTGAAAAAAAATATCTGTTCCTGTATACCAATTAATCTTTGTTTGAAGTGTCAACCATGGACAAACACTTTCCTAAAAACTGGCTATTTTCAAATTTTAATTGACGCAATAGGTCGATTTATTTTTTTAGAGGTAAAAGATTGGAAAAAAATCTCAAAAAATCAACCCTCCGTTAAAATTTGAACAAAATTTCCAAAAAAAAAATAAGTCACTTTTTTGATATCCTTGCAAAATTCTTTATAATGTATTCGAAGGAGACAATTCTACGATGGTTTTTTTGCATATTTAGATGATTTTAAATATGCAGTCACCTATATATAGGTGTTGTGCTCACACGGGTTAAACAAAATAAAAATTCTAGTTTTAAAGAAGTAATCGAAAAAATTGATATTCAAAAAATGCACTTTATAAAAATGACGGTGAACGTCCAAAATATAGCTATTTTGGATAAAGATTTTTGTAATTAAATTACGTGAAAGAATCCACACCTTGGCTACAGAAAACTCGCAACATCATGGAAGTTATCTATAACTTTAGCTATCTATAACTTTACGTAAATCTATAACGTTATCTTTAACTTTAGCTAGCTCTAAAGATTGGGAGTTATCGCACTTTTTTTCTGCAATCAGAGAGTAAAAGCTACTGTGGTTAAATTCTAAATGAACAGTTCGTTAATTGTTGGCAACTTCGTTATTTGTTTATTTCGAAAATTATTATTTAATCACAGTAAAGTTTGAGAAATTTGGGTTCAAAAAAGATTTTCAGAAATTGAAGTTTTGGACCGTTACCAAAATTTCGCCCGGTCAATCGCTTGAGAATTTAATGTGATGAAATTAGTTGTGAAATTAGAGCAACTATATCTTAAATCCCTGAGAGAGACTATTTTAGTAAATCAAGCTAAAATTTTGCTTGATTTACTAAAATAGTCTCTCTTCGGATTTAAGATTCTCATAAATAATATAACATGTAGAAAATACATAAACAGTTACAAATATATTATTAACATAAAAAACATAAAAGTTGGGCATGAAATCAATAGTAGGATAAATTTCAATATCCCTCTCGATTATTTCCCGTTTTGGCCAAAAACCACAGTAATTCTGTATAATTACTGTGGGGAAAAAATAGAAATGTAATTTTGAAGTCTAGAGTTTTGAGATTTTTATAAGGGGTGACTCTAACAGATAACTGACATGAACTTCTCAAAAAAAGGTAACTCTAACAGATAAAAGTAAGTCAATAGGGTAACTCTAACAGAGTAACTCTGTAGCTCAAACTGTGCACAAATATCTAGTTGATAATATAATGAAAAAATTCGTCCGAAGCCGAAACATTGTTTCTATTTTTTAACAAAAACTAATAATTTGAACAATTTAAGTAATCTTTTAAAAAACATTGGTCCGATTTAAATCATTTTGAATGTTTATATTTATTAGATAATTGGTGCTCAGTTTGAGCTATCTAAGAAATAAATCGGATGAGTCGTTATTGAACGCCGCGTTGTTTTTATCACTACCCCGCGTTTTTGAGGGCTCAAATCTTTACGACAGGGAATAAGGGGATATCCGTATCTGTCAAAGCTATTGGCTTATGCATATTTTGTGTGAATACTTTACATCCTTATTTGAAAAACTGCAATTTTAGACAATTTCCATCATTGTAGGGTTGTTTCGGTATATATTTATATTAATTTAAAAAATTTTCAAGGTTTCGGTTCTTGAAAATGAATCAACCGAACCGTTGAAAAAACAATTTTTAAATTGAAAAATTTATATAAATTTCCATAATGTCTTTCCCTAATAAAAGTATGGAAAACAATTTGAAAGGAGCAAAACTGACACTTTTTCTTTAAAATTACCGTCCGTTGGAACTGTCGATAAAATCCGAATTGGTCATAACAATAAGGACCAAGTCCAGGCTGGCACCTTGAAAAGGTTGAAGTAGAAGTTGAAGGGAAAACTACAGAATTTATGGTTCAACGTTGGTTTTCGAAAACTGAAGACGATGGTAAAATTGAACGGGAATTTGTGTGTTTGGTCAAAATGCGAATATCAACATGCATAAAGAAGGGTTACCTTTTACCTGAAACTTAGTAAAATAATTCTTCATCGAAAAAGGCCCAACATTTCATAAAAAATCCCGAACCCAAATTTTTAACATTTGAAAAAAACAATTTATTCATATTTGGACAAAGTGTTTTAATATGGTGTATTAAAATCAAATTTAAGTTTTTATCAGTTTTTTTCATCATTTGTCCGATTTCTGTTAGATTTAGTTTTTATTATTTTTATTTTGGCGTCAGTTGCTCGCAACCACCGAATTTATTTTATAAATTTGACACCAAAATCGAAATTAAAAAAAAATGAAACCGCGAATTTTGAGTCGGTGTATAGTGTACCCATTGGGTACGCTAAGCACGCCCGTGCTTTCCGCTACCCAAATTGGTCTGCATTATTTGTTTTTATTAAGGTCAATTTGGGTACGGAAAGCACGGCGTGCTTAGCCGTACCCAAATTGGTCTGCATCGAAATATGTTGGGAAATGCAACCGTTCATGGTTATGCGTCATTAGGGTGGTTAGGATTTTACCGATTACACTGGAGCACCAGTGATAGAACCGCATGAGTAAGTGGTCAGTCTGGGAGACTTATTTGCAAAACGAAACCCTCAGTACGGATTCTGTTTGAGTTAATGGGGTTAACATTTCTCAAAAGATAATTCCGACCGATGAAAAAAAATTCGAGCCTCCAAGTGGTCCACATTTGAGTATATGCAAAAAACAACCTTTCGGGCTTGTGAAGGCGCTATAAAGGTTCATTTATATTGATTTTTTGTTGTGATCATACCGATCGCCGGCACAAAAAACTTCAAAAAAATACGTTACTCAGGGGTTTCGTTGCAGATAGTTCTCCCTGTACTGACCCTACTTATTGCGGCATAGTTATGCCTATCCCACTGTGCTCCAGTGCAGTCGGTTGAAATTCCTCAAACCACCCCTATGACATAACCATGACGTTGCGTTTTTTCCACAACATATTTCAATTCAGGACAATTTGGGTTACCTAAAGCACGCCCTGCTTTCCGTGCTTTCCATACCCAAATTGACCTAAATAAAAACAAATAATGCAGACCAATTTGGGTACGGAAAGCACGCTCCCGAATTTTTAGCCCATCGAGAAACCAATTTCATGGAATGAATTTAACAAATTGAATTCGGTGGTTGCGACGCCTTTAAAATATGACAAGTTAAAGTAGAATAAAAATTTCGTAATTTTTGATAAAAAAGTCAAAGAAATTTTTCTTCAAAAAAAGGACAAAAGTAACTAGGAAATATCTTGTTTTTTCATTTCAAGGGTTTAGCAAAAAGAGAACCTTCAAATACAGTAAGTATTTATACTGGAGACAAACTAAACAGTGGCACTGATGCCAAGGTATGGATAAATCTCATGGACGAAACAGGGCGACTCGAAAGTGGAAAAATCGAACTTGACGGGAAATTCGAAAGAAATGACGTTGACAAAATCGACCTTGAATTAACTGATCATTATTCTCCAATGAAATATATTTATATCGGTCATGACAATTCGGGGCGTGGACCTGGTTGGTACCTGGATAAAGTGGTCATTCACTCTTTATCAAACGGTATTGAGCAAACTTTTGACTGTGCCGATTGGCTAGAGCAAAAAGGTAAAAATACTTCACAACGAAAGCTGACTGAAAATAAATCAAAGCGTCGAGAAATTAAGGAGGCGGAAAGCTGGGTGGCTAAAATTTTTACGAGTGATGTAAGGGGGTCTGGTACGAATGCAAATGTGTTCGTTCAAGTTTATGATTGCACCGGTGCGCGTTCTGAAGAAATTGCTCTTGATAATAAAACTGATAATTTTGAAGCTGGCCAAGTTGATCGTTTTAATCTTGAGTTGCCTCCAGAATTTGCAGATTTGTATAAACTCAGAATTTGGCACGATGGATCTAATCCGATGGCAGGATGGCATTTAGATAGGGAGGTATAACATTTTCCTCGAGAATTTTCAATCTACTATTTTGCTATTGAAAATAAACAATTAAGGAAAGCAATTTCACTTTTAAGGGTGGGGGACCATATCTCAGTTTGACGTATAAAACTTTTTGATACACCTATTTTGTAGAGAATTTTCCGCCAAGTTTTTTTACTAATAATTTTTTTTTGGTTTTGAGACAAAAACAAGAAATTCACAAGTCGTTCCTGAGATTTTGGAAAAAAAATCGGAAAAAGGCTTTCGTTCGGACCTTAATCCAGGTTTTTCGATGAATTTGATGCACAAATTGTAAATTTTCTATATATTTTCAAGGAGGAGTAAGCTTTTGCGTGAGGCTCCCAAATAAGCCGTTTGACCACTAAAGGCAAAATTAAAAAAAGGCTTTCGCTTGGAGATGCGCATTTATATTTGGAAGTTATATTGCAAATAACATGAAAAAATGATGAGAAATGAATGAGAAGTAGGCTTTTTAGTACTTTTAGGTACGCCTACTAAACATCATTTTCTGAGCGTAGGTTGAAATATCAGATGCTCTGAATAGTACTGGCAACTTCCTTAAGAGTTGTACTACGTATTTGAAAACAAATTAATTATTCCTGAAGCCAGGTTTCTCAGAAACTTCACTTGAAAATGTGTAAAAAAGAGCCCAAGTATCGTCCCCCACATCCTTAACTCGTAGACTCGATTTCTGGCAAGTAGTGACCATCAACCATTTAATCGCATTTTACGACGCTTAATCATTAATGACAAGATCAATTATACAGTTATTGATAATTTACAATTGTAATTTACAGTACTTATTTTTTGCAAAAATTTTTTGGATCACCAAATAAAACATTTCGTCGTAATCAAATAAAAATCTTAGATTTTTTTCCATCACACCAAAGCCCAAAAATGATCACGTGACCGTTTATTCAAGAAATAAGCTCGGTCAAAATAGTACTGTTTTTTCAAAAATTGCTTAAAACACTCTTTGAAAAAAATTAAAGGTTTTTAAGACTTTTTACCATTACACCAAAGTTCAAAAACGATCACGTGACCTTCAAATTAAGAAATAAGGTTTTGGTTCAAGTACACAAATAGTGCTGAAATTACGCCGAAAAAATTTGTGGGCCAATAAACACCTAATTTAAGAGTTTTGAACATAATGATGTGAAATGTGACCATTTTTGATCTTGAATGACCTTTAAGTACATAATTGACCAATAGTTGCTAATATTTTCATGAGAAAGTCGACCCTACCAATTATTTGGCGGTACTTTCAAGTTTATACGATGAACTTGAAATTGACCTTGACCTTGAACGAGAAATAAAATATTCCACAACAATTTAAGAGTCATTTTACTAGAAAATTTTGTGGAACACATATAATTATTTTTAAACAGGGCGATAGCAAATCATTTGAAGTTTAATATAAGATGGTTTCAAATATAAATAAGGGTTTAATTCTATCTTATTATTGCACTTTAAAGTGTAAGTGGAGGTAATTTTCGCAATTGTTTTTTCTTATCCTCATTAAATGTCTTTTAATTTGTTTAAATTTTTTTTTAATTGTATAGCAAATTGGCTGAATATTATTTTAAGCTAATAAAAAATGTATGTTGATAATGAAACTTTGCTTATATGGCTCGATTAAAAGAATGGTCACTACTTGCCGGAAATTGAGTCTGGGTACAGATCAATTTCTAAAGTCTACGAGTTAAATAAAAATGAAACTATTATAATAACTTGGAACTACAACTACAAACTAAAAAATACCGCATGAGTTTCAAGTAACGTCAACATAAAACTTGCAACGAAAAAAAATCTTAATTCTTATTTAAACGACAACTTATAAACAAAATTTGTAAGTCAAACCCACTTGATTTTTGAAAAATTAATTTTGTTCTTTCAACTTATCTTATAGAAAGTAGCGGACAAGGAAACGAGATTTTGTGAAGGTTTCAGATAAATCTAAAGTAACCGAATAGTTAAATTAAAATCGTAGAAAATATTTGTGCTTTATCCTTTTAAGGGGGTCGGTGCATTTTGACAGATACGGATATGGGTCTTGATGAAAAACTTTTCACTGGGTTTATATATTCTTCTCAATATACCATCAAAATGATGTTTCATAATCCAGGCAACTTTTGTAACTAGAGAACTTTCGAGTTATTGCTTTTCAAGAAAATTTTGAGTTCGAATTAAACTTTTCGAATTCGACAAATTATGAGAAATTTTTGAAAAAAGTTCCGAACATTATGAAAAAATTCCTTATTTTTTGTTTAAATCTTTTTAACAGTATTTGTTTCAAATCAACGAAAAAAACTCTTCAAAATGGCCACTTTAACTTTTCGCGTAGGTGACCAAATATTTTTTATATGCTATAATAGCATTGCTATTTGAAAAATCATATGATATTTTTTTTGCATTTTCGGTCGAAACTATTTGGAATTATTTTTAAAATTTTTCTCATTTCTTGTTCAAAATTTTTAAAATTTTTCTCATTTCTTGTTCAAAATTTTTCAAACTAACTTTCCTGGAATTCTTAGCTGCGAATAGTGGGAATGGCTATTTTCACTATATTCAAATATGTCCTCGTTTTGTTTCTTCGCTCTTGTTTATACTCTGAATCATACTTTATGTAACGAACTACGGTTTGGGAGAAATCCATAAAAGCCCTTTTTAATCAAGAATTAAATTATTTTTATTTCACCGAGACTTGCCTAATTGGTTAACCGACCTGTTCACAATTTCAAATTTAATTTATTTAACTCACGAAAAAAAATATTTTTTTCGATGTGCTAAAATTTTGGTTTTTTTCGTCTTTTTTCAAAAATTTAAATTTTCGATTTTGACTTAAAAATCGTATGCATTTAAAATTAAAAATTTTCAATAGTGAACAGGACAGTTTTTTAGGGTTCCTAATTAATAAAAAAATAAATTAAATTTTGCTGTAATTTAGACACCTTCGATATCAAACGCGCGTTTTTTGAGTGTTTTTTCAAAAGACGATTTATAAAGTAAAAATAATCAATCTGAAGAAATTTAGATTATACAAAGTAAGCTGAAAAGTGGCAACTTGTGTTCGAAAAAGTTTTTATCCGAAAATTTTGAAGTGGCAAAAAGTTTCCGATCAAGACAAAAAAAATTGAAAAAGTGCAAATCTCAAAATGCACCGACTTTGTTAACACTTTTTCGTTAATCTAGGATGTGCGGGCTGAGGAAGCCAATCCTAACACTCCTAAGATCCCTCCTAGCCACTCATGAGGCCGCTTTTCAGCCCGCACATCCTAGATTAACAAAAAGGTGTTAAAGGGTTATGAAAAAATATTTCATCAAAAAACCAATAGATTACTGAAAAATTACTATTTTCTGGCAAAAATTCTCGTCGAAATTATACCTTTGAACAGGATCGAAATTGCTAAAGCAAATTCTGATGCTACCTACGAATTTTTTTGCGGAAAATGGTTAGCTACAGACGAAGATGATGGCGAAATAGTCCGAGAATTACCAGCAACTGGTAAATCGATCAAAAATCCCGGGACAGTCAAAGATTATAAAATCACTGTAAAAACTGGAGACACTTTTGGAGCTGGTACTGATGCTAATGTCTTTCTAAATATTTATGGTAGCATGGGGGATACCGGTAAACGACCTCTTGAAAAAAGTCAAAACAGAAATAAATTTGAACGCTCAAATGCTGATGAATTTACGTTTCAATCCGTAGATCTCGCAGAAATTGATCACATACAAATAGGTAGGGTGTCTACCAGGGTCCCTAATCCAGGGACTATACAAACCAACTAATTACTGATAAATCATTGCATACTTATGAATAAATCATTCCCTCTGACTTATTTGCTCAGAACTTTTCGACACGTTTAATTAATTAATTATTTAAGTAAGCCTATGTGTTCGTCGGAAAGATTATTTTTTAAGTTTCAAAATTTCAACTTCATCGTTGATAAACAGTTTCAATAGTTGCATTTCAGCCTCAATTTGTATTTTTTGATAACGAATCTTGAATTATACATTAAAAAAATTATCATATCAACTTCAATTTAACTACAGGATGTAATTTTTTTACCTTCTTTTTTCCAAATTGGATAGATTTGAATTCTGCCGTTTTGATTGGTTGAATCTGAGAAAGACGTAGGTTTTTGCCAAAATTAATCGTTCTCATCAGCGGATAGCAATCTATCCAATTTGGAAAAANAAAAAGAAGGTAAAAAAATTACACCCTGTACAATGCAGTTGATGTAAAATGGCTATAAAATAAGAGGTTATCGTGTGAAAAATCGATGTTTACTTCATAAAGTTTCATCAAGCAATAAGCGCGTTCGATTATCTTTAGCCTATTAGCCGGGTTTTTTTAATGTCCACAATTATTCATTTCAATAAGAGCTTGAGATAAAAAATAATCTGCACGTTAGTAGTCTTCAAAAAATGTCCCTAAAATCCCAGTCTTTTTTTCATAAAAGGCTTTATTCCCCCAGTGAGCATCCAAAAAATAGGCCATGATAATTGGGGAGGAAATGCTGGATGGTTCCTAGATTCTGTGGATATAACGGACCCTATAACTAATGTGACAAAAACGTTCATTTGTGGACGTTGGCTGGATCAAAAAAAAGAAGATGGAAAACTTATTCGTGATTTATATCTGGATGGGAATGAAATGCTTCATCTTACAAGATATACTATTAGGACAAAGACTTCAGATATCATGGGTGCTGGGACTAATGCAAATGTAGCCATTCAGTTATTTGGTGATAAGGTAAATTAGAAATTTAAATGAGCTTGATTATGATTGATCGAAACTTTAACGAATTGAAATCATTTTTTTTAATTTGACTTGAAATGGAGTAACATTATTTTAATTAATCGAAAACGGTAATTATAAATTAATCAGAAAAAAATATGAAAGACTAAACCTTACTGAAAATAAGTACTGAACTGTTTTGCTTTGAATCAGATTAAACATATATTTTCTGCGAACTATGACGTTTTTGAAAAAAATCATGAGCCCTTTTTTTGAAAAATGATTTTTTGACAGCAAAACTTGTTATGAAAAACCTTTTTAATATGTCAAATCGACAATTTTTCCACTTCATAAAGTATTAACTCACTCTTGTAATGAATTTAATATGTTTTGTGCGCTTTTTCCCCTCTTTTATCTCTCAGTATTTATTTTGAAGGGTTGTACTACGAACACAAGAATGTGTCAGGTGCGATTAGGTCGAGCGACTAATTCGCATGATAAGCGAGAAATCCGACTAGAAATATCAGGCAATGTGGTGTTACACCACTGGTGTAGTTGGTAAACACACTCAAATTATGATGAGAGAGCCGTGGGTTCAAGCCCCGACTTGTCTATCCCCCCCTTTCAGTCATTACGGACCTAACAATGTCTCACTGGATTTAAAAAAACCATACGGCAGGTTCACCCTTAATTGATACAAACGGTACAATTTTTTGGGTCGGTCAATGTGTCTCTATCTGGTACAGTAAAAAGGTGTTTTTTGAAATTATGCTTATATTTATGAAAGCCCCAAACGGCAGAAAAAAGTCGTCCAAAATGTACTTTTTTAATTTTGGCATTTTCCGGACTACAATTGATTCACACTGAAAACCCCATAACAACGCGCCGACTTCAATTAACAATCAGTCATGAAATTTTTAGGGCTCTTCCGAACTCACTCCCTTGAAACTGAATGAAAACAAAATTCGTGATAAATTTGAAAGAGGTCAAGTTGATATTTTTCATGCTGAGTTTCCTAATGTTGGACTTATCGAGCGAATTAAAATCGGCCATGATGATGCAGGAGCTAAAGCTGGATGGCATTTGGAATATGTTGAAATTGAAGTACCTGAAATGGGCATGTTTTATACTTTTACTTGTAATGCATGGTTTGCGTCTGATGAAGACGACCATCAAACTTGGCGAGAGCTATACTCTCCGGTAATAGTTAGGGTTAAAATATTTTCTTAAAAATTTCGAATTTATATCCTGAATTTGTTTTGCACATAAATTTAGGCATATAAATATGCATACATACACATATACATGTATATATATATTGGCAACTCGTTGTACATAGCAACTTTGATCACGTTTTTCGACTTTTCAACATAGATGTTTTAGAGCGTAAATTACTCTGCGTAATGGTCAATTAGTAAAGCGTAAATGGGCAAAGATGACTCGTCTATTCTTATAAACCACTAAAACCCGACGAATTTGAAGGGAATTTTTGTTATTTTAACTTTGTAGATTGAATCAAGGAAAACAAGAAATACTTTATTTTGTATAGATCATAAAATATGAAATAATATTTAGAAAATTATTTGTTTTATTTTGGCAATTTAATTCTGTTTTTTCAACTTTTATACTTCTGAAAAAAATATGATTTGACTTTCAATATGAATTATTTTCTAAATAAGTGAACTCGAATAAATTTTTTTTTACTTTATTTCAGTCAAGTTCTGTTTTTAGCTAATGCAGCATTAGTAATGCTTTCAAATTAAAATATTATCCTGGTTATTTTGACCCTCATAACAGACAATCGTGAAGGCACAGTCTCTTACCAGATTGAAATTCATACTGCTGATGAACGATGGGCAGGAACAGACGCCAATGTTTTCATTCAAATTTACGGTGACGGTACAAAAACGGAGCAAAAAACCCTAAACGACCGCAGTGATAACTTCGAGCGAGGTGCTATAGACACTTTTAAACTCGAAGAAATCAACGTAGGAGAAATTACAAAAATCCGACTTGGACACGATGATGCGAAAATGAATGCTGGATGGATGGTGCATAAAGTTGTCATTTCTAAGAAAAATGCGAAAAATGAAATTGAAAAAACTATTTTCGTTTGTAACAGATGGTTTGATAAGAAAAAAGATGATAATCAAATTATCAGAGAACTTGTGCCAACAGATGAAAGCGGGAAACCTCTTACAGCTGGGGTTTGAACATAGAGATTTGTCATTCTTTCAATTAAAATAATTTACTATTTTTTTTAGTCCAAAATCTGAGATAATCTTCCCTCAAAATCAGTGCTTTTGTCAGAACGCTTGAAATTTTGTTGAAATAATTGTAATTAAATATTTTTAAATTGCCTGCTGAAATTACAAAAATTTTATTTTTCCTATTCAATCAACGAATTAAAACTCTCAGTTGCTTGAATGGCACTGCGCAGCCATTTAAACTTTGAATGTTTTTTGGAGAAAATTACAGTATTTATTTCGGGAAAAATCTCAAATTCTTCGGAAGAAAAAAAAACAAATTTAAATAATGAAGTACGACTGAGTTATTTTAAGCTGCCAGTTAACCCGAGTTAAATTACATATTTTTTTTCAATTAAACTCATAAATTTTGCTTGCAATCAGCTTGTATTTTGCACCTACAACTAAAATTTTAAATCCCTACTCACAGCGCTTGTCTTAGTCGAATACCGTCTCACCACCGTCACTGGATCCGAACGAGGTGCAGGTACAGATTCCAACGTTTTTGTCACAATTTTCGGTGAAAAGGGCGACTCTGGTGAACGTCAGCTCTCGTCAAGTGATAATTTTAATAAATTTGAAAAGGCGCAAGAAGACACTTTCAAGCTTGAGTTGGCCGATCTTGGAGAGATAAAATCCATGAAAATACGACATGATAACTCTGGGGCAAAATCAGGATGGTTTTTAGATCACATGAAACTTTCGTCAACAGCACTCGAAGAAGAATTGGCCTTCCCTTGCAAAAGATGGTTAGCAACTGATGAAGAAGATAATCAAATACAAAGAGCTCTTGTCCCAGTTCCAGGTAAATAAATAAAAATGAGCAAATATTTAAAATTTTTCTTATGATAAGCAGCTTATCATAAGCTATCACAATTATTCATTCTGGGATAATGCTGTTTGAATCCTGTTAATTGTATCAATATGTTCAAAAAATAGTGTTTTCTTATAAATAATATAAGTAGCGTGTCCATCATTAAATGTATAGAAGTACTGGGTGGATAGTTTTGAAAATTCTTGAGGGCAAATAATATACAATTTTCAGAATTTTCTTTGCCGATTTTTAAAATTGCTTGTAACGCCTGCGAAAACATTTTTTTGTTGAAAATTTTTCAAATTACTTAGAAAAATTTCAAAATCCAAAGTTCCAAAAATCATAAAACAAAAATAAGGACAAATAGAGACCGTAAAGCAATTTTTATATGCTAGTTCCAACAATCTAGCCGTGAAAAAAATAAAAGCTCTGCGCTAAGCTGCGTTGGTTAGTTCCAACACGAAAAGCCCCCTTTTTTAATGAATCACAAACACTTTTTTTCATGCAAAATACTATTAAAAAAAAATTAACCCACCACTAAACGCGCCATAGAATTCTGCATAAAACCCAATATATGAAAGTTCAACCCAGAGTGGTAGATTTTTGCCCATTTGGCCAAATGGTCGATTGGTGGACACGCTACATATCCTTTTTGCACTTAAAGTTTGGTTCCAGTATTACGGGGAGTTGATTTATTGGGATTTTTCGCCTATGTTTTCACTTCCGGAAAAATTATTTCGGAACTAGACATGAAAATACAAATGTGAGATTTAGCCAGTTTAGGAAAGTGTTTAGTGCATGCATAACAGTTAAAATAAAAATATATTGGTATCTAGGGACAGATATTTTTTTTCGGAAGTGAAATTTTCTAAATTTTCAACTTCAAGTATGCGATGAAAAAATGTTAATTATTATAAAATTGAATTTAAGCAATCAAAGAAATTGTCAACATTGTACTTCATTACCCATATTTACTTTGAAAATAATAGAAAAAAATGGTAATAATCTGCTTTTATAGGGGAAATAAACATTTTTAATCAAAAATCATGATTTTTCATCAAAATTTTTAACTTATTTATATATTACTTTTGATTAATGAGATATAATCAAAGCGGCCAAAAGTTTGACGTAGGCCAGATACTTGTGCATCGTTTCCGACAAAAATGTAACTTTGAAGACAATTGTTGCGACCGTGTTTCACGTGATATCCATTATTATTGCCTGAGTCACTTTTAAAAACTTATTTGCCTGTTAAAAAGAATAGGGAATAAGTTTTTAAAGTGACCCGGGCATAATAATCCATATTAGTATACCTTGCTTTTTCTCACTATGTTTTCTAGAACTAAAAATTAAAATCCTAGATATAAAATTTCGGATTGCAAAAATATTACCTTTCATGTTCCTTATGCTTGAAAAAATTGAAATTCCAACTACCTTAAGCTTCTGTAAACAACAATTCAAAAGTAGAGCCACAATTGTGCTCTGGTGCCTTGGCGGAACTTTTTTTCATATGCTCACAAGGGTTAAACTCATCGATTTTGGAACTTCAAGTGCAAAAAGAATATATCCCTATTCCAACCTAAGTCCATGGTGAAAACGTTTCTGACCTCAGGGCTGGAGTTTGAATCCCAGTGTACGACTCGTCTTGTTATATCCCCTATTCACACTTTTGTTAATATCCCGGCCTACTTCTTAAAAACAAACTACGTTTCCTAATCAGGGCCGGGATATTAACAAAAGTGTGAACAAGGGATATGAAGCGGGACAAGAGACAATACAGGCCAAGAGACCCTCATTATTATTCCGTACACAATCACCAAAAGAAAATCAGTTGGGTCCACTGGGATTCGAACTCCAGCCCTGATGTCAGAAGCGTTTTCACCATGGAGTTCGGTTGGGAAAAAGATATAAGCTATTAAATAGTATACAAAAATTTGTTTCGGTTGTTTGAGACGTAATAATTATATATTTATTTCAATTTAAAAATTAAATATTAAATTAAATATTTTATTTGACATGTTTCGCGTTTTGCATCTTCAGAGTGAGAAAAAATCGAAAATTATAAGCAGAAATAGTTTTTTGTGTCGAAAAATACGGTGCAGACCAAAACGCCCGTCACTTCCAGAAAGCGAGAACCTGGCCGCGAAATTTGCCGCGAAAGTAAACAAACTGTAAAACAGATTGCATTTTTAAATTACCGAACATAAAACTCATTTCCGACTGATTAATGTGAAATTAATCCACTTTCGGCGATATTTTTAATTGCATATAATAAGACAAAAAAATTATAATTCTCATAAAATAAAAATATGGAAATAAATCGTGTGGTACCATATTTATCCCGTTTCCTGAGATTTTGAGAACACCTGACGATATCACTGCAGATGCAATTCCGGAAACCTTCTTACATCTTGATCTACAAACTGAAAATATTTTTCAAGAATTTAAAACGGAATTGGATAACAAATTTTTTCACAGCGACGCAGAATTAAGTTTAATGCATGCAATTCCTCAAGTTTTTCCAAACTCTCATACAATTTTGTGTAGCGTTCACATTTTACGTAACCTTTTAAAAAACATGAAATCAAAAATTGACACAAATATTTTGAAAAAACAAATCCTATCGAAAGTTTGGAGAACTTTGAGTGGTTCACTTTTTTCACCTCTTGAAAATTCTAAAATTTTAAAAACAGTCAAAAATTTTTTAAAAGATCAAACAAAATTTTTGCCAAAATCTCTTCAACCAGGTTTCAAAAAATTTCTTGCATATTTACCAAAATTTTACTTTGCTGATTCAGCTCTTTTCCGAATTTTCGACCGGTAATCACTTCGGATGAGGAATTGAACTCGGAATTTTGAATTTTTTCTTACTTTCTGTTTATCTTTCAATCTGTATATTATTTGATAAAATAAAAAGTGATCAATTAAACTTTCTTATATATTCAAAAATATCAATTAAACAAAAATACAATAAGTTCATATAATTTGGTATCATTTTCATTGTCAAAATGTCACGATCACAAATCAATAAAAATATTTTCAAATTTAAATTATATTAAAAATATTATATTTTGGTAACAAATTGAGTTTCGCGCGCTGTTTGATACCACTCTTACATTGCAGGGCGAGTTTATTTACTTCTCGCGGCCAGGTTCTCGCTTCCTGGAAGTGACTGGCGTTTTGGTACGCTCCTGAAAAATATATGACTAATCGGGCCTTAGTTTGGCTAAATTAGATATTATTGAAAATGAAATCCAAAATGGTACCGTACTCGCATACTATCGCTATGTAGACAATATTTTAGTAGTGATCAAAAAAGACAATAAAAATGAATTATTTAATAAATCTGTAAATTTGAACAGTGAAATTGGTTTTTTAAGAATTTGGCGTCATTGGAAAATTTGATTTTTTATTAATTAAAATTTCAATTTTGAACGAATACGAAAAAACAAAAACTTCGTGCATTCATTATAGCCTGTGAAGAAATAAATTGAGAATATAGCAAATTCACACCTTCACCATTTTCAGGCGCCACTTTGATTTCAAATTTATAATCTTTCTTTACTAAAGAACCAATTCCGTAAACTTTTGAACCCACGGATCTACTTTCGAGCGTTATCTCTTCGTACTATTATATTTAAACCCCGCACAAAATACTGTTTTGCTCTTCTTTAAAACGCCTCTTATTTAATATATCGAGCCAAAGTCACAAACAGGAATTTTGAAAAATTGACAGAATTAGAGATTAATTGGCTAGCCGGATTAAGAGCATTGGTTTTAAAAAAACGAGGGTGTTTTTTTACTAAACTAGTTCGTGCAAATAACTTAAAATAAAAATGCCTAAAAAACTTACAGGGTGCTAAGATTTTTCCCTTCTTTTTTTTCCAAACTGGTTACATTTTGAGAGAGGAGATGTCAGCTGTGGTGTGGATAGGAATCTGAAGCGACGGGGTGAGTGTTAAACATGCCGCCTCTCGGCCAAACAAGGCACCGTTATTTCCTAGTTCTAGATTCTTACCATTTTTGTGTTTTTTTCACTCTAAACGAGATATTAGGAATTCTTCAAATATTCACTTTCCTTTTTTGTAGGAAACTTCACACCTTAGTCATGGGGCAAAATTTAACAATTTCAGTGATAATTTTCACCTTGCATTTTTTGGTCAAATTATTGATGCCACCATTAGTTAGAAAAATATTTTATTCAGTTAGATAAATGCAAACAAAGGTCGAAATTCTATCAGCTTTGGAACTCAAAGCCGCAATTGATAACATACACGTTCAAATACATACTCAGGGAGATAAAATGGGCTGTGGCACAGACGCGAACGTTTACATTCGCTTTTCGGCGAAGACAATTGATTCTGGGAATTATAGAATTGAAATCCTCAAATAATTCGTAACAAATGGGAACGAGACCAAATGATGAATTCACAATCGAATCTGTCGGCTTGGGAGTTTTTGAAAAAAATCAGGTATTGGTTCATGATAACGCTGGATTTTAAGCCAGGATGTATTGTTAACTCGGTTACGACTTTAGACATGAATCTGTACCCAGACTCGATTTCCGGCAACTAGTGACCATTCTTAGATCGAAGCCATATAAGCAAAGTTTTTATAACATATTTTCAATAGTTCTAAAACTATTTCAGCCAATTTGCACAATTAAATTAAAATAAATTACTAAAAATTCCCGTGTAACAAAAGCATTTAAATTGGGGATGAGAAAAAAGTAAAATTCCGCGAAAATGTACCCCCAGTGGACGGGCAGCAGTTGCAATAATTATAACGAATTCAAACGTTTATTTATATTTGATACTACTGTTGTAGTTAATCAAAGGCGTTTTCTCTAAGTTCCATTAACAAATTATTATAATTGTTTCGATCAAACATGTCTCTCGTAGGATTGACTCTGAAATTATTGTTTTAATTCCATTTGTGTGTCTACAACCAGGACGGAAGTCACGCCTTACGCGTTACTCGTCAAACTCGTTTTTGTTTCTAATTAATTATTTTTCGGGATTTTGGCTTCTAGAGGGTGCTTATTTCTAACCGGAGGCCAATTTTCACAAATAATGACAAACAGAATTTTGAAATTAAAAAAAAAACCAATCTGTATTATTTCATTTTCTCCACCTTCTCTCCGCCTACGCATTTCTTATGTCATCAGCATTTCGATAAGCTATGACTTGTCTTGGAGATCTGGCTCTATCTTAAACTGGGGCCATACCTGTTAATGCATTTTAGAGTCTAGAAATTGCGTTTAGATTCTTTGAGGGGTCCTTTTCGCATTGATTTGGTACTTTTTGAAAAAAAATTATATGTACAATGTAGCATTAATTTTGAAAATACTCATTACGTCAAAAAATTCCCAGGGTCAACTTCCAAAACGTTTTTAAGCTTTTTCTATTACGGAAGTCTGAGATAAAATCACGTGACGAATAATCCAAAATAAAGTTTAAATATGTCATAAATAATCCCTTATTTTTGAGAAAAATAAGATCACGCGTGACGTGTGTTGGAAATATATTTATGTTCAAAAACTCTAAATTAGGTGTTTTAGTCCTCAAACTTTTCGCGTTAATTTGAGTTACTCTTTGGGTACTTGGGCCAGAAAACCTCATTTCTTTAATTTGAAGTCACGTGTCGTTTTCAGGACTGAGTGTAATGTAAAACAGGTCTTAAAAACTTTTTAAGAACCACTTCACTTCTTTCAAAATTGATTTAGCAATTTTTATGGAAAAACAGTACTTACTTTTACTCACCTATTTCCTATAATACGGTTCCGTGATTCATTTTTGGGCTATAGTTGGTATTGGGAAAAAAAGTCTTAGAATTTTTTTGATCACGATATGAGAAGGTTTATTTTGTGATTTAAAAATTTTTTGCAAAAAACGGTAAGTACTGTAATACAGTAAAATTTTCAATAAAAAACGCACAAACGTATTTTTGTTTAAGTTTATCGATAACTTCTTTATAACTGGTCTATGTATTAATGTCTTTACGTCAGGTCTAAATGCGATTTAGGGGTGAATGGTCACTATCTGCCGGAAATCGAGTCTACGGAGTTAAGTCTAGGCATATTTTCAGTTTAGATTTTCATGCAGAGATCACATGTTAATATAAGCTGTTTAATCACTGTAAAAAAACGGTCTGGCCGAGTTTCGAGATATATTGACTTCAGGAAATAAAAATCAACGTATTGAGCCATATGATTGGTATCTGATGAGAATTTCAAAAACTTAAATT
>SCLH01000166.1:319778-331682 GCA_004367855.1 Oikopleura vanhoeffeni
AAAAAATTTGACTTAAAAAATCATTACCACTAACATTCCTTAATAGAAAAAATCGCTGAAAGTTTGAGATAGAAATTCCAATAAATCAGGCTACGACAGAAAAACGTCCAATGAACGTTTGGAAAATCTTAGACCTAGAACATTACGACTTCTCTTTTACAGTATCCAAGTCAACGATGTTCAAAATCCGCAATAAAAATTTACAAAATAATCAATATATTACCCTAATTACTGCCTAACAATCATATTTACCACTATAAAGATTGGTGTGTAATTCACCTTCGCCTAAAAACCTAAAAAAAATTATCTGACAACGCTGCGGTGTATGTTATATTACATATGTGACTTGAGGAAAATACCTAGGAGAAACTTCAAAAATTGCTTCTACACTGAATTCAAAATCATCGTACCGATGAAAACTTTCGTTCTATTCATACAACACATCGGAATTGCTCCACATACTCAACAACACATTTACGACCGTACTAAGCGTTTGATCATATACCAAGCCTCCGATAAACTAAGGTTAGAATTTTTTAAAAGCCATTTCCAATAGCTGAAAAAAACCTTCCTTAAACAAAATATCGTAATATTTGAAGGCGTACTAATTTTGTATGCAAACCTTCTTTGAATACTCAAAAAGACCATAAATCAGGAAACTTCTTTGTTCTTGTTTTTCTAAGGGACACCTGCAAATACTGGAATTACATTGAATATAATCTATCGGGCATTAATTTGCCAACTAAGGCCGATTAGTATATATTTTTCGACACAAAAAACTATTTCTGCTTATAATTTTCGATTTTTTCTCACTTCGAAGATGCAAACGCGAAACATGTCAATAAAATACAATTTTTTAAATAAATCAATTTATATACAAAAATGAGCTCTTTAGGAAAACGATGTCGAAATCATTCATATATATATAGTTGCCAATACATGTACGTTCATTAGAAATTTGCCCTCAAGAATTTGTTTGGTGGTATTTTTGAAGTGATAAACTTGAAATTTACTTTGAAGGTCCTCTACTGTACTTAATTCACTAAAAAGTAATTCCAACCAAAGTTTGACTGTCAAACTTTGACATTTCAAAGATGAGATTTTGTCAAAAACCGATCAGTACTGATGCGGAAAATGTACCGAAAGTTAATAAATTCGGAGCTTTTTAGCGCTAAAACGGAAAAAGGGTCATTGTCAGACCACTTATGATTGTACTTTTTGGCCAAAAATTTTAGCTAAGGAGTGCGTGAGTGCAAATTGCTGGAGAGCTGGAGAAAATGAGCCTTTTTCAAACTGTAATATCTTTCATGATTATTTAGTAATCATGTGATATTTCGATTTGATATTAAAGTTTATAACCTTGGGATGAATAAAAATAATTATCTTTTCGAAAATTTAAACGTTGTTTTGTCTAGTGAAGTATACGGTTTACTGTATACCGTAATAACCACGTATCCGACAAATTCATAAAACCGATATTATTTGCCAGAAAAATCTCTACAATATATTAATAATATCACATGTATGTATATCCTGTTCAGAGTGAAAAAACACAAAAATGGAGAGAGAGATGTCAGTGTGGTGTAGGATAGGAATCTGAAGCGACGGGTGAGTGTACATGCCGCCTCTCGGCCAATCAAGGACGCTTATTTCCTAGTCTAGATTCTTACCATTTTTGTGTTTTTTCACTCTAAACAGGATATTAGGAAATTCTTCAAAATTTCTACTTCCTTTTTTGTAGGAACTTCACACCTGTAGTCATGGGCAAAATTTAACAATTTTCAGTGATAATTTTCACCTTGCATTTTTGGTCAAATTTTGATGCCACCATTAGTAGAAAAATATTTTATTCAGTTAGTAAATGGCAAAACAAAGGTCGAAATTCTATCAGCTTGGAACTCAAAGCCGCAATTGAAACATATCACGTTCAAATACATACAGGAGATAAAATGGGCTGTGGCACAGACGCGAACGTTTACATTCAGCTTTTCGGCGAAGACAATGATTCTGGAATTATAGAATTGAAATCCTCAAATAATCGTAACAAATGGGAACGAGACCAAAATGATGAATTCACAATCGAATCTGTCGGCTTGGGAGATTTGAAAAAAATCAGGATTGGTCATGATAACGCTGGATTTAAGCCAGGATGGTATGTTAAGTCTAGCATATTTCAGTTTAGATTTCAATGCAGAATCACTGTTAATACAGCTGTTTAATCACTGTTAAAAAAAAACGGTCTGGCCGATTTCGAGAAATATTGACTTCAGAAATAAAAATCAACGTTTTGAGCCATATTGATTGTATCTGATGAAATTTCAAAAAACTTAAATTTGCACATTGCTTGTCCGCTAATATCCTCAAAAAAAAATTTCATAATAAATTTGCCGAGATTTTTTTTCAGAAAGGTTTTGGCGTTGCAGCGCGCTCCTGCGCCACCTGGTGCACAAAAAATCGCGGGAACATTACCAATCACATTTATTTGGTCTAATTACTTAGAGGAAAAATTTTCAGAGATTTTAATTTCGCGATGGGTACCCTTCATGAGAAAACACGATTTTGTGTTTTTTAGGGCGAATATCTCAACCCCCTCACACCCAAACGCCATTAGGGGACGCGAGATTTTTTAAATCCTCAAAATTAGGTATAAATAATAAATCCACAGACTTTTAATTTGAATGTGTCATAAAGTTCGCAATTCTATTTCGAGTAATTGTTTTAAAAATTTGATACGACTTGCAGTTCAAAAGATATTTTTTCCTATTTTTTTTAGGATTTTTGCCTAATTTTCGTAAAAAAATTCTAGCGTGAATACGACACATAAAATCAAAATTTTGAGGAGACTGATATTTAAGAAATTACCTGGGGCTACTCCTGGTACTATTATCTTTTTTCTCTGGTCTTTAGTGAGAGTTTTATTTTTTCTCAAGTGATTTCTCTAAAAGCTCAAAAAATTTAAAAACACTCAATTACGCAAATAATTATTTTTTGAAATAAATCAGTTCGATTTTTAGTCAGAATTCGATGCGAAGCGGCAAAGAGCACAGCTGAAGCTTGCTCAACTCGATATCATGCCGAGTAATCAAGCCTACACAAAAAATAAAACAATAAATTTATTTTTATCTTTAAGGGGGTAGCGGTCGCAAAATGGTACTTTTGTACTCCACTTTACCAGAAATACTAACTGCTTCCGAAACTTTTGGAATGGTTCATTCGGTAGATCTATCCATTAATCTTCAAAAAAAAACTAATCAGAATAAATTTTTGGCGATCCTTGGGAACCACCATGCAGCGAATTCTGAACACCTAATCAAAATTTCAAAATCTAATCTCCTGGCTAGAGCTCGCATACGATTTTCCTCAACTTGGTATGAACCACGAGAAACACTATGGTTGTATATGATGGTGGGATTTTTTTTAATTTCCAACTAGTTTTTTCTAGAACTGCGAAAAACCGGCCAATTTCAAGATGTTTCGTTATTCAAATTCTATCTCTTCCTAGGTTTACATTTTTCAGAATGCAGTATAAATTTGGGAAAAGATGGAGAGAAATATGTATTTTGTTATTATGATGGTGCAGATTTTAACATATTTTTGTTGAATTCTAAAAAATCGCATTTTAGTAAACCGAAAGTGAAAACTTGGAAAATGAAAGTCGTCGGATTTAGTCGAAAGTACCACCAAATCATCTTTTCCATACTTTGAGTTTTTCTGGTCAAAAAGTCGGTTTCAATGTTCCAAAAAAAAATACTCAGAAAAATTCTGAAAAAAATAAAAATTTCGAACTTTTTTTTGGATTTTTTTTGTTTAATAAGTTCATGCTTTCTGAGTGGTCCCTAGCAATTTCGTGCTATTTTAACACCCCAAAGTACCCTAAAAAGACTGCGACCGCTACCCCCCATAAAAATAGGTTTTCACGATTTTCGTAATGTTCTTTTTTGACACAGAAAACAAAATTTATCATGTTTTAGGCTAATGGATAAAGATATTTTAAATCAGAGAATATATTCAGAAAGACAAGGTTTGAGTTATTTATTTATAATTTGCATATCACTCTGGAAAGAAAAGTTTTTTGAAAAAAAACCTAACTTCATTTTTTTATGGCTTATATCGATCAAACATAATTAAATTTTTGGAAAATTAAATGTTTAAAATTTAAGTCTGACCTTGATCTCGATAAATTTAAAATAATTTTTACTTTTTTCGCCAATTCACCGTAATAAGCCTTCAAAGTTCAATCTAAAACTATTTTTATTCAATTTGTTTCTGATTTTCGTGCGTGCATTTTGGCGCAAAGCAATACAAAAACTCGTTTTTTAGACGATTGAGATGAGCTGTTTTAAATCAGAGACCATCTTTTAATAGCCAGTATTATATGTAATCTTTTGTAAATCTCTATTTTGTCTTGCATTTATCGAGCACACAGAATAAAAATTAAAAAAAATATCAGCCTTCAATTTAAGTCTATCCTTGATCTTGGATCATTAAAATAATGAATATTCTTTTGCCTTTATTATCTCTACAATAACCGCCCAAAGTGGCGTCCCCGAATGGCGTTTTGGGTGTGAGGGGAATTTCAATGGTTTTGGGTGTGAGGGGGTTAAATACTACACATCAGGGGTCGGCATAACTATTGAAAAACCTGATCGGATCGAACTTGATCGGATCGACAATTTCAAAAACCTGATCGGATCGACAATTTTAAAAACCTGATCGACTTTTTTTCGATCCGATCCGATCAGGTTATGCCGACCCCTGCTAAACATTGTGGAACCCAATAGTTAAATAAAATGTAATATTTGAACAAAAATCTCACATCTAGAATCATAATTAAAGATAACTGATTGCTCGACCAATCAGGAAAGAGCTTTAAAATAGAGTCATTTTATATCGCAAAAAGCCTATTTCTCCGTGAGTTTTGAAGGTAGGAAAATTTTTTGTAGCTTTTATTAAACACGAAATACGCACGCAGGTCTGTTACTATCGTTTTCAAAATTTTGAATTAAATTCGCTCCAGAATTGCCAAAAAACGTTTATTTGAGCTGATTTTGAGGGTGTCGCGCAAAAGCCTATTTCGCCCTGGATTTTTTAGTAACACATTTTAAACCTGTATAAATCATAAGCTAGTGAGTTCATGGAGAGCTGTTACGATCGAAACCTGAATTTCGATAATTTTTTGTCTTCCAAAACTGTAATTCTAATTCCTGAAAATCCATAAATTTTGATTAACCCCTCACACCCAAAACCATCGAAATTCCCCTCACACCCAAAACGCCATTCGGGGACGCGACTTTGGGCTGTTATTACGAAGATAATAAAGGCGATAGAATATTCATTATTTTTGATGACCCGAGATCAAGGATAGGCTTAAATTGGAGGCTAATAATTTTTTTTTAAATTTAAATTTTGTGTGCTGGATAAATGCAAGACAAAATAGGGGTTTAGTTTTAGGCACTTCATCGGAAAACCATACATTTTTTAAATCACTTCGATTACAAAGAAAATATACCCGTGCTATGAATAATGGTTTATTTAATCGGCTTTTCCTCATCGGTCTAAATCAAGTTTTCGTATTCCGTTGCGCATGCCGCACCGCAAAGTCAGCATTGACTAACTAGTTTCGACTTGCTTGGTGACTTTACTCGTCTTACGCATAAATGAAGTTAATTTTTTTCATAAAACATTTTTTCCGGTGTATGAGTATAAATAAACTATCAAACCTGGCTCTGATCTGATTTGGTCCTCTGTTATAAATATTCTATCTTTAGGATTATTCCTTTTTTCGTGTGCAAACAAGATTCATTTCGAAATGGTTGACTTTTTGAGATACAATTAATTTAGTTTGATCAATGTCAGCAATTAAGGGACAAATTTCAGTATTGGGTCGTGTAGGCTTGTCTCGGCCATGTATCAAAGTTAATCAAGCTTCGCTGTGTCTCTTTCCTTCGCCTCGAATTTCTAACTAAAATCAAACTGATTTATTCAAATATTATTGCCCGCATTGTTTTTTTGTTGTTTTATTTTAATTATAGGAATCACTTGAAAAATCTATAAAGCCGAAAAGTTTTATGCTCCAGAAAGTGCCTAGGTTTTCTTAATTTGGTTCCTCAGATTTTACTTTATTTTTCTATTTACGCTGAATTTTACAAAATTCAGCAAAATCCCCAAAGTAGGACAAATATCTTTCGAATGCTAGTCGTATCAATTTTAAAGCATTTTTGAATAACAATTGCAACCTCTATGACAAAAGTTTGAATTAAAAAGTCTGTGGATTTATTTTTCATTTTTTGGGATTTAAAAACTCCGCCCGATGGCGTTGGTGTGAGGGTTATGCCTAAATTGAACAGTTTATTCAAATGTTAGGGTGCATAACCCGGCTCCGAGTCAATTAATTACGAATAGATGTCGTATATTTTTTCCTGCTTTATCTATGTTGCCTGACCATTAATTGTTTCGCCTCATCAAAATCTTTTATCATTTTAGGAGATTGAGTTCGGGTTTTCATGCTTGAATCGTACATCGAGCATTATGTTTCGATTGTTGTACCAAACATTTTTTTTGTTTTAATACTTGACATCTGTCGGGTTCAAACCAAAAAAAATACTTTCACTTTTTTCATGGTTCCTATATTTCTGACGTGTTTGAACCAATAAATTTGATTTTTATTTTTGATTTTTCAGAACTTCATGAGAATTTTCCCCACTCAAGTTCAATTTTTTATTGTGGGTTTTTGAACTCTCCATAAAAAATCAGCAGATGAATATTAAATGTTTTGCTCTATTAATCCGATATGTCAACTATCGCGCGATTTATTTGCAATGTCGATGAAATTTTACGCTTGACTGTGCACTCCGTTAGTGTTTCGGCATGTCTTTTCTTATATGGTTTTGAAAATTCCCATTTTTGGTGTTAGGCGCATTTGTTTGTGTCGCTTTTTTTTAGTATTAAAACGCCATCTAAGTTCTCGATTTTTTCTCAAAAAGCCTGCTTTTTCTCTACTTTTTGCTTTTCCGTTTTTGGAAAATAAACTTTGATATTGTAGAAATTTTCGACTGTAGAGGTAATTGAGACCTAATTAGCGGAGCTACACCCGAGAGTCTGGATTGATTTTTGTCTGTTAAAAATTCTATAGTGGGTTGTTTGATTGTGCACAGTGAAAAGTGTTTTTATTATGTACTATAGTTTTATTTATTATTATATTTATTCGGTACGTTTGGCCTTTCGATTTCGGTAATGTTTTACAAACATAAGTTTCGAAATCTGTAAAAAATACGAATCTTAGATTTAAAATTCTTGCGAAATGTTAGGCTTATGGTAATCATTTGTGCCTTAAATGCGGAAACTCTAGTGACTCCTGTTATTTAGAGAAGTTTTATGTATTTGTTAAGAAGGCTTTTGCCTCGAAAAGACCCGAGTTGTCAGTATTTCAATGTCTATGAAATCTGTAGCTTGTCTTGTTTGTAAGTTTAGTGAGATTTGGCGTGTGAATTTCTTCAATTCTGAATTTGTTTACTCCAGTGGCATTTGCTTATATTAGTGTTTTCGGCATTAAAAGAAAGTTCTATGTTGTTTCTAGTTGGCTTTTTTTTTTTCACTATAGGAGTATTGATTGCGTACATTTGTGATTTACATGAACATGTTTTTTGTAGACAGGTTTGCATCGTTTGCTTAATTTGTTTATTGCTTTTTGCTTTTCGCAACGCTGAGTGGTTTGCTTAAGTTTTTATGGTTACTGGTTCTCACTTGTTATTTTTATTGACTCGTATTTTATGCAAAGCTAGACGATTTCAGCTGTAGGTTTTTTGGGCAGCATAAGTTACATTTTTCATCCAGTATTTTTTGGGAATCCGTTTCTTAAAATTTATGTTGTATGTGTGCATCTCTAAAGAAAATTTGGTTGAGCAGAGTACTAGGAATGTGCGCGCAGTGAATACGCTTTTAGTATGTTTTATCCTACCGTTTTTGATGTTAATATGTCTCAGAGTTTATGTTTTAAGTATTTCTTGTATTTGGTCGAGCCTACTGAAATCGTTCCGTTTAAAAGAATACTGTCATGGTGGTATTTTCCATCCCGGCTTATTTTTTATTTGCTTTATTAGCTGTTAAGTTTTGCGTTTAGTTTGAACTTGAATTCTTTATTGGTTTTAATTTTTTCCAGAGGATTAACTCTCGTTTTAGATGCAATTTGTTTCAAATTTGGGATGTTTGTGGAGTAAGGGTAGTGATTTGACTTTGATCATTCGAATTATTTTTATTTGTTTTTCTTGGTTTCTAACTGGGGCTCGCGAGGAGCTCCGCTTGTTTCCATTTTTTGATTCTTCTATTGTTCGAGGTTGGCTTGTCGTGTTTACTGTACTTTACAAATTTCGCACTAGCGTTTCTTTTTGCGAATCTGTAAATCCATGATGTTGTCTGTAAACCGGTACGACGTCGACGACTGTCGTAATGTGAGCTGGGCTCGTTTATCGCTGCAGTTTTTTCGTGCCATATTAAAATATTATCATATTTATTTATTGACTAACGTTCGCGTTTCGCATCTTCAGGCTATGTTTTTACACAAAGAAAAGTTCAAGTCTGTACAAAATACAGAATCTGAGATTTAAAACCTTCTTGCGAACAGTTTAAGCTTTATGAGTTTTTTTTGTTAGTTTGTTTAGATAAAATGTAAAACGTTTTGAAAGCATTGAACCACTTTTTTACATAAAATAAAAAAAATAATTTCCACATTTTTTTTGTTTATTTGCCTGAAATGTATGCTGTCATCTGCATGTGCCCCTTAAAAGTACTTTGAGTCTAAGCTGTATTGGGTTTAAAATACGATCAGCTATTTTATTATCCAATTTTCAGAAAAATATGAGATATCTGAAAATGTTTTTGTTTGGCTCATCATAAGGGTGCTCCGGTTCTTTATTTTGACTCGAAGCGGTCAGAATCAACCAAACCAGTTATTAAATTGTGACATGATTTGAGATTCTTGACCCTTGCTTACAGAGGTTAAAATTATTGGTGGTTTATGTCCCTACTAATTAAAGAAACCGTTGAGTACCCTTTTAAGCCCTTCGATCCTTCGTCGACACACCGGGCTGATTGCATGTATATCACGTTCCGATAAATTTCTTGTTAATTAATTACTTTTAGTAGTTTAAAGGTCACAATACTTCTAGATTATGAAAGTCGGGCAAATTCTTATTGTAGCATCAACGTCACTGCAATCTAATCTAGCCAACCTCTCAAAATTTATTATTGTACGCATTACGTGTTGCTTTCTTTTTTCAAGTTGCTAATTGATTCCACGTTATGGTTGAACGACCAAACATTGAATCGTTTTATTGGCGGCTCGCACTTATGCATTGGAAAAAGAAAGACAAACGTTACATGCTGTTTTAGGTTCAATAGTCTTTTCCAACGAATGCCCTTAAATTGAGACTAAACCATTAGCGCGTTTTCGCAATTCAAATGTCGTCCTAAGTGATTGTTTGAGTATGATGATGGCACGGGTGTGGTTTGGTACCGCTAAAGTTGATCGGCCGTCATTCTAAGCATCCTAAGAAATCTTCTACATCGTTGGATTGACACGCGCTTTGCCTCATAGGTTGTCTCTTTTAATCCTGGTTGGAAAGAATAGTATACGTTATATTTTCTTGACTTCATGAGAGATGGAGCATTTATTCAAGATGCCTCTATAAGTTCTACATTTGATAAAGCCTTTCTTGTTTTCCATTTTCAGGGACAATTTGCCTTTTTTTTAAAAGAAAGTTTGCTCGTCAGTTTGATCGATGATGGCTTTTTTCAAGGGAACATCTTTCAAATTGATGTGTGTTGCGTTTTGGTTTTGGTAGGAAAAGTCATGAAAAGTTTTAGGATTTTTTAGTATAATGTTGGAATCCTTTCATTGAATAATTTTGCATTGAATGCTTTGAAAATTTATTGAGGCGCAAATTATTTTTAAGGTCGTTGCGCATGTTGAAATTGATGCTCGCTCACAGGCATTGCCTGGATTTTCCTTTGGAAATGGTTTGATGCACAACTGAGGAGTGGCTTTTGAGCTGATCTGTCCCGATCACGAGATCTAACATTACGTTGCAAGGTCCATATGAATTACATCGTGAGTCTGATTCAAGGGAGTTTTTCTATATGAGAATAGCATGTTTAACCGCCTGTTATCTGTTAAGATTGATTCAGTTTTTCTACATAAGATTAAGCATTATTGAAATTTCATTTAGTTTTTTCCCTAAATCAATACTTATAGGTTGGACCAAATTTAAGGCCACTTTTTGTGTGCGGCGATATAGACATCCGATATCATCTTCTAATACAGCGCTCGTTATAGTAGCTCACGCAAAACTGGTTCGTCGGTTGTCGTTGGTTATAAAGAAATTTCAAACCGGCATATACCGAAACCGACATTGACATTCATTTTTTCATACTCTTTCTCAAATCGCTCAGACCTATTCTTAAGATATATATTTATACTTTTTTGTACTGTCTCACTTTTTCTTTAGGATGATTTACGAACCTCTTTCGAGGTTTTGGTACCACGAATGATATCGTCCGTTATTCGGGCCGTGACGGCCGTTTTACTGAAAGCTTATTTAACGCGGACCGATAATTTGATTGGCCATCTCGATGTTTTTGTCGAGAATTGAAGGTCGGAGTTATCGAAACTATCTCGGTCACTATGGTCTGTTTAACAAATGGTGGCTCTGAATAATGTGTCGAGAATTGCTAACGCGAAATTTGAATCTGCTCAATGAGTTATTTCGCATGCATCGCTGGCTCGGTCGTCGAGGGTGAATAACGGTAGAATGTCTCTTTACAGGGAATGCAAGCTCGAAATGAGTTTTAACCTTAATGTCTGATGGAGATAACGGAGTGGGTCAGATGCAATGGCATTTTTACATTTTTGGGAAAATGGGGAATCCAGGTTCCCGTTTAAAGACTCTAAACAATCGTAATTGACGAGTAAAATGATGTCTTCAAATTCACACTGGATTTGGTTGTGTTTTATAATCATATTCGCGATTGATATCAAGTTAGGGGCGAGTTTAGCGAGTCGTTATCATGAGAATGTTGAAATTCTTTTTCACTGCGAAATGGCTTTGTAGCAAAGAAGGGCCAGAAGGCCAGTTTCTGAACTTGTTCATGGATATGACCCTGAATGGCTACCCATCGCAAATTCAACCTATTCTGGCTCTATCTGTACTATGCATTCGTTGCGGGCAATCAGGAAGTTATCATTTACTGGAGCCTTCTCGACATCTCGTTTCCTTATGGTGTTCGTGGGCGTAGAGAAAATCCGATCGACAGCTTGGGTGAGCCGTGTCTGGCGCTTTGTTCTATTAACGTTTCTGTAGTTGAATTTCCGTAGTTTATCTTTTTAAGTTTCTCGCGATTATTTTGGAGAGTGTGCGTATTTCTTGCAGCACTATTTGCGTATAATAAATTTATTTTTTTGCATCAAAAAAGAAAACAGAATGTCTTAATTTGAGCCAATGTAACCAATCATAGAAAAAGGCGTAATTTCTATTAAGATTTAAACTAACTTGCGAATATCGTGATATATTCTCGTATATATATCATAGCTTTCTACAATGAGTTGGTTAAATTCCCGATTCTGGCTTTGATTTCTAAACTCTGTATGTGCAATTTTACGCGTGTACTTTATTTATTAATTTTTTCCAATTTTTTTTATTGAAATGTTTATTTACTTTAGTTCTGGCTATCGTGAAGTTTCAAAAACTATAATTTGGCCTTTTTTCTATTATTTCGTTAATCTTGATTTTTTTAAAGCTATGTTTAGCGACAATCATTGTCTCACTTTTTCAGGGTATTTTAGAGGAGTTGTCGGCCTTAGCAACGGAAAATCTTTAACGGATCGATATCATATTACAATTTTCTTCGATT
>SCLH01000167.1:832-26933 GCA_004367855.1 Oikopleura vanhoeffeni
AGTCTTGTGCTTTTAGATGCAGTATGAGCCGAAACTGTTTCTCCTAAACTGGTGGAGGAGATACCGTTTGACTGAGCCTCCCAATCTGAGCATTTCAAAAATTTAGGCTATAAATGAAAAGTTGAAATGGCTCCCAAGAGGCGCCGAATCAAAATTTTCAAAAAAACTTTTTAATGCATTGTCAAACAAGTCTTGTGCTTTTAGATGCAGTATGAGCCGAAATTGTATCTCCTAAACTGATGGAGGAGATACCTTTTGCCTGAGCCTCCCAAATTGAGCATTTCAAAAATATTACTTTTAGTTTTTTCGAGTTTTTGTCCGCCAAAAGCAAAATTCCGAGGAAAGGACGCTTTTGCATGAAATGGTGAAAATTGAATAAGAAAATACGTATTGCGTGTTTTTAGGAGGCTTTTTAAAAGCGTAGGTGTCGGCGTAGGTGGGATTTTATCAGATAATTGTTAAATTCGAAATCACCGTGAAAAGTTGTTCTTCAAGATGCAAAAGTTTTTGGGATATCAGCTCTGCTAGTGTATCCAAAAATAGTTTTGTAAAAGGTCAGAATCTGCGACACCCACACTCTTAAAAATGACATTTTCAACGAATTTTTGGGAAATTGCTTTTGTCCACACGATAGCATTTTTGCACCGCTAAATAATACGTTTCAAAGTGTCCATTTTTAGTTTTCAAGCTTGGTTACGAAATCAGAATTTCTATTGAAATTAGATGAAATTTACATGTTAGTTTTTGTCACTTCAAAATTTTTGGATGAAAACTATTTCGAACGAAAGTTGCCACTTTTAAGCTTACTTCGTATAATCATTTTTTCAGATCAATTATTTTTACTTTATAAATCGTCTTTAAAAAAAAACACTCAAAAAACGCGCGTTTGCTATCGAAGGTGTCTAAATTAAGGTGAAATTTTTTTATTTTTTATTAATTAGGAATCTTTTAAACCGACCCATCCACCGTTTAAAAATTATTAAATTTGTTTATATACAATTTCTACGTCAAAAATCGAAAATTTTGAAAAAAGACAAAAAAAACAAATTTTGGCACATCGAAAATAAATTTTTTTATTCATGAGTTGAATGAAATACATTTTAAACGGTGGATGAGCTTACCAATTTGACAAGTTTCGGTGAAATAATTTTTCTTTAATTCCGGATGAAAAGGGGACTGAATTGAAATTAGTTTGAAAATTTTAAACAAGAAATGAGGAAAATTTTAGAAACATTTCCACATAGTTTCGACCAAAAATCCCAAAAAATGTCATATGATTTTTCAAATAGCATATTAAAAATATGTGGTCACGTACGCGAAACGTAAAAGTGGACATTTTGAAGAGTGTTGATTTCGTTGATTTGTAACAAAAAAGGAAAAAAAAATTGAACAGAAAATAAGGCATTTTTTTATATTATGTTCGGAACATTTTCAAAAATTTCTCATAATTTGTCGAATTCGAAAAGTTTAATTCGAACTCCAAATTTTCTTAAAAAGCAATAATTCAAAAATTCTGTAGTTACAAAAGTTGCCTGGTTTATGAAACATTACTTTGATGGTATATTGAGAAGAATATATAAACCCAGTTAAAAGTTTTTTATCAAGAGCCCATATCTGAATCTCTCAAAATGCACCGAGGCCCAAAACACTAAATGTTAAAAATACCAAAAGAACATTTATAGGAGGAGGCACTATATCGCGACATAAACCTACGCAATTTCACGATTCTTAGCTGAAATTCCACTAGTGCCAATATCGCCGCGTGGGCGTTTGAGTTTTTTCTTACGAATTACTTTGAGCTCGCCATGAATGACGTCATACTACAAGATTGAATTGCTCAAATCTACTTCAGATTTTTCTTTTTAAATTTTTGTTTGATTGCGTTTTATCTTTCTGATTTTTTGGAACAGAGGGGCCTCCATTCTGTATTATAATTTTTGTGTTAAATATTTCCAACCGAACAAATTTTCTTTTTTTAATGACACTTGACGGTTGTCTTGAACTTTACGACATAAGTTTTTTTTCATTTCTTAGTTCGATCAATTCAAACAAAAGTTATAGGTTATAAGTTCTAGCATCTTAGTTATACTAATTTTTTTTTGAACTAATAGACTATTACTTATTAATCGGCTTCTGAAGATATAGCGATCACGGCGGCCACATTTATATTTCAGACATGACGTTTCGAATACAAAATTTTCTCGAAATTTCAGTTTTAGCACATGACGAACGTTTTGAGTCAAAAAGTAATGTATCCGAGAAAATCGAATCGAAAAAGGTCTTATCAAACGCAGAATCATTCATGTCTGAACTGACAATGTGGCCGCCGTACTCGTTAGGTCTTCAAAAAGTAGTAAAAATCTCCAGCAAACTGATTTTTTGGCACATTGAAGTTCTGCAGAATTCTCACATTCTGTGCTAAACACATTATGTCGTTCTGAATACATTACTTCACCTACTCAAATGCCGGTTTTTAGATAAACCCACTTGGTTTGAAATTTTGAATTTGCCCAGTTCGGTCAAAATTATGAAAAAAAATAGAAGAAAATTTTTAAAAGGTGCATCCGAAATATTTTTTAATTCAAATAAATGGATATAATTCAATTTCGAACTATCTATTTAGCTGTTTCTTCATTATAAAGCCCGTTTGAATACAAATTATTCGTGTTATATTTCAATGAAAAACGTTTTTTTCATGCAAAATTAGCGGTGAAGCGTATTTTATGATAAATCCCTTGCCAGTTCCCAGAGTTGCAAAGAATTGAAATCGGCTCAGGCGATGTGATTATCTAAGATTGTTTAATTAAGATTATTTAAATCAGAAATTAGGCTAATAATACTAATAGTATCATACTATGCAACGTTTTTTACACAAGATTAGATAAAAATTGGTTTACAAAAGTACAGGCCGCTCCCCCTTAACCCTTATGATATTAACCCTTGTGAGCATATAAAAAAAAGTTCCGCCAAGGCACCAGAGCCACTATTGTGGCTCTACTTTGAACGTTGTTTACAGAAAGCTTAAGGCAGTTGGAATTTCAATTTTCCCTGCATGAGGAAGTTGAAAGGTAATATTTTTGCATCCGACATTTTATATTCTAGAATTTGAATTTTTAGTTCTAGAAAATATAGTGAGAAAACCAAGGTATATCATATCACGTGATACACAGTCACAGTTGTCTTCGCAAGGTACATTTCTGTCGGAAACGATGCACAAGTATCTGGCCTACGTCATAATTTTGTTCACTTTGATTAATATCTCATAAATATAATATGATTAATATCTCATAATTTATAAATAAGTCAAAAATTTTGAGGGGGAAATCTTGAAGTTACAAATTTCACTTCCGAAAAAAGATATCTGCGCCTAGATACCAATAAATTACCAAAAAAGATGCATTTGTTCGAGCGATAAGCGATTGGCATAATTATTATCTAGTTCTTCGCGCTCAAACAGTGCCGTCAAATTTTTAGGCTCATTTTTATTCGAAATTTTGCTTTAAATGCTAAAAAATTGGATTAAACCAAAAAAATCATGATTTACGGACCCTCGGGAATAAAAACCATTACATATTAACACATAATGTGGGAAATGTTGAAATACTTAATTTTGATTATTTATAAATTATATGTATTATATATACAATACATAATGTGGCATATGTTTGAAATTTCAATTTCCGCATACTCTGATAATTATTCACACAAAAAAAATGATCAATAAATTTTCATGTGATTGTTTTTTTTTTCAACAATTAAATTTAGCTTTTTTAGATTATAAAATAAAAATATACTTTTTTCAAAATAAATTTTCTTTTTGGTTCCTAAAATGGGATGCGTAAACCGCGTATAGCGGAAGTGAAAAAATGATGAAAAGCGTACAAGGCCAGAGCGAAGACCACCGCGACAAGGATTCATTAAATATTATAGCCTTCCAGACTGGAAGTTCCAGTGCATATATGATACAAACTTACTCTATGAAATCGCAATCAGCAAACCATAAACCAAGTTTTGCTTTAAGAGGGTTGTGGTGTAGAATGTTGGAATTGCTGGGGGAAATAGCCCTCTCCTCCAGCTGGACTGGAAGGTCGATAACGGGCAGATAAAAAATAAATGAGAAAAAAAAATACGGGAGACTAAAACCTTCTCTGTCAACTGCAAGTACATTTTTTAATTCTGGTGAAGGATGGCTCACCGGTGCGGCATCGAAAAACTGGTAAAAACTATGTTCTCAATTCACACAAAAATTGTAAATCTGGATCAATTTTGCTTTAAATTGAATAAAACAAAGATGTTTCGATAAAATACGACGTCTTCAAATAATTACCAGAAGAAAAATTAACAAAAATCTCCTTTGATTTTTAGACGTTAAAAATGAAATTCAGAAATTCTCTTTAAAATCTGAATAAGCTCGGTCAATTTTGTTTTAAAATTGAATAAACAGAAAATGTATGAAACCTACGAAATATTGTCATATTTTACCAAAAGCTCGTTGAAAAAATTATTCTCTCTTGGTTTTAAGCGTTAAACAAAGGATTTATTCTTTATAATTTATATGCGCATGGTTAAGTTCGATCATTGCAGAGAAAAGGCTAACGCCCACGCTTAACAGCCTCGAACCAATCAAACCACTTTATTCACATATTTCATTATTTTGAACCAAATCATACATCTCATTCATACTACCCACGTATTATTTCATCACTTTTAAGAATAAATTATTGTTATGACGGGTTCTAGAAAATATATAACTATTTTTGTCTTATCATGCATTCTTTACACCCACAACCCCCTTAAGCATCCTTCTACAGAACCATCAAAAGTGCATTTTGATCTTTGGAATATACCTTTGCAAGAAGATAATATACTCGTGGTCGTTGTGGCGTGATGGTTAGCATTCAGCACTTCGGCCGATAGACTCCGGGTTCAATCTCTCATTCATCTCTTATTGTTCTAGTGAGAAGAACAGAGAAATCTTGAGTAACTTAATTTTAGTACTAAATTTACTATTTTTATAAATAAACGATCAATTTCTTTGATTTTTTAATAGATTTGGGACTGATGAAGCCCTTTATTACTTCACACGTTCATGTGTCGTTTTAATTCGAACTCCGAAATACAGAACTCAGTAAAATACATTTTTTGATTACTTGAAATTATGTCTAAGGAACTTCATCTCAAACAACGTTTACTATCTATGTCGAAATTCCTGCTAGTCGTCGATTATCTGGAGCCTCATAACTTTGATAAAGTGGCCAAGTAAATCGCGGGATTCTTGAATTGAGTCGACAATCGGTATTGTGGATTGGACACTGGCTCAAAGTTATGAACGCTCGAGTTTTGATGAGCGCGAGTTAAAATGCCACTAAGTAGTCTTAGTAATTGCTTGAGTGATTCGTCAACCGATCAAATTTAGCGCTCCCAATATCAAGCACTTTGCCTCTATTTGATAAAGCCACTAAGACAACATTTGTAAAAAGATATTGAAGTTTAAAAATGAAAGGTGTAGTTAAGGATGTAGTAGTCGTAAGAGATCTTACCTTTGTACTTCATTTTATCAGAAAACAAATTGGCTTCGTAACTTTTGAGAAAGGCCATTTGATAGATATTTCCTAATTCTCAACATAATCATCAGGATAATTTTTGGCCGACCCTGTTGCCAGAGTTGTTAAGATATGCATCCCCGACCGTATTTCCTATCCTCATCTCAATTTCCTATTTTTTGCTTACAGCTACGCAAATGGGATGGAAAAACACGAAAAACCAATCCCTTTATAAAACTTACTCGGGACCAACCGCTAAAAAACGGTGAAATAATACGCGTCTCTTCATTAGCTGCCAGAATTGGTTTTTCTTAATACAAGATGAATAATAGCTTGTACGCAGGATCGGCCGCGCGACCGAGTAACTGTACAAAACCTGCTGGTGACCACCATGCCGGCCAGTTCTAGAACGTATAATACATATTTCAAATAATATAGAAATAGAGGGAGTGGTGCGGCACCACTGGTGCCGCGTACAAAAAAAATAATGTCTAAATATCAATCTACGAAAGGAACCTTATAAATATATTTGTAGATAATTATTTTTTTCATAGCTGTGTTAACTCAATAAAACAAAAAATTGCATCCTAATCATGCATTTTCGGTCTGATCTTCAATTTCTGAAAGTCACCAAAAAATTCTTGAAATTCACAAAATAAGGGAACTTTCGATGGTCTGTTTCGATATTCCGCCGCTAAAATTAGTTAATATAATTCTGAAAAATAGATAGTTAGTATACAACAAGATTTCTATGCGGTTTCCTTTAAAAAATGAGTACAAAGTTGGAGATCGAACCGGATATAGTCTCTTCTTCTTATAAAGCAAAACGGAAATGTTATATATATGATGGCGTCGTTGAAAATGTGAAAAGCCAAACTTTAGGTTGATGGTGTCTCATTCAATTTTACTAGACTAAGTATGTATGAACTGTGTACACTGGAAGGCTGTTATATATAATGAACTATGTAATAATACATAATGACTTTTATACTTTTCAATAATAATGAAATTTATTATGTATTATTACATAAGTATCCATTATCTTCAACGTTCATCCAATAAAGATTAAACATACATTTTATTTTTTCATCAATTTTATCTCAACTCGCAAACATTTTTGAAAATTTTTACAATTTTCTCAGAAATGAATATTTATTTTACTACAATGCATAACTTTTTTTCTGGAGTCGCCTCGGAGTTTAAATTAATGAAGAAAATCTTAGAATGTCTGAATTCCATAAACTGTCTTAAATACATTTTCATAATTTGTATATTTTGAGCTCGAGTACTTTTGACCACCGCCGGGTGTCATGTCTGATTTGCAATTTTGCAGAGCTATTCAAGAAAATCTGAACCTTTTAACAATAATTCCAAAATCCAATTTGTAGACCTAGCCTTAATCTTGTGAAATCATAGGTCAACTGAAATTTTGATGACTAACCAATAGTCACATAATCGTAACAGGAGGTCACTTCGGCGAAATTTCAAAAATCTATCTCTTCTGAGACATATCCTATTACGAGGAAAGGTAGATCAAAAATTGCCTAGTAAAAATACAACAATTACAGGTAAATTACAAAGGAAAAAATACAACCAATACAAACGAGAGTGAGACGGTAACCAACCAATCAAATCCTGATAGAACACACAAATGGTTGTATTTTTACCTAGGCAATTTGATCTACCTTCCTCGTATAAGGATATATCGAAATTTTGTTTCAAAAGTTGACAAATACGTAAATAGTAAACTTAGATGCCTGGTGTCGATTTTCATTTCGAGGCTAAATTTGCTAGCGTGAAATAACGACATTTGGCTGTTTTCACGATTTTTTGGTCAAATCTTAACAAACAATATTTTTGATTCATGTTTGACTTATTTTGACTTAATTCTAAAAAATACTTTGAAAAATAAAAAACGCAAAAATTTCAAATTTTTGTGCTTTGATCGCAATACATTTGTAGACTCCGAAGCAATTTGTGCACTTTGATGCCTCTAAGTCTTCCTAAAAATCAAGACATGAACACCTCCTTAACCCCCCTAAACCCAGTGGGAACAGTTTATTTTGATCAATTTTATGTGAAAATAAAAACTTACTATTAAATGCTTCAGAGTAAAATTAATCTTAACGAAATTGATTTACTCATTAACTGGATACCAATTTTCATTTTCTTTGTAAGAATATTTTTGACTAGAAATGGTTACGAACAATAGGATAATACTTCAGGAATTTTTACCAGATCAACCTTTCTCAAACCGTGCGGCGGCATTAAAGGTCTAATTGCCCTTAGTTGTTTTGGTCACGTAAATACCGTGTACGGAATGTTAACTCGTAGACTCGTATTCTAGCCAACTATTGCCATTCACCATTAAATCGCTTTTACGATGCTTAAACATTAATGACAAGATCAGTTATAAAGTTACCGAAAACTTTGAAACAAAAGACGTTTGGGCGTTTTTTTTTTGAAAATTTTTACTGTATTACCGTACTTATTTTTGCAAAAATTTTTAAAATCACAAATTAAACCTTCTCATCGTGATCAGAAAAAAATTCTAAGACTTTTTCCCATTACACTATAGCCCCAAAATATGCACGTGACCGTATATTTAAGGAATAAGGTTGGTAAAAAGTAGTAGCTGTTTTTTTCCAAAAATTGCTTANGAGTTGTTAAGATATGCATCCCCGACCGTATTTTCTATCCTCATCTCAATTTTCCTATTTTTTGCTTACAGCTACGCAAAAATGGAATGGAAACACACGAAAAACCAATCCCTTTTAAAACTTACTCGGGACCAACCGCTAAAAAACGTGAAATAATACGCGTCTCTTATTAGCTCAGAATTGGTTTTTCTTAATACAAGATGAGTAATAGCTTGTACGCAGGATCGCCGCGCACCGAGTTAACTGTACAAACCTGCTGGTGACCACCATGCGGCCAGTTCTAGAACGTATAATCATATTTCAAATAATTATAGAAATAGAAAGGTGGTGCCGCGTACAAAAAAAATAATGTCTAAATATCAATCTACGAAAGGAACCCTTATAAATACAAATGTATATTTGTAGATTATTATTTTTTTTCATAGCTGTGTTAACTCAATAAAACAAAAAATTGCATCCTAATCATGCATTTTCGGTCTGATCTTCAATTTCTGAAAGTCACCAAAATTCTTGAAATTCAAAATAAGGGGAACTGTCGATGGTCTGTTTCGATATTCCGCCGCTAAAATTAGTTAATATAATTCTGAAATATAGTACAACAAGATTTCTATGCGGTTCTCTATAAAAAATGAGTACAAAGTTGGAGATCGAACCCGGATATAGTCTCTTCTTCTTATAAAGCAAAAACGGAAATGTTATATATATGATGGCGTCGTTGAAGAATGTGAAAAGCCAAACTTTAGGTTGAAGGTGTGCTCATTCGATTTTATAGACTAAGTATGTATGATACTGTGTACACTGGAAGGCTGTTAATATATAATGAACTTATGTAATAATACATAATGACTTTTATAACTTTTTCAATATAATGATATTTATTCGCCCCCTCAGGGGGGGCGAATAAATTTCATTATATTGAAAAAGTTATAAAATTAATTATGTATTATTACATAAGTATCCATTATCTTCAACGTTCATACAATAAAGATTAAACATACATTTTATTTTTTCATCAATTTTATCTCAGACTCGCAAACATTTTTGAAAATTTTACAATTTTCTCAGAAATGAATATTTATTTTACTACAAATGCCATAACTTTTTTCTGAAGTCGCCTCGGAGTTTAAATTAATGAAGAAAATCTTAGAATTGTCTGAATTTCCATAAAACTGTCTTAAATACATTTTCAATAATTTGTATATTTTGAGCTCGAGTAGTTTTGACCACCCCGTTAAGGGGGTGGTCATGTCTGATTTGCAATTTTGCAGAGCTATTTCAAGAAAATCTGAACCTTTAACAATAATTCCAAAAATGCCAATTTGTAGACCTAGCCTTAATCTTGTGAAATCATAGGTCAAACTGAAATTTTGATGACTACACCAATAGTCACATAATCGTAACAGGAGGTCACTTCGCGAAATTTCAAAATCTATCTCTTCTGAGACCATATCCTATTACGAGGAAGGTAGATCAAAANTTTTGATCTACCTTCCTCGTAATAGGATATATCGAAATTTGTTCAAAAGTTGACATAATACGTAAAATAAGTAAACTTAGATGCCTGGTGTACGATTTTTCATTTCGATGGCTAAATTTTGCTAGCGGTCGAATAAACCGACAATTTTTGGCTGTTTTTCACGATTTTTGGTCAAATCTTAACAAACAATATTTTTGACTTAATTTTGACTTCATTTTTGACTTAATTCTGAAAAAAATACTTTGAAAAAAATAAAAAAACGCAAAAATTTCGAAAAATTTTTTTGTGCATTTGATCGGAAATACATTTTGTAGACATCCCGAAGCAATTTGGTGCACTTTGATTGCCTCTAAGTCTTCCTAAAAATCAGACATGAACACCTCCTTAACCACCCCCTAAACCCAGTGAAGGAACAGTTTATTTTGATCAATTTTAGTGTGAAAATAAAACTTACTATTAAATGCTTCAGAGTAAAATTATACTTTAACGAAATTGATTTATCTTCATTAACTGGATACCAATTTTCATTTTCTTTTGTAGAAATATTTTTGACTAGAAATTGGTTACGAACATAGATAATACTTCAGGAATTTTTACCAGATCAACCTTTCTCAAACCGATGCGGCGGCATTAAAGGTCTAATTTGCCCTTAGTGTTTTTGGTCAACGTAAATACCGTTACGGAATGTTAATATTGAAATTTGCGTATTAAATTATAAAATATTCTCCGCAACATCGTAAATACTCAATTTGTTTATTTAGAAAGTAAGATTATTGAATTTACTAAATAATTAATGACAGTCCTCGGGCCCTCACTGGTACAAATACCGACCCCGAAATATTGTTTCAGTTTTTATAATAAAGTTCTAGAAAAAAAGTTCTCAAAAAAAAGTCAGAAATTTTTACCAGTTGAAAAACGTCCGTAAATTATTTCTTCGAAAGATACATTGTAGACGAAAATTCGGTCTACCACAGTTTTGAAATTTTTCAGTTTTTATAACATTAAATATTTAAGTAATTTATATCATTTATTAATTACATTGTATATTCTTATCATGTTATGATTTTTAAAATATCAATCTCGGGAAAAGCTCAATATCGCCGAAAGTTTTTTGTCAAAAAAATAGACGATATCGGGCATTTTCAGCGATATGGAGCCAAAAATTATTTTTTTGTTCAAAAATGAAAAACGCGTAGGCGTTCGAAATGACGTCATAATGTGAAGGTTTTTTAAATTTTCCAAGGAGCCTAACAATTGGTTCTAACGAATTGATTCCCGAAAATGTTCAGGATTAAGTACTCCACAAAAAGCAATTAAACAAAATTTCAAAAAAGTAGATTTGGAAAATTTAATATTCAAAAAATGACATCATTTATAACACACTCAAAGTAATTTTTAGTAAAACCTCAACCGTCCAAGAAATCGGCGATATTCGCACTTTCGACCCTATGGGCACTGGGATTATTTTAGCTTAAAATCGTGAAACTGGGTAGGTTTTTTTGGTTGACTCACAACTGTGAACGTTCATCTTGACTCTACATAAGTACCACACTACTGGCGCGACAGGTGTGGTGAGGCTAGCGCTGCATATGATTGAGAGGCAGGTACTTTGTTATATATTATATATTGTACGTAATACATATTATCCGTGATTAACACAGTATTTGAAAAAAATTATATCATGAAATATATNTGTAAATTAATTGAAAAGTAAAATTTAACATAAAGGAAGTTCTACCAAAAGATGATCTTCAGAAATTTGAAAGTCGGTTGACAATTCTGGAGAATATGTCTGAAAAACATTGACAGTACCAAATTTCATATACATATATGAAATATGTAATACATGTGATAAAACGATTTGCAGTCATTATTAAATAATAAGCACTGGTCAAAAAATTTCTTAATTTCTTGGTGTCGAGAAATAGTTTGACCATTTCGTCGATTTTGAAGATTATTTTGGCTATATTGACAAATTCTGCAATATTGAGTCGGCGATATGGGGCTTCGTCTGGAATATTATGTAATCTAATGCCATATCTCTTATGTGTCTTTAAAAATGTGAAAATCAAAAACATTTTCAACTGGTTTTTTTTCTGGTATTTCAAAAGCCATAACAATTCGAGGCTTTCTATGTAAAAATTAAAAAAAATTTAATGCCTTTTGAGAGATTCATAAATATTAGCAGAAGTTCAAAAAGACCTACAAAAACTTGGACCAGTTAGTGAGTTCGAACCAGGTAGACGTGTACCAGTAANCTTACTCCGTGAATTAAGTTTGATCTTTGTAAATAAATTAATTTTGAGGAAGTTCAAAAATTTAAACAAGAAATTTTTTTTGTATAAAATATGTTTTAATTTATTTTATTACTGTCAATTATTCAATAAGAAAAAAAGGTCTGGTAGGCTGTACTTAAAGACCTTAGGTTGACCAGTGATTTATCCAAATTAGTCAAAGTTTAAAATCTTAAAACCAAATCATGGAATTTGGAAATTTTCGGCAATGGTTTCAAAAGCTTTTGCGATAAAGTTTGACTGTCGAGTAATTGTGATTCCCTCGGTTTTGGTTTCGAGATCTGGTCTTAGTTAAGATTAAAATTATTTTTTTGCTTTTAGTTTAGTTTCGGTTTCTTTTTTGTTCGAAAACGGTACTCGAATAATTCGGAAACCGATCTAAATTGATAAGAACGATAAAAACAGTGCTCAAAATAGCAAAAAATCAATTACCTGAAAATAAGAAGAGTGCTCATTTTTCCATGTTTTCAGAAAAAATAGAAAAAAATTTCTGTAAAACTCTCAGTTAGCGCCTAAAATTAATAAATAAATTTGATTCATGATTCCACACAGAAAAAACTATGGTTTTCAAATTTCAATCCTTTTCTGGACATGCTGAACATGGGCATTGTTTTTCTTTTATATGGAGTTTTTGATCGACTACCATTTGAGCGTCCGTCACTGAATCTTCGCAAAGAATTTTCTAATATTAAATTTTACAACTTTTTAAACCTGAACCAAATTAAAATAAGATACCATTACTTTTTTTGTTCCGATTTCTGAGGGGTTTTCGCCTTTCTTCAGCGCCAAAATTGCTTTGAGATTTTCTTTGGAATTTTTAGGATTTTTTTCAGTTTCGACCACCAGTGGCGCACGGTTTTCAACATTCTCGGAGTTTGGCGTGTCAATAAACGTAGAGATGTGTTGACTATCTCCTAATTTTTGAACTTTCAAAATAATTTTCGGTTGGGATGACTTTTCTGGTCTCTTCGATTTCTTCGTTATTTTTATCGGTTTATGAGATGACCGCGGAATGACCTGTGATTTTAATTCTTGGCTTAAAAAAATAATAAGAAAAAATTTATAAAATATTTTTTCAAGAATGTTATTATTCAACAAATGTGCATTAAAATTTTTCAAATTAAATTATCAGATAAAAAAATATGATACATATCCTGTTCAAAATGAGTCAACACAAAATCCGGAGAGAGATATCAGTGTGGTGTCGAATAGAGATTTTAACCGATGGGTGAGTATGGAGGCCGCCTGTCGGCCAATCAAGGACGGTTATATCCCAGTCTAGTACATTATCACGATTTTTGTGCTAACTCATTTTGAACAGGATATAGGAATAGTATTGGAATAAATTATATTATCCAATTTCAATATCATTCTAGATTAATTTGTCAGAGGCGATTTTCAAAAAAATTGTGTCTAAATAAAAGTCTGATACTATCTTTTCGGCCAAATTTCTCAGACACGTTCGGAACAATTTGTTCCATATTATTTTTCCAACCGGAGTGCCTTTCAGTTGTTGATAGGATGTCCACACTCTTAATTTCGGCTTTGGACAACAACTCACCAGATTGAGTTCTGAGATAACTCACCAAACATATTCAATAGAAAATCGGACCAATTTTACAACTTTTTTTCCGTAACTTATAACAAATCTCAAATTTTATTTGATTAAAAATGGTCCGATTCGGAACAATTTTTTTGTGAGATATTTTACTAAATATGTCTGGTCAATTTGATCTATCAGAGAATTCAATGGATCCAGTAGTTTCCAAAAGCCAGAAGGTTAAAAATGTGTACACTGTACACCCAATATATACTACTAAAGGGCCTTCAAACTGAACGTTTTTTTGTAGACGGTAAGTGTTCCAGTTAAAGTACGAGATCTGTAAAATGTTTGTTGACTTTATAGAGAACTAGTACTTAGTGATAAGGGAAACTGTTTCATTGTGTAGAAATTTCCGGTTACTCCATTTGACTTACTCAATGTGACGCTATCTTCAACCAACGCAAGCTGCCCGAATATAGCAAAACCCCTTATTAGTATAGTAGAATGCAAAAAATAAATTCACTCATTAAGTTGACGATTTTGATTCGGATGTTAAAGCTTTTAAGTCCTGGATTTTATCCATAAGCCTAGTACGGCCTAATTACTGCAATGACCCACTTTGAGGTTTCTAAAAGTGATAAATCGTCCATTATTCATTTTTAGTGGTCGTTGTTGCAATAAAGCCACAACGAGTGGCAATTATACTTAATCCGACCTGTGAACTTTTCTAAATGAATTAGACTAACTCCCAGACACGCTGCTTTACATTTGATATTGATCTTATGACCTGGTGATTACATGAATAATTTCTCAACCCAGCCGTTAATTTCAAGGTCAACAAAACTCAAAAAGAGCTTTGATTCTGACAATCAAGATTTATGGCATTGAAAACAAGATATCCCTTGTTCACACTTTTGATAATATAGGTCGATGACCGATCAGCTTGGCTGAATTTAGCTTAATTTGGCTTGGCAGAATATTTCATCGACCTAGATTATCAAAAGTGTGAACAAGGGATATCTCTCATATTAGTTCGTTCTTAAACTTGTTACAGGTCCAAATATCGCCGAAAGTTGTTTTTTTATTCGGCGATATTGGGCACTTTCGGCGATATGGGACCAGAAATAAATGTTTTCGTAAAAAAAATGAAAAACGCGTCTGCGTTCGAAATGACGTCGTAATTTGAATTTTTTATGTTATAAAGGACTTACTTTTACAATAAGTTCAAAAAAGTAAAATACCAAAATGTGTAGAATTACGAACTCCACCAAACAAAATCAAATTAAAATTCCAAAAAGTAGATTGAGGAAATTTAATCGTGAAATTAATTATTCATGAGTCATGAATCATGACGCACTCAAAGTAATTTGTAATACAAACTTCCAACACCTTCGCAACTTCGGCAATATGAGCACTTACAAGAATTTAGCTAAAATTGCGTAGTTTTTTTTGGCGATATCAGCAAATTCGGCGATATTGAGCTGGCGATATCGGGACTCCCCCTGTATATTAAAAAATAAATACCATTATAACTAACACGTGAGTTTCAAGTGGTGTCGAGGCCAAAAGACGATTTGAAATAAGGAATTTCAAAACCCAAAAATGGGTATCAATGTTTTTTAACTATCTTGTAGAGAATTTTTTTCTGTTCATTTTAAGACGCAGGATGTTTTTTGTTCTTCAAAAATTTTCTCAAAAAATCGATATTTCGGTCAATTTTTCGAGATTTTACAGGTAGTCTGGAATCCAGTTCTAGCGAAGCCGTATGAAGAGCTAAAAAGCTGATTTTTTGGCAAGTAAAAATTAAGCGTTTTTCGGTTACCGATTTATTCGATTTAGGGTCGGCAACCAATATTTGACCTCAAATAACCCGTCAAAGTTCAAGGTCAATTTCAAGTTCATCGTATAGACTTGAAAGTACCTTCAAAAAAATTGGAAGGGTCGACTCTCTAATGTGCGTATTATAAACTATGGGTTAATTATACCGTAAGGTCGCTAGAGAGCCAAAACTGGGTGTGGGTGTCGCAGATTTCGACAGTTTACGAAGCTATTTTTGGATAAACTAGCAGAGCTGATATACAAAAAACTTTTGCATCTTGAAGAACAACTCTTCACGGTGATTTGTAGTTTAAGCAGTAATCTGATACAATTCCACCATAACGGCCTACAAACTACGCTTTTAAAAAGTTCCTAAAAAAACACTCAGCATGAATTTTCTGCATTCAATTTTCACACCATTTTTCATTATTTTTTTGTGTTCAGGCTCCAGAGGGCCTAACACATAATGCAAAATTTTTCTTTCAATCGGGACTTTTGCTTTGCGGCCAAAAACGAAAACAAAAATTATTGATTAATTTATGATTTAAATTGAAAAGTGCGCTAATTTCTTTTCTTTTGACGCTACGCGTTAAAAATTGCACCAAAATCCTTAAAAGTGTTTGAAAGTGAGTAACTAATTATTTTGAAGCATTTTGACAATTTTTTTTCGGTTTCTAAATTTTGTCAAAATTCAAAATAAAGATGAAAAGTTGACATGGCCCCCAAGAGACGCCAAATCAAAAAAAAATCTTTAATTGATTGTCAAACAAGTCTTGTGCTTACAAATGCAGTATAAGCCGAAACTGTATCTTCTAAACTGGTGGAGGAGATACCTTTTGCCTGAGCCTCCCAAACTGATCATTTCAAAAATTTTACTTTTCGTTTCTTCGCGTTTTTGTCCGCCGAAAGCAAAATTCCGAGGAAAAGGCGCTTTTGCATTATGTGTGAGGCTTCTTTGGAGCCTGACACACGGCATAGGTGGGATTGTATCAGATTACTGTTGAATTTTAAATCACCGTAAAGAGTAGTTCTTCAAGATGCAAAGTTTTTGGGATATCAGCTCTGCTAGTTTACCCAAAAATAGCTTCGTAAAAGGTGAAAATCAGCGACACCCACACCCTTTAGGGTGTTATGGCCATAAGCCACGCTTTGCGGTGCATTTTATGGACAAATTGAAAATTTTCTATATAGTTTCAAGGAGGAATAGTCTTTTAAGTGAAGCTCCCAAATAAGTTATTTTGACCACTAGGGGCAAAATTTCGAAAAAAAGGGCTGTGTTCCGGGATTCGCATCTACACATGGAAGTTAAATTGAAAGTGACAAGAAAAAATGATGAAGAATGAATGAGGAGATCTATTTTTAGTGATTTTAGAGACGCCTATTGAAAATAATTTTATGTGCGTAGGTTGAAGTATTCGATGCTCTAAATAAAACCGGCAACTTCCTTAAGAGTTGTACTACATATTTGAAAAAATAAATAAATCATTTTTGAAGCCAGGTTTCTCAGAAACTTCACTTGAAAATGTGTAAAAAAGAGCCCAATTATCGTCCCCCACATCCTTAAAAACATTGATACCCATTTTTAGTTTTTAAATTCCTTAATTCAAATCGTCAAAAGTGATTCGTTTAAAATCACACTTTGCTAAAATATAATTATTCATCTGATTTTTTGAAGAATAGCTTTTTATTTTGTCAGATGAAGCCTTATAAGTTATAAGGCCTGGAATGGTTCCTAGCCTAAAAATCGTTCCGTGTTTTCGATTTTTTTGAGCATTTTATGAGAATTGAGTTGACAATTGACATTTTTTTAAATTTGACCACCTAAACTTGAAAATGTCGGCTTGACTCGTCATAACTCATGACTCGTGAGGTAAGCCAACTTTCTCTTCAGTTAAAAATTTTTCGAAGTATTTTAGTCTGGAATGTAAGAGTTAACTTGAAAATGATAAAAAAATTGCAACGTTCATAAAAATATAATGCATTTGATTAATTACTAATTAATATTTTATTCAGTATTTGATCACAAATAGTAACCCCAGAAAGTTGAAAAATGTTAAATACTTGAGGTAGAAAGTAACTATTTGGAGTCAATTACTCAGACTAACTTTTTGGAGTAATTGCTTGAAATTTTTCCAAAATTCTATTTTGACAAAATAAGATTAACAGTTAATGTATTTGAATATTAAACGATTTGAGCATCAAATAGTTTAATAATCAAATACATTAACAATTTTTTGAAGTTCTAATAAATGAATATTATTCGAGATTCAAGGTAAATATTCGAGATAACAGGTAATTATTTTAGGGCTAACTATTTGAGAGTAACTACTGTATATCAATTCGTTCTGAATCGAAACGTGGTAGAAAGCGGTCATCAACAAGATTTTAATCGTATGTCAGCGAATAAGGCTATTCTTTAACATTTAAATATTTTAATATTCAAAATCTTTGTTAATGATAAATGTTTTGATGGAAATTTTATTCCGATGAAAAGAATAATATTCTTTTGGGAATAGAATATTACAGTAATTTCGCTTCTCAGTGCGGTTTTTAGATAACACATTTTATTTGTGGTTAAATAAGAATTAAGGGGTGGTCATTGACCACTGGTTGACTCAATTCGAGCTCAAAATATGAAAAGTATTTAAAATTTATTTTAGTCATTTTCATGTCAATTCAAACAGTTATAACTTAGAACTTCTAAGTCCTTTCCTATAGAAGAATATTGCAATATATTTGGTAGACTGAGAGAAAATTGAGACAAAAAAGCGACCGAGCAAATTGTCTCCTTGCCTTTGTCTTTAACTCGTAGACTCGATTTCCGGAAAGTAGTGACCATTCACCATTAAAATCGCATTTTACGACGCTTAAACATTAATGACAAGACCATTATAAAAGTTATCGGATAAACTTTAAGACAAATGACGTTTGTGCGTTTTTTTATTGAAAATTTTTACTGTATTACAGTACTTATTTTTTGGGCAAAATTTTTTTAAATCACAAAATTAAACCTTTCATCGTGATCAGAAAAAAATTCTAAGACTTTTTTTCCCATTACACTATAGCCCCAAAATGAATCACGTGACCGTATATTTAAGGAATAAGTTGGTAAAAGTAGTAACTGTTTTTTTTTTCCAAAAATTGCTTAAATCAATTTTTGAAAGAAGTGAAGTGGTTCTTAGAAGTTTTTAAGACTTTTTTACATACACTGCCCGTAGAAACGATCACGTGACCTTCAAATTAAGAAATGAGGTTTTGGCCCAAGTACCAAATAGTACTCAAATTACGCCGAATATTTTGAGGACTAATACACACCTAATTTAAGAGTTTTGAACATAATAATATTTTCCAAACACGTACGTGATCTTATTTTCAAGAAATAAGGATTTATTTATGACATCTTTTAAACTTTATTTTTGGATTATTTCGTCACGTGATTTTATTCAGACTTTCCTGTAATGAGAAAAGTCTTAAAAACGTTTGAAGTTGACCCTGGAATTTTTTTTGACGTAATTTGAGTACTTTTTTCAAATTACTGTACATTGGTACCATATAATTTTTTTCAAAAGTACTCAAATCATGCGAAAGACCTCTTAAAAGAATCGTAACGAATTTCTCTAAGACTCTTAATGCATTACAGTATGGCTCCAGTTTAAATAGAGCCAGATCTCCAGAAGTCATAGCTTTCGAAATGCTGATAACATAAGAATGCGTAGGCGAGAGAGAAGGTGAGAAAAATGAATAATTACCGATTGGGTTTTTTTTTAATTTCAAGATTTCTGTTGTGTATTATTTGTGAAAATTGGCCTCCGGTTAGAATAGAGCACCTCTAGAAGCCAAAACTTCCGAAATTAATTATTAGAATAAAAATAAAGTTTAGGCGAGTACGCGTAGGCGTGACTTCGTCTCTAGTTTTAGACAAACAAATGATATTAAACAATAATTTCAGAAGTCAATTTACGAGAGAATTTTTGATGAAAACATATAATAATTGTTAAAATGGAACTAGAGAAAACCTTTGAAGTTAACTTAACAGTAGTTCAAAATATAAATAAACGTTTAAATTCGTAGATTATTGCACTGTTGCCCGTCACTGGGGTACATTTTTCGCGAATTTTTTTTTTCTCATCCCCATTAATGCCTTTTTGTTCATCGGAATTTTTTTATTTTATTTTTAATTTTATTGCAAATTGGCTGAATATTATTTTAAGCTATTGAAAAATGTATGTTGATAATGAAACTTTGCTTATATGGCTCGATCTATAGAAATGGTCACTAGTTGCCGGAAATCGAGTCTGGGTACAGATTCATGTCTAAAGTCTACGAGTTAAGGGGGTAGCAGCGTCGCTGCTGCAGCGATTGGCAGACTGGCGTCAATTTAACTTACGAAAATAATTAGTTGGTTTATTTTTTTGTGCTTGTTATCGTTAGCTGAACCAGAATAAATGTGTATCAGCAGCTGATAATCAGCTCATTAAAATCATTTTTTTATCTATTTTAGGAAAAATTTGAGTTCGAACTTTTATTTTTGAATTCGTAAAATTTTTGAAAAAAATTCAAAATATTATTAAAATTTCACGCATTTTTTCACCCAGAATTTTTTTTTTTTTAAATTTGTGTAATAACGAAAAAAATAACCACTTTAACTTTTTTGATGCATGTTTAAATATTTTCTGAATGCTGTTTAAAAAATCATTACATGTTCATTTGTCATGTTTTGTCGACTTTTTTTAGAAATATTATGAAAAATTTAAGCAAATAAAGTCCAAAAATTTTTATTGATGCTTTTTTGAATTCTTCTTGAAAAATCAGGCCGAATCAGTTGTGTTATTGTCTGGTATCTATTTGATTTCCGTATTTCAAGCGATGGAAGGGTCAATCGAATATCGTTTCTGAACTACTGATGAAATTAACAACAATTGCTTGTGACACCGGTTTGTGCCATTTGGCTCGCAATTTATGAAAAAAATTTTTTTCGAAAAATCTATATAAAATTGCGGATGTAATAGGCTACTTTGCTTTTAAAAATCAGGACATTTTTTCATATTTAAACTCAAGTGAAGGTAAATTTTTTTTCCTAAAAAGCTGTTTTTATCTATTTTTCATGGAATATAAAATTTGCATATTAAAGAAATTTTTTCATGTGGATAATGATTCTCCCACTAATTAGTGCATTACAACCGAAAATGTCTGAAATTTATAAATATCGCGTTTAAAAAAAATCCCACATTGGTTTAAGTTGGAAATGGAGTTGTAATGAAAAGTAGTTTTTGATATTTTTACAAATACTTGAGTATGTTGAGAAATAAAAAATATAAACGTTTGCAAGAATTATTATAAAATTTCAATAAGAATGAACACTTTTATTGAAGATAAAAAATACAATAAAAAATTTTCACATTTTTTTTCTTTCAAAAATCAGTCTGAAAAAATGTTTCAAGAATAATTCAGAAAAGCATTAAAAAAAATTTTGGACTTGATTTGCGAAAATTTTTCATAATATTTCTAAAAAAAGTCGACAAAAATGACAAATAAACATGTTATGATGTTTGAAAAAAGTTAAAGTGGCTATTTTTTTCGTTTTTATTCACAAATTTCAAAAATAAACAAAAAAAAAATTTGGGTGAAAAATGCGTGAAATTTTAATAATGTTTTCATTTTTTCAAATTTTACGAATTCAAAAATAAAAGTTCGAACTCAAATCATTTACTTAATTAGATAAAAATTATTTTTAATGAGCTGATACACATTTATAATGGTTCAGCTAACGATAATAAGCACAAAAAAAAACCCAAACTAATTATTTTCGTACGTTAAAATTGACGCCAGTCTGCCACATCGCTGCTACCCCTTAAGGGGGTGGTCGTTGTACTTTAAGGCGAAAACAGGTTTCCTATGGCCAATTATCGCAAGACGTACAATACTTCAGGACAAGTTTTGCCGTCTGACTAATGTATTTGAGCAAAAATCTTGCATCCTATAAAAAAACGAAAGTGACGGATGGCTTGTCCAATAAGAAACGTGCTTACAAAAATAACGGAATTATCTTTTTAAAATGTATCTCCTCCCTGAGTTTTTAAGGTACAACAATGATTTATGACTCAAATTCATCGAAGCCCTCTTTAATCCAGAATTAAGACCAAATTATTACATCGAAACTTGGCATATTGGTAAGCCAACTCGACCACCGTTTAAAATTTATTTCATTCAACTCATGAAAAAATATTTCTTTCGATGTGCTAAAATTTCGTCTTTTTCCGTCTTTTTTCGAAATTTTAAATATTCAATTTTGACGTAGAAATTGTATAAAAAAAAATTAAATAAATTTAAACGGTGGTCGAGACCATTTTTAACGGTTAAAAAAAAATTTTACCTTAATTTAGACACCTTCGATAGCAAACGCGCGTTTTTTGAGTGTTTTTTCAACAAACGATTTATAAAGTGAAAATGATCGATCTGAAGAAAATCAGATTATACGAGGTAAGCTCAAAAGTGGCAACTTTTGTTCGGAAAAGTTTTTATTCGAAAATTTTGAAGTGGCAAAAAGTTTACTATCAAGAGAAATGAAAAAGTACAAATCTGTCTAATAGCACCGAGCTAGAGCTAGAGCTAGAGCTAGCAGCTAGGCTAGAGCTAGAGCTAGAGCTAGAGCTTAGAGGCTGAAGCTGAGCTAGAGCCTAGATGCTAGAGCGTAGAGCTAGACTAGAGCTAGAGCTAGAGGCTAGAGCTAGAGCTAGTAGAGCTAGAGCTAGAGCTAGAGCTAGAGCTAGAGCTAGAGCTAGAGCTAGAGCTAGAGCCTAGAGCTAAGAGCCGTAGAGCTAGAGCTAGAGCTAGAGCTGGAGCCTAGAGCTAGAGCTAGAGCTAGAGCTCAGAGCATGGCCTAGAGCTAGAGCTAGAAGCAGAGAGCTAGAGCTAGAGCTAAGAGCTAGAGCTAGAGCTAGAGCTAGAGCTTAGAGCTAGAGCATAGAGCTAGAGCTAGAGCTAGAGCTTAGAGCTAGAGCTAGCTAGAGCTAGAGCTGAGCTAGAGCTAGAGCTTAGAGCTAGAGCTAGAGCTAGAGCTAGAGCTAGAGCTAGAGCTAGAGCTAGAGCTAGAGCTAGAGCTAGAGCTAGAGCTAGCTAGCAGCTAGAGGCTAGAGCTTAGTAGCTAGAGCTAGAGCTAGAGCTAGAGCTAGAGCTAGAGCTAGAGCTAGAGCTAAGAGCTAGAGCTAGAGCTAGAGCTAGAGGCTAGAGCTAGAGCTAGAGCTAGAGCTAGAAGCTAGAGCTAAGCAGAGTAGAGCTAGAGCTAGAGCTAGAGCTAGAGTAGAGCTAGAGCTAGAGCTAGAGCTAGAGCTAGAGCTGAGTATTAGAGCTAGAGCTAGAGCTAGAGCTAGAGCTAGAGCTAGAGCTAGAGCTAGAGCTAGAGCTAGAGCAGAGCTAGAGCTAGAGCTGAGCTAGAGCTAGAGCTGAGCTAGAGCTAGCAGCTTAGAGCTAAGTAGAGCTAAGAGCTAGAGCTGAGCAGCTAGAGCTAGAGCTAGAGCTAGAGCTTAGACTAGAGCTAGAGCTAGAGCTAGAGCTATGAGCTAGCTTAGAGCTAGAGCTAGAGCTTAGAGGCTAGAGCTAGAGCTAGAGCTAGCTAGAGTTGATTTTATGAATTTTTTGAACTCAACGTGGCTTTTTAGTCATATAAACTCAAAAAATCGTAAAAAATACCAAAAATTTTCGGAAAAATATTAAAATTTTTTCTGAGATGTCGAAAATTAAAAATCTTTTCTGCTCTAGCGATCGAAAGGTTAAATATTTGGTCATAGTTTATAATACCGTTTCCAAAAACATTCAACTTACGAATTCGTTTGGTTCTTAAAAAAAAACTGAATTGGACGAATTGGATGTCAAAAATAAAATTTTCAAATCGTACTTCCTGGGAGTTAAAAAATAAAATCGTTAATAGGCCACAACAGTTTTGTTTAACAATTTATTACGAAAGCTATAGTACATCGGAAAATTAGTTTGCCATGTAGCATTTAAAAAAAATACAACTTTCCCGTGGCCAAAATAGCAAAAAACAGTCCTTTTCGCCAGCTTTGATATCTTTTTAGTGAGAAAATTGAAACAAAAGGAACAACAGTTTTTTCTGCCTTTGAATTCGCAGATAATGTCAAATTTTGAAACATTTCCTAAATATGACGAAAAAAAATACAGCTTTTTCAAGAAATTTTTGCTCCTGCGTTAACCTCATTTACCGGTTGGTTCAACATGCTATCTTAAAAATTTGATTCAAAACGTCTCCCAGAGATTACGAACTAACTTATCAGAATGTTTTATTCACTTCCATGTCTAGTCCGAGAGAAAATAAAGCAATTCAAAAGTCCATTTTGCCTATAGAACCCCCTTAAGGGGGTATGCGACTCTGATTATTCTGCCTGTACTATATGAGTCAAATCAAGTGTCCCTGAAAAAAAGGTCTGTACGATTGACAGAGTTATAGCTCGCCAATGAGTTATTTTCGAATATATTATTTCGAATATATTATAAAAATGCCTCAAATCGATTGTATACTAGTACAGTATGTGACATACTTTCCCAATTTGCATAAATCTGAATAATTCAGACTGAATTCCAACGTTTTGATTGGTTTAATCTGGAAAAGACGTAGGTATTTGCCAAAATTGATCGTTCTCAATGGCGGATAGCAAGTTATGCAAATTGGAAAAAAGAAAGAAAAAACGTGACATACTGTATGTTTCAAAAATACAAAACGATCCAAATAATCAATAAAAAATTCGAAATTTTTGAACTTTTTCTTTGCTTTTTCATTTGTTTTTTCTAAGTATTTTGTAGCTTTAAACATAATACGCTAATTTTACGTGTCTAGGTTGAAAACTTCGATATGTCGTAAGAACATTTTTTGATCAGTAAATTGTCAGCTTAATTTCAGTGGTAATTTCAGTTTCATCACGTGACATTTTTTTTGTTTTTTTTAAATTTACCAAAAAAATTATATTTCGGATTATAATCAACAAATTCAGATAAGCTTTTCCTCTAATCTTATTTATGCTTTAAAGAATACGCAGTAAAAATTTGAGCCTTTTTGAAAATTTATTCTCGGAGGAGATAGATTTTAATGTCTGAGAATGCCAAAAACTTCGAGTATTTGCCGTTCTAGAATTGGTCAGACATCGGATCAGAGAAAGCTTGTGTTTTAATTTTGGCATTATATCGTTACGTGTTCTGTGAAAATTTGAGCTAATTTGGATATATATCGTCTTGGAAGAGATAGATTTTGGGGAAACTTAGAAACCGATGGTCATTTATAGGCTGGGCGGTAAAATCGCCGCGCTATGCAAATAAAGATTGATTGCCATCGAAAAGGGGGAACAGACCTCTCGGCACTCATTTCCTACTGCGCAGATAATCCCAGGTGTCCATCCGAGTTATCATCCCTAACACCTGTTATTAAATTAGATCAGAGTTGATGTCAAACTGTTTTTCGCTCACAAACAAACTTTATTATAAACGATACCCTAACTATCAGTATAATCATAGAATACAATTTTTGATGTACTGAGTCGCAGGATCAAGGATACACAGTAGATCTACAAATAAGTATTTTCGGTTTTTCTCATGAGCTCTTAGTTTTCAATATAATTTACCGAGAATATGTCAAATCAGAGTCGCATACCCCCTTAAATGTCTATAATACCGGGGTCATCGTTTCAAAATAAATTTCGAAATTGCATGTTTTATATTTTTTTGAAATTTAGCTTTTTGTATTTTACTAACTTTTACCTTTTTGGAAAGTAGCTTGCATATTGACCGTAAATATCAGACTCGTCTATCATCGTTTCATCGGAATCCACATCGTTAGAATTCATAGTGAAAATATTTTACAAAAATGTATGGCAATAAAGCTTTCTCTCCTATTTTTTTGTTTCATCTAAATTTATCGATGATATTTTACACAAATTCTAGAAAATGAAAATCTAGAAGAAAAACTGTAAATTATCAAGTGTATGGTGCGCACCGTAAGAAATAGTTTTTGCTCATATCCATCATGATGCCCGGGTAACATAAATATCCTTTTCCCTGTTTTTTTAACAGGCAAATAGGATATTTATGTTACTCGGGCATCATGATCGATATGCTTGAATGACTTGCGATTTGAGTGTCTAAAGATTATTTCTGGGATTTTTTCCAACAGTGACCCCGTAAACGTGATTGTTACTAAGATACAATGTTAATTCATATGAACTTCATATGTTCAAAAATGAAAATTTGAACAAGAAGTAGTCATCAAAAATTTTCTCTCATTTTTTCAGACAGAAAATGGTCCAGAGAGTCTGGACCAAACTCTGACACTTCAGAATAAACTTTCTGAAGGTTTTATCCAATTAAGAAATAATTCTAGAATATTGGCCAAAAATCTTATAATTGTATTTGTTCAGGAGAAATAATGGGTTTGCCGCTTTGCGTTGGTTACACTTAACATGGCGCTATTATGATTATTAACTCCCGTAGTGGCCGACAATCTCTGGACCCGTAGTGTCTTTGCGCCATCCGTGGCGTTACGTTTGAATTAAGCATTATAACCGAAGATTCTTTATCAACATATATTTTTTTAATGATAATCATATTTTTCAAAGAATTCTCTACAGTCCTATAAAAACAATTTGTTGAAAAAAGTTATAAAAAGTCATCAAATGTGAAGAAAATTAAAAATTCTCTCATTTTCGCCGATTCTCAGAAACAAGTGCATAAATAACACAAATTTAAGGTCAATTTGACATTTT
>SCLH01000167.1:78416-117026 GCA_004367855.1 Oikopleura vanhoeffeni
TGAGTGGGTTTTATAAATTTCTTATATTTTATGGTATAGCAATAAAATCACAAGTCAGAAACAAATATTTTTATCCACGTTTCCCAAAAACTTGAAAAAATACTAAAAAATTGCAGATTTTGAAAAAAACTTGTTGAAAATGTTAACTGACATGTCAGTGACATTGGATGCCACAGCTTAAAACCAAAATAAACAGATTACCTGTTAATGGAGACTCTATACTGTATAGGCTATACTTAGCGTGTCCACCATTAAAATCGATTTTCGCGATAAAGTATAATTTTTTAGGAAAATTGTCAAAATTTGAAAAAAAAATTTTACCAAAAAACCCACAATAAAATTTAGCACAAAACTGTTTATTCGAAAGGTTGAACCTGCGTGGTCGATTTTGACCCAAAATGGAATGGTGGACAGTGTCCACTGGACACGCTAGCTAGACTGTATAGGGGGAGCATATGGTATGCCCAATATCGCCGGAACAAACCTACGCAGTTTGACAATTTTCAGCTAAATTCCTGCCACTGCCCATATCGCCGAAATTGCGTGGACGTTTGAGGTTTTAATAACAAATTACTCTGTGAGCGTCATGAATACCGTCATATTCCAAGATAAAATTTCCCAAATCTACTCTTTTATAATTTTAATTTACAGTTCTTGACCCCTTAAAGCGCGTTTAATCTCCTATGACCCCTTAAAGCGACAGATTTTCCAGAAAAAAATTCGTCCCCTTGAAGCGCATTCTAAAAATTATGATAAATTATACTTCTTTTTTGCACATTATCGTTAGATAAACTCAAGATGATGATATAATTGATGTATATTAATTTACTTCGTCACAGGTATTCCTAAAATCGTTTTAAAATCGGCGGTTTTGATAATTATAACATAAAAATCTTAAATGAAATATGCAAAAACGTAATGTTTTTAAGAATAATTTTTTTTTATTTCAATAAAAACTCATAGTTATTCTTATTTAAGAAGTATTAGATGACGAACGAACGTCCTGACGCTTTTTGACTTTGACTTTTTTTTCATGAAATAAAACTGTGATTTACAGTAAAATTGGCTACACATTGAAGAAACATCTTTATGCGGTGTTCAAAATAGATATTAATTATTTTACGAAACGGTTTTTATACGTTAAGAAAGTACCCGTATGCGGCATACGGTATGCCTCCAAAAATCATATCCTTTCCCAACAAAAGTGCCGCAGAAGAAAATAAAGTGTCCACAGTGTGGACTCCACGCCGTTTACATTTCGTTAACTTAACTTAACTGTAGATAATTTTTGAGCGTTCCAAGGAAAAAAGTTTTTTGGCTTTTTAAATCAAATTTCACCAGAATTTTTTCAAAAAATAAGATTTAGATTGTGCTCAAGAATTTGGTTTTCTTATTTACCTGAAAATCTTGAACGACCATTAATGAAAAATCACAGTTTTATTTGCTTATTTTCATAAAATTTGATAAAAATCTGAAATAAAGTCGAAAACTTTTGTATCAAACGACTCCTGAAAACTAATCTCTAACGTCATGACAGTCCACTCAAACGTCCCTTGACAAAATTTAATCAAATTTAAATTTTTTTATATTTAGCCTAATATTAACAATACGAAATTTTTATTGAAATTTTCAACGGAGCAATGCCTGATAATATCACTAAATTATTTAAACATCATCGACTTTAAGCAAATCGTCTCGTCTGTTACAAACTGGAAGAAATTTTTTAAAAAACGTTTTTTCAATAGAAAAGACCGACCCCTTAAAGCCTTAATCCCGCAGACTGTGACCTGGTCTTGGTGAATACCCCCAACAGGAGCGTCCCCAATCTTCCAAATCAAATTCCATCGGAAACTTGCATTTTAGTTTACGTTTAGGGCAAAGTCAGGTTGAGTTGCTCCAGCAAAAAGTTTGGCTGAAAAAAGCTATATAACTAAACGACAAGAAAAAAAAGGTTGTCCGGGGTTTTCGCACCTATCGGTGTCTAGCGCCCTCCAGCCCGGAGCACTATTGTAAACTAGCCTTGATATCGCTCTGATAAAATAAAAATAGAACCCTCTGGAATTTTAACTTAAAAATGAATTGCAACATGATCACTAGGATTTACCTTCTGTAATTGCTCTAAACAAAATCAGACGCCATGACAAAACAATGCATTTTATTTACAAAATATACCAGAATATTAAAATCTCAACAATTTTGAATCAAACAGATTTTTTGGGGAGAAAATGTATCCACTTGGGCGTGAATTCAGTTTAAATAATTTAATTTTAGCATTTTTTCCAAAAAAATTGAATTTTAAGCATAATAATTTTAACCTTATAACACCCTGCTATATATATTCAATCCCTACTACTCCTAAACCAACAAATGCAAAATTTTATTTATCAGTGTAGTAACTTAACGAAGCCAGGAGTTTTCATCACACAAATGATATGTTATATTTCAACCTTTTAAAATTTTCTTTTTTATGCGCCTAATTATTCTTACATTATAGACCTTATTTCTGTGCCGAATTAGTGATACTTAATTAATATTTTCCTATAAACGCTTCTGAAAAAAATATGCGATCTCTATGCAAAATTTGTGAGACACTATGGTCCACAATTTGCTAGTATTAAAAACACCTTTTGCTTGTTAGCCATTTTTGATTTTGCGATAATCATTAATATTTTTTTGTAATTATAAAGATGGCGTTAAAAAAAAGCCGTTAAGCCATAACACGTGTATATAATCACAAAACGATTTCCGAATAACTTGTAGTTCTTTCAAATTTTCAGAAAACTTGCGCATTTGGCAGGGAATTCATGGGAAAAATGCTACGGAAACACTGAAAGGCAAATTGAATTTAGGCATTTTTGCCTTGATTTTTTATCCCTAACCAACTCAACTTTTACGGCATCTTATGGGCAGTACGTTATAGCAAGAATGAGCCGGTCTGGCGAACCTTAAACTGCGATTTTAAATTTAAAGTGCCAATTTGGCGGAGAAATTTTCCAAAACAAAATTTGTTTTATCAAAAATTTTTTTAATTGTATCAGCACCTATTTTCATTATGCCAATATAATTGTTGGTTTAAAAAGTCCGAATTTCCACCCCGGGTATGACACACATGACCCCTTACGTAAGCGACCGATTCTTTTAAAATATACGAAATCGGTCCTTTAAGGCTGGTGAGGGGATGTGTGTTCAGGGACTGTTTATTCTTTCGGTAGAGAACTCATTCTACATCATTTAACCTCTAACGTGTGCGATCATTAACTTTTTGTAAACAACCTTATAAAAATGTGGATAAGCTTCTCATAATCTAAACGTCATTGACATACGATCGCACGCGTTTTCATGGGTGTATATTGAAACGAAGTTTGGAGGTAAGGTCATATTTTTCACCTGGTGCTGACATTTGGTATGATTTGTCTTAGTCGCCACTGTGTATACCGGTATGGTTTTGTTATTAAAAATGAGAAGCGAAATTGTAATTTTGCGTGAAATAATTAGAGTTATATCAAGAAGTCTGACCCAAAACAAATTTTTCTTCAAATAACCAAAGCCAAAATAAATTCGTACAAATATTATACAGAAACTTCTATATATATATTTATGTGACTGGATACGAGTAAGTAAATCGTTCATTTATGCCCACTGCCGTTATGGATCAATTTCAATGTCGCGAGCTTTTCAACAAGAACCTTTGAGTTTATGGTAGATGGGCCGACGGTTAGTGTTTAAAATTTCTGTTTCATCAGGGATTACACACTTCAACGCTCCCCTCACACCCCAGAAACGAAACTTCGCATCACACCAAAAGCCTTAATCTATAAATGGCAATACTTTGAAGCGCTTATCACGGAAGAAAAAACTGGAAAGATATCAATTAACTTATTTGCACTGATTGAAGCAAGAATTAAATATAGCGAGATGCAACAAGTCACGTAACATTTTTAACTTTCCAAGTTTGTGGCAAACTAAACTGCCGAGAGAAAAGAAGGTCACTCACCTTGTATTTCTTGGAAAACCATACATTTTTTTACAAGAACATAATAAGTTACCAAACTTAAGCGTGAAACTGTTTAGCTCTTTGAAACGCTCGCTGCCTTCAAATGTTGAAAATGATAGATATCTTGATTCGCTTACAAAACGAATTTAATTTTATCGCCCCGCGCCTCGAAAATATAGCAGTAAAATGTGAAAAATATTGCTAATCAGCTGAAAAAAACTCAAAAGTCAGTACCAGCCTATGTTCTATAATTGATCGACTTCTTTGTCGGCTCTATTGGTTAAATTGCCGTTCAATTCTTTCAAAGAAAATAATTTTTGAAAAAATATTTTTTTTCATTATTTTGAGTTTCATTAAATTCACTTTGTGAAAAAATTATTCTTCGCTATAGAGACTGCAGAGTAAAATAAAACTATACAAGTAATCCTCAAATACTTTCCTAAAAACTGCTTCTCAGAATTCGCGATATTATGTATCGTTTTCCACACAATTAGATTTTAAGAAATTTGACGAAATCCTAAAAAGTAGAAGAAAACTTTTCGAAACCGGCCATCGTATAAAATTATTCAACAATCATTTGTTGGAACATAAAATGCAAACTCCTATGACATATTTGAATTTGTTTAGTCTCGTACGATGTTATTCTGCGCCAACTTTTGCTCCGAAATTTTTCTTGCCTTTAGATAGTCCAAAGCGGTCTTTGATAGGTTTTAAAACAACTTTCTCAACTCCTAATCAACCTCATTATTTAAGGTATGGTGTTCTAAATTGACATATCTCATGAAATATTAGCCAAACAGGGCCTTTCAAGAGTATATCAGATTATCCAGTTTGTGGAACTCGCCTTCATCTTCCCGTATAAAACAATGTGTCAAATTTTTTTGCATGCATACACTTCCAGATACAAAGCGCGACATGAGACCTAAGTCAAAACGGGAAAAATTTATCTCCTCTCAGGCCTTATTTTGAAATTAAAACCTTAAATTTTAATAACCTGTATAATTAGTATTTAAAACTTCTGAAGAGCTCTTGTTGATAAGTGCTATATTTTTTAATATTATGCGTTAAAACCACCGTTTCAACTTTGTTCATCGGAAAATCTATCTCCCCTATCGATTTAAAATTTCAAACATTTACTCAAATTTTTGGCAAACCCGGTTACCTAGCATCAAAACAAATTAGAATACTTCTGAGACCGGTTTTTTATTTTCGACCCCCAAACCCCAAAAATATGAATTTTTCAAGTCACGTTGAAAAATTTCCCCGAAAAGAAAAATGTGCTGTCGATTTTTCTTGAAAGCTAGCGTCAAAAAAAGCTGGGGGAAAACCACTGAAGTAGAAAGTTGGCTTACTTCAATGCCAAATTTTGAATTTATGTCAAATCTGAAAACATTCGTTAATATGTAGGTTAAATTTTTGAAAAAAATACTTAAAAAAAAATCGAAAAAACTCAAAAAACTTTCGAATTTTTTTGTTCTTATTATAGGTTTGTTTTTTTGGCTTTTAAACATAAACGAGTGAATCGGCTGCATTTTTAGATATTAACCTGCAGAAAATGTAGAAACCACCATACCCTAAGACCAAAAATTTTGTGACTGATGGGGTATAGGTTTTGCATACTGACGTATAAGGTTGGGACTAGCTGTTTTTCATCAGTTTTTATCATTTCCTGTAAAACATTCGATAATAACTCAGTCATTCCGTGGGGTACTACATTAATTCTTATTATTCAAAGCCACTCCGATCAAACATCCACGGAACGCCTAAAAAAATTCACTATGTCAATATGAATATAATATGATGATGTTCTTTAAAAATCTCATTCGCATCGACCCTGCATAGTCTTCATGAAAGCGGAATATTTTGAAAAAAAACCGGGTTGATTTAGAGAGGATATTTAACATACGATTTTCATAAGACTTAATTATTTCCGATTCGTATTAGCAACTTGAATATAAAATTTGTTTTATGTTTAAGGCATCTTAGAAGGGAGTGAGTAGGAATAATACAAGTTTCAAATTGATGAAAATGGATATTATAAATAATAATGTTAACAGTCAAAAGCATATAATTTTTAAAGAGAATTCATAATTTTGGAACCTGTGTTGAAACATGTAGAGAATTTCATAAGGGGACTATCTGTTATTATACAAACCGACGATATTTTTCAAGATATCACGATGCCGACAGCCTAATAAGATTCCTTACCTTTATTAGTTTTATGATTCGTCTCAATAGAAGTGATTCATATGGTCTTATGTATGTTTTTTGTTTCAAATTATTCAAAGGCAGTGCTAGGATTGGGTACGTGCGTTGATCACGGTAGAAGGGACTTTTAGCGTATTTATATTATAATTTTGAAATCCAACCTAAGGTGAGCGGCACGCGGGAAGTAATATGGATGTACCACTCCCTCAGAGGGAACGAAATCTAACATATGTTGAATGATAGCAGGACCACAGTGAGACGCAGAGGATGGATTACACCGCGAAGTCAAAATTAGCAGGCCTTAATTGAGTCGGGGCTATAGGCTGATTTCAATTGTCATGGATGTAGGCAGAAAGGATCAACATATGCAGGAGGGGAGGGGGGAGGGGTGCTCAGATCTTCGCACTTTTTAGATATTTACGTATTGATACTCTAACGGCGGTATCCATAGATTGGGAGGTATGAAGAGTGAGAAGAAAATTTGAGTCCAAAAGATTTTTAGGAATTTCTAAGGGGGGGGTGATTTTTTAGTAGGTTTAGATTGGGGTGGGGGCGGGTGATACATTATGATGGGGGCTTGCTTATATGTCTGTTCAACTTGAGCAATGGAGTAATGAAAATCGAAACGTAATATAATAGTTTACTATATTTATGTTTATGCAAAGAAACTGTTTCTGCTGCTCCAAATATGAGTTTCTGAGTATGCCTGCTCTGGTATGCCTTCTCNTTTATAAATAAGTCAAAAATTTTGATGGAAAAATCATAATTTTTGATTAAAAATGTTTAGTTTTCCCTATAAAAGCAGATTATTACATTTTTTTTATTATTTTCAAGTAAATATGGTAATGAAGTACAACTGTTGACAGCTTTTGATTGCTTAAATTCACTATTATAATAATTAAATTTTTTCATGGGATACTTGAAGTTGAAAATTTAGAAATTTCACTTCCGAAAAAAAAATCTGCCCCTAGATACCAATTAATTTTTATTTAAACTGTTATGCATGCACAAAACGCTTTCCTAAAAACTGGCTAATCTCACATTTGTATTGTATGTCTAGTTCTGAAATAATTTTTCAGGAAGTGAAACATAGGCGAAAAATCCTTACAAATCAACATCCCGTAATTCTGGAACCAAACATTCGAAAAAAATATAAATTATTTTTTCGGAACCGAATCAAAATTCTTTATAATGTGTTTGAAAGAAAAGATTCTACGATCCCGTTCTTTGCCATTTTTGAATGATTTTAGGTATGCTAGAGCCACAATTGTGGCTCTGTGCTCACAAGGGTTAAGCAAATCGTCGTCTGGTTACATAACTTGGAGAAATTTTTTTAAAAAGTTGTTTTTCAATAGGAAAAATGAGCCGACCCCTTAAAGTGCCTTTAATCCCGCATGACTATGGATCCTGGTCTTGGGTAATACCAAGGAGTCATATCTTCAAAACCAAATCCATCGGAACTGATTTTTAAGTTTACGGGGTTAAGGGGGTAGTGTCCAGCAAAAAAGTTTGGCTGAAAAAAATGTATATAACTAAATTGACCAAGAGAAAAAGGTTGGTCGGGGTTTCGCAGCGCTATCTGGTGTCTAGCGCCCTCCAGCGGCAATATTGTAAATAGCCTTGATATCGCTCTGGATAAAATAAAAAGAGAACCGCTTGGAATTTTAACTTAAAAATAAATGCAAATGAATACTAGGATTACCTTCTTGGTAATTTGCTCTAACAAAAATCAGATCGATTGACAAAAACAATGCATTTTTATTACAAATATACAAGAAATTAAAAATTCAGACAATTTTGAATCAAACAGANATTATCACGTTGGGCAGTGAATGCGAGTTTAAATAATTTAAGTTTTAGCATTTTTTCCAAAAGTTGATTTTCATTATGCATAATAATTTTTAACCTTATATACACCTTGTATAATATTCAGATCCCTACTACTCCTAAACAAATAAATTGCTAAAATTGTGATTTTATCAGTGAGTAGTAATTAACGGAAATGCCAGAGTTTCATCACATAAATGATTGATGTCTAATATTTGTCAACCTTTTGATAAAATGTGTTCTTTGATGCGCCATAATTATTTGCTACAATTATAGACACCTACTGTGCCGAATGTGTTGATCTTAATTAATATTTTCGCTATTAAACGCTCTGAAAAAAATGATACTGACTATGCAAAATTTGTTGAAGACACCTAGTGGTCACAATTTGAGTATTAAAAAACACCTTTTTGGGCTTTGTTAGCCATTTTTGAGGTATTATCATTAATATTTTCTTGTAATTATAAGGATGGCGTTAAAAAAGCGTTAAGCTACAACATAGCTACAACGTATATATCACAAAAAACGATTTCCGAAAATTGTATCTTTTCAAATTTTCAGAAAACTTTTTTGGTCATTTGGCAGGAATTTCCATGAAAAATGCGTAGGCGGAAACACTGAAATGGCAAATTGATATTGGTGAGGCATCTTTTGCCTTGAATTTTTTTATCGTAACCAACGTCAACTTTTACGGGCTTTCTTATGGGCAAGTTTTACGTTTAGGCAAGAATGAGGGCCGGCCTGGGCGAACTTAAACTGCGATTTTAAATTTAAAATGCAATTTAGGGCGGGAGAAATTTTCCCAAACAAAATTTGTTTTCAAAATTTTTTTTTAATTTTGTATCAGTCACCTATTTTCATATGCCAATATAATTGTTGGTTTAAAAGTCGATTTCACCCCTGGGTATGACACTACCTATGACCCCTTAAAGCGACAGATTTTAAAAAACGAAAATGTCTTTAAGGGGTCAGGGACTGTAATTGCGTTTGGTGGAGAACTCAATTCTACACATTTTGATATTTAACTTCATTCAAACTTTTTGTAAAACTCTTTATAAAATTGAAAAGCTTCTCAAATTAAGACGTCATTTGGAACGATCACGCGTTTTTCATATTTGAACGAAGGTTTTGGAAGAAGGTCATATTTTGTGACCTGTTGCATTTTTGATTATTGTTTTAGATCGCATTGAAACCGTATGGTTTATGTTATAAAAATGAGAGCGAAATTTGTAATTTTGCAGTGAAATTGATAGGAGTAAAAAAGTCGACCAAAAAATTTTTCTCGCAAAATAACAAAGCCATAAATGAATCGTAAATAAACAGAACTCAAATTAATTTATACGAATATAATTAATCTCTATTAGGACTTATCTATTCAATTCAAGCTTTCAAAAAACCTTAGTTTTATGAGATGGCCACTGTTATGTAAAATTTTGACACTGGGATTTACACACTTTAAACACTTTTCGGTCAGAACCTAATCAACCTCATTATTAAGGGTATGGTGGTTCCTAATTTGACATATTCTCGATGAAATATTAGCCAAACAGGGCTTCAAAGATATAATTCAGATTAGCCAGTTTGTGGAACTCGCCTTCATCTTCCGTAAAACATGTGTCAAATTTTTTTTGCATGCATACACTCCCAGATACATAAGCGAGACAGGGAGACCTAAGTCAAAACGGAAAATTTATCTCCTCTCAGGCTTTATTTTGAAATAAACCTTAATTTTTATATAACCTGTATAATTAGTATTTAAAACTTCTGAGGAGCGCTTTTGTTGATAAGTGGTATATTTTTTCTAGAATATGCGATAAACCACCGGTTTTTCAACTTTGTTCATCGGAAAATCTATCTCCTCCTAGGTTAAATTTCAAAATTTACTCAAATTTTTGCAAACGGTAGCTCAAAACAAATAGAAACTTCTGAGGAGCCGGTTTTTTTATTTTCGACNATTGCCATATGGCGCCTTGGAAGAGTTTTCAAATAACATATTAACTTATCAAATAATGGGGGGGTAACTAGGTGTTCCAATGTCATCAAGCTTTTAGAAAGGTGCCGGAATTTTTATTCGGCTAAGACGATCAAGTCTCTCGATTGGGAAGACGTGGGCGCGTTTTAATCCCGAATTCAGAACCAGTTTGTCCGTTTCGAAGGTCGCATCACAAAGAGATTCTTGGCGTCCGCGGAGCAAAAGAATTGGGTCAGTGATTCAAGTTCTTGAGTTGTGTTCAGTCTTAATGATCCGACTAACTAAGTATTGCAAGTCGTTGAATCATTCGAGAGTTTAGATCAATGAGTGGTTTTCTAAAACCCAAGGAAATTCAGGGATCACCTATAAAAAATCCGCGTCACTGAGTCAGTCGCCGCAGCCATTTTGGAGACCCAAAGGTCACTATACCCAGGCTAAGGTGCTATTTTTCTGGACAAGAACAACGAAGTCAGGCTTAAGTTCAGGTGTTCGGAATGGTCCTAGCAGTTTAGATATCAGTTCATGGGGTACTCGCATGGTCGCTAGGAACATAAGGTGTATTTCAAATAGATAGAGCCGAGTTATTCAAAAGACGCAGCTAATATCCCATACTGATAAGATCCAAAGGCAATCCGGAGTTCTCAATGGAAATACGCGCTGACGGGTCTCTTACACTTTTTCAGTTGGGCTAAGTATAGGCTACCCTTGTCTCTCATGGGCAAAGTGTCGCATTGCGATCTTAACACAGACAGAACTTTGAGTCAAATAAACTCAAGGGAATATTTCCATTGAGAGCAAGCCGGATGAGGATTAGCCACTTTTTGTCTAACACGTTTAACACAGGCGCCATTGAGTTTGAACGAACCGCAGTACGATGTTTCGGTAAATATAAGTTAACGTAATGTGTAGCGGGATTTACCTTTTCGTATAGTCCTCTTCGATTGACATGAGGAAAGCCGATAATATGTTTGTATAGAACTAAGAGCTATAATTTCTTAATTTTAAAACTTGAAAGAATTTTTAAGAAACCATTATACAAAATTAGTTATCATAGGATGGAGGTTGGGGAGAGGGCATCCTCAGAGAAGCATAGGTGAATTTAGTTCCTTTCGTATCTCCTTATTGGATCATAAACTATTTTATCACTAATGTATAAATTTTTTGTCCTTGGTGAGGACAAATCATCATTTTTCGTATATTTCATCACAACTCACGGAGTCGCCGGGCTTTGCTCAGCTGTAGAGCGATGGCATGATAACCCTTTGATTGGAAACAACAGAAATTACAATTAATCAAGGCGATCCACTAAGCTTCCGTTGATGTTATCAATTAAGTTTCCCAATTCCCGCTCCATGGATTTCCGAATTTAAGTCTGGAAAATAACTATCTTTGATTATCATTTAAAATTCAGGAGTTTATTATTAAGTATATACAACTGAGTAGCTCGGTCCGGGATCAGAGAGTGTACCTTAATTTTATTATCACACGCCTATATTATGACCTGAAGAAACTGATATATACAATATAAATGATGCGAAGTATTGATTCTACTGTTAAAAGCGAAAAAGCGTTGCTAAAACCTGGCGTGAGATGCCAAGTTGGAATTAATCTCCTATGATATTCGAGATATTGCCAGACAGAGCGTCACATGCGTGAATGGGATCGCGTGGATTTGCTTTGATTGACATAAACACATTGCTCGCATCATAGACACATAGTAGTCGATTGCTGGAAGGTCATTCCAATGTTGAATCATCTCTCATAGACTAATGTTATGCGAAATCCTGTACCCGACCCCAGGGCCTGGCATAGCCGGTTTCCATTTGTTGAGAAGTCTGAGTGGTTTCAAGAGTAGAGTATCGATCAATATTCAAGCAAAACTTGAGAACTGTCTGTTAATACAAGTGAAGGAGATTCATTTGTATGGCTAATGATGAAACAGCTGAAGGATCAATTAAATACATTGATAAAATGAATAAATAAAGTGTTATTTTATGCAATATTAAAATCGTGTATACGTGTTTGATTGCAATATCGGGATAAGAATCTGAGAAGCATCGCGAAGAGACACGGAGGAAGAGACCGAGACTAGTAAAGAAGCTTAACGCTTTTGTTGCAGATCGTAAAACAGAATATTACCGAATTATAACGTAGACGTAGCCACTTAGGAACTAGACAAGAAAACTTCTCGGTAACATTTTTTAACATGACAGATTTAATACAAGCGTTTATATCGAAGGATCAAAGTGCGAGGTGAACTTTTTTGTAACGGGTGAACTGACATTTGTTGACTATGTTTATGCAGTTCGTTCGAGGATAGAGTATCAACAATATAAGTGTCATTCAAGGAGCATTTGCGAAGGCTGCGTAACTAGATTCAGACTACAAATCTGCGTTTAAAAAGCCAAAAACTATGTTCGTGCAACAAGGGAAGGCGCGTGTTCCTCGTAGAATACTGAATGTATAAAACATGGTATACGGTCTTTGTAGGCGATCCAAGATATATATTTCAATGGAAGGACCTTCCTCTACGGCAATGTCGTTTCAAGGATACCGATATCAGAAAGCGGACTCAAAAAGAAATAGGCACACCGCCTCCTTAATTGTAACTATAGTCATTGTAAAAAAGTCATGGTTTTCCGAAGAAATTACAAGGTGACGAAGCCTCGTCTCTCGCAGTTACTAGTTACAAACTTCGAAATTCAAATAATGTTCACGTGTGTCACCTAATTAATCGATCCAATCAGTGACATAAGTAAATTGATATCTCCAGTTTTCGGATAGACGCTCCAAAGTATGCCTTTAGATAGCTTGTTGGGGAGCGCGACAGTCTCGTTTCTGGGTGCCTGAGGAGTTAACAGTGTTACTGAGTTATTTCTGTATTTCTGATCGTCAAAATTAAAACGTATAAAAGCAAATTATTACACTTTTTTCTATTATTTTCAAGTGGATATGGTAATGAAGTACAACTGTGGATAATTTTTAATTGCTTAAATTCACTTTTGTTATAATTAAATTTTTTCATGGGATACTTGAAGTTGAAAATTTAGAAATTTCACTACCGAAAAAAATATCTGCCCCTAGATACTAATAATTTTTATTTTGACTGTTATGCATGCACGAAACACTTTCCTAAAAACTGGCTAATCTCACATTCGTATTTTATGTCTAGTTCCGAAATATTTTTTCCGGAAGTGAAACATAGGCGAAAAATCTTCATTAATCAACTCCTCGTAATACTGGAACCAAACATTCGAAAAAATTTTTAATTATTTTCTGGGAATCGAATCAAAATTCGTTATAATGTGTCTAAAAGAAAAGATTCTACGATCCCGTTTTTTCCTTTTTTGGATGATTTTAGGAATGATTGAGCCATAATTGTGGCTTTGTGCTCACAAGGGTTAATCAACAAAAAAAATACTAAAAACCTTTTTTTTGTCGTATTTTATTTCATACATAATATAGATTTGGTCATGACGTCTTCTCTGGAATCAATTTCAAAACAAGTTGTCATCAAAAATTTTCTAGTACGAGTTTATGTTCTTGCATTTGTAAAGCAAATTTCCCGATCATCTGATTGGGTAGTAATCAGATTTATTGTGCGTAGGCGAAACTATAAAAGCTTGCAATAATTGAAGTAATTTAGGCTCTAATAATGGGTGAGTCATCACTAATCTTCCACATTTTCATGCACTCAAAAATTGTTTTTAGCGTACAAATCAGCTGAAATTAATATATTTGAAATCGTAGTCAAACATGCAGTATGAATAAAACCAAAATTATCTATTTTGATGAATTTAAATTTTGATCAATTAAAATTAAGATTAATCAGTACGTTTTAGAAAAAATGACAGAATTTTTGTAATCAGGAGGCAATTTTAGATACTGAGATTGTCTAAGTAAGTTTCATCTTTATATTTTCACGACTTATAAAGCATATCATAATTCTCATTTATACAGTCACGTGATCGTTTTTCGACTATACCGAAATGAGAAAAAAGTCTTCGAATTTTCTTTAGAGTAGCCTCACATATGTTTTGGACTGATTTGAGATTTTTTTGCAAAAATAAGTACTGTAATTAAGTACTGTAATTCCCCCAAAAAAACGCACAAAAATTTTTTGGCAAAAAGTTTCAGCGTTCACTTGGTCGATCATGATCCCATTATGTATAAGGGTCGAAAAAACCCTTTACAGTCGATCAGGCGCTGCAGCGCCTGACGGGCGGCTGAAAGTTAAATTTTTGGAGCATTTGTACTACCTCGATCAACGTAAGGCCTTTTTTTTGTGTTTAATTGAATTTATTAGATGACTTTTAGCAGTAAGAAAGAAGTCTTGACAGTTTGATACAAATTTGAACTTGTAACAAAAGTTGCTATAACTATAAATTTAAAAATAAATCTCTGAATTTTTACTTACGTTTTGAACCTTTTGCTTCACGTTGAATCTGAAAATTTCCGTTTCTATGTCTCTTCGAAAATAAGAATATATACGAAACCACAAAAAAATCTTTGTTTAATCTCCTTAACTAAATTTGTCAACCAAATATCGTATTTGTCTCTCAAAAAATTATATGAGGTCCTCTATTCAAATTTGAATTTTTGTGAAAATAAAGTGATTCATTCAGTGGTCACTATAGGTTAGGAGTGGGCGCGGAGCGTGAAGAATAAAAAACGGGCCAAAATTAGTCACCTGTTAAGAGTTATCTCAAGGCCGCGGGGAGAGATCAGCCGAGTTGAGCTCGACTTAAAAGTTTAATTAATACTCCTTACAAATTCAATCGAATTTGATAAATTATTTATCTAAAATTTCGCCTTTTTAGAAGAAAATTCGATTTTTGATACCTTTGTGACTATTTAAAGATGATTCACTGGAAAATTATCATTAAGTCAGCATATATATAATATATTTGATATAATGATTAAAATAATGGGTAATGGATAATATGCCGCTTTAATCCAATTATACACACCTGAAAGCGTGAGAATGTCTTAAAGTATAAAGAAGTCAAATGCTCATCGATCGATTAAGGGGGCAGTCGTCGTGGAAAACGACTTTTTTTAAGGTCAAATGTCTGGAATACTACACATTGTAGAACCGAATAGTTTGATAACGTGTAATTTTTGAAGACAAATTTCACATTCTGAAAATTAAATGAAGATCAATGATCGGTCAACCAATCAGAAACGGTCTTCAAAGTAGAGTGGGATTTGGTCTCAAAGCCTTCTTCTCGGTGAGTTTGAAAGATAAGAAAAAACATTTAAGATTTCATCAACAACCAAATATGTACGCAGACCTGTTACTAACAGGTTTTTAAATTTTATCTAAATTCGCCTTAGAATAGCGGTCTATTATTTTCGACAATCTGACTTGAACGCCGATTCTTACGATGCCTCAATTTCATATAGGTTAAGTACCAGCAATTTCAGGCGAAATTGTTTTGACTCACAAAAAATTTCATCACAGTTGTATGCAGTATGTAAAAGTTTTTACCTGATGAAGAACAAAAATCAAAGCTAACTCATAAACAAGCACTAAATTTCATTCACGGTCAACAATACCTACTAATTTGTGTTCGATCGAACCGCAAAGAGTAGGCGGACAAAATATAATGCTAATTATTTCGAAAAATGTGTCATGTAATAAATAAAAGCCGCTTTGAATTGCTTGCATATTTTCAACATTTAGCACCACATTGTGGGTCCCACAACCTCCTTATGTTAAAGATTATTAACTCCTCGCAATGATTGGTTTATTTTTGATCAATCAGAAACTCAGAAATAAAATAATTTTGTAAAATCATTGATTATTATTTTTTAAAATCTACATTTCAAATAGATATAATGTTTTTTCAGTTTGTATAACGGCCCTAGTTACCAAAATAGAACAAACCTCGACCAGCCTAGATTTAACAGAAGATAGAAAAAATAAATTCGTAAATTACTGACAATCAATCTATTTGTTTAACAATGTAAGCAATGAAATTTCCCAGAAATAGCTGATTTTGTATGTTTTTGAATGATTTACTACCCCTTCTTCAGGCCTCAATAGGTCATGGCACAAAAATCAGATCAATTGGATTGTTTACATAATAAAAATTTGACTTTGTATATTCTACACAATGTTTTAGTGAAACAGTCTATTTAATTAAAATTTGATCTTTTTCGAGTTATAATCAGATTGTTCGATTAAAAATATTAATGGATCAACAAAAATGAGATTTGCACGAATGGTTTATTTATTGCATTATTAAAGTAACATTAATTATCCAGCATTATAAGATTGTCACAAATTCCAGTAAGTTCGTTGAAAACCTGCTCGTTTCTGATTGGTGGCCTCGAATTTTTTCCCAGTGCAAGATTTTTCTTCCAATATATCAAACGAAAATAGTTTTTGGTCTATCTATGCGTAATATTGCGCAAATCCGCCAATCAAAACCCCGACTTGCACTAAATTATTGACCACCACCCTCTAAAGAGAGCCAAATTATTATTTCATATTTTTTAAACAAGCTCAAGAGCGCCCCTAGTTAAAGGTTAAAAAATGGTCAATGGCGATCGACAAAATTTAAAAATGGCCAATGGCGATCGGCAAAAGCTGGGGCACATTTTTCCACAAATTGCGTAAGTGTTTTAGTGAAAGATAGGCGGGAAAAGGCCCCAGTTTGACCTGGCCCAGCAAAATTTAGCAGTTTGTCGATCTCTGATCTAGCTAAGCGTTTGAATGTTCATATATCTGAATTATCAAGATTATATTCTATATCCTTTATCAAACGGAAGTCCATGGCAAAAACGTTATATAAATCCATAGAATTTCAAACTTTGCTTATTTATTCTTTCGCTTACATTAAGTCGTCGCCATAAAAAAAATATTCTACAATGTAAGTTAAATTATAAAAAACAACTTAAGGGGGTACTCAACGTTTTTAATTCAGGTTAGGGACATAATAACTGCACCAAATAGCCTCAGGAAGGCCACAAATTCATTTTTGCTCTTATCATAAAAAAAAATTTCGAGATTTTTCTCAAATTTTCGAGTTTTTTCACATTTTTGAGAAAAAATACATAAACCTCAATTTTAATGAGAAAGTCTGAAAATAAGTAAAAGTGAGTAGCACTTTTTTACTTCAGTTTTGCAGTAGCTACAATTTGAGGGTACTTTCGGTACAATCGGATGAAAATAATTTCTAGAAACTCCAAAAATTGACTTCCGGTTGAACCAAAATTGCAATTTTCTATTAATAAGAGTAATGATTAAAAAAAGTTTTCACTAGAAATTGAGAAGACATGTATCCACGAATTAAATTTAATAAAAAAAATTTACCGAGTCGTTTTTGAGAAAATTTAGTTTCAGTTTGAAATTTTTTACGTTTCTTGATTCTAGAATATGATGGATCAAAATTTCAACCTGACGTAAGCATATTTTTCTTCAGTATATCATGAGCTTTCATTGATGGTACTTTCAACTCAATACGATGAAATTTTTTTTTAGAAATCATGAAAATTGACTTCGTCTAAACTAATCTGCAATTTTCTATAAAAAGGAGCGATGATCAAAGGAAATTTAGCACTAGAAATTGAGAAGACATGTTCTTCGAGTAATACCAAATTTAAAAAAAAATGTCCCGAGTCGTTTTTGAGAAAATTGAGCTACAAAATTCTATAATATCATAAAATTACGGTTTATCATAATTCTAGAACAAATCCGATCAAAATTTTTGCAAAATATTCCCGATAACTGTCGACGTAGAAGAAACCGTTATTCTTACAAAATTTTATAAATTTCCATGTTGCCCTTTCTGAGACATTGAAGTTAAAATCAGTGTTCTAGAACTCTACTCCCACTTGGTGCTGTGGTGCTCAAAAATTTTTTTTACTTTTGGTTGGGAGCAGAAGGATAGATCTTCATTTCAGGGTTTTCAGAATTTCTATAACTTGTTTCGTTTTCTTCTGAACCCTGATCGAAAATCTCAAAACCGTTGAGTACCCCCTTAAAGTCGCTAGCGACCACTTTGAAACGCTTCGAGTTAAGTTCAATCTTGAGAATGATAACAAATCGAAACGTTGAAATAGTAAAATGAGTTTTTATAATAAATCCAGATCGCCGTTTTTCATATCATACAATATAAAAAAGACATTCAAATTTATCACGTGATATTATAAAACACTATTGACTCCTACTGGTTACGCATCGCGTAGGTTTAAAAGCAAGCGCAGGACGATGTTCCCAAGATTAGTATTGTGTGTGACATTCGGAGAGCCTACAACCTCCTTAAGAGATCAATCAAAGTTTTCTTGCTGAGCTTAATATTTCATTCATACACCTGAAAATGCATAATTTGGATGCAATTTCCGGTTGTTATCCAAAAAATAGTTTTTCGGAAAAAGTGTGAGAGTTAGCACCTCATCAATTTCTGTCAAAAAGCGACTATCATGTTTTTTGAGGTAATGCTTAGGAGATTGAGTCAAAACAAAAATACGCTTGGTAATGGAATAACCATAATTACCATAGAATATTACCAATAATGTTTTATAATTAACCTGCGCACCTTTGTTTTGAAACGCAGACTCAATTTCGTAAGAATTATAGTCTATGGATCAAAAAATACGTGGAAAACTTACAACTTTCCTAAACATTTTCTTGCTTTCTTAACCTCTTATTAATCATATCCAGGAATATGATTAGACTCTTCCAGGTCACTCACTTTTTTGATGTTTAGCCAAGAATTAAAAAATCGAAAAAGTACACTTGTCAGTTTTTCCTTAAACAAAAAATTTTGATGTCAAATGTTCGAAATTTTCAAAAAAAATGTCTGAAATTCGCCGATTTTTATCTCAAAAGATGCGCCTTAATTCACTGATAACGCCCATCGATTACGGGGCCCCTCGCCATTTTTTGTCACTTTTTTAGCCAAAACTTTTATATAATTCGGTTTTCGAAAACGACTTATTCGATTAAGTTCTTAGATAGCTCAAACTGAGCACAAATATCTAGTGCATAATAAAATTGGTCTGAATCTCTGAATTTCTCTGAGATTACTGAAATTGTTTAATTATCAGTTTTTTTTTAAAAAATTTGAAACAATGGTCTGATTCGGACCCATTTTTTAATTCATTTTCCTCTTAAGGAGGTGGTCGTCGCATTTTAAGGGTTTTTCAATAGCCAATTGTCGCAAAAGTACAAATTGTTGGACCAACTTTCACCTCTCTTTGATATATTTAAACAAAAATCTTGCCTCCTTAAATAAATCGAAAGTGACGGATGGCTCGTCCAATCAGAAACATGCTTACAAAACTGACGGAATTATTTTTTCAAAATGTAGCTCTTCCCTGAGTTTTNAAGGTTCAACAATGATTCATGATTTAAATTAACCGGACAGAACGTGAGCAGACCGCTCCGCAGAGTTTTTGGAAAAATTCTTGGATTTGGCCATCCGTCACTTTCTATTTTTTTAGGATGCAAGATTTTTGTTTAAATATCTCAAAGAGATGTAAAAGTTTGTCCAAAAATTTGTACTTTTGCGACAATTGGCTATTGAAAAACCCATAAAATGCGACGACCACTCCCTTAATAAGTCCCTTAAGGGTATGGTGGTTCCTACATTTTCTGCAGTATTATGTCATAAAAATGCACCAAATCAATCGTTTATGTTTGAAAAGCACAAAACAAACCCAAATAAGAACAAAAAATTTTTCGAAATTTTGAGTTTTTTCGATTTTTTTCTGAGTATTTTTTCAAAATTAAGTACAAAATAACGTATGTTTCAATTTGACAACTAAAACTTCAAAATTTCGGCTTGACGTAAGCCAACTTTCTCTTCAGTGTTTTTCCCAGCTTTCTTTTGAGCCTACTTTCGAAAAATCAAAGCACATTTTTTTTCGGAAATTTTTTCACGTGACCTTGAACATTCATATTCTGATTTTGGGGTCGAAATTGAAAAAAAGCTCCTCAGAAGTTTCTATTTGTTTCGACTACCGTTTGCAAAAATTTGAGTGAATTTTGAAATTTACCTAGAGGAAGATAGATTTTCCGATGAACAAAGTTCGAAAAAAACGGTGGTTTATCGCATATTCTAGGAAAAATATAGCACTTATCGACAAAGCGCTCCTCAGAAGTTTTAATACTAATTATACAGGTTATATAAAAATTTAAGTTTAATTTCAAAATAAAAGCCTGAGAGGAGATAGATTTCCGTTTTGACTTAGGTCTTCCTGTCTCGCTTAGGTTTCTGGAGTGTATGCATGCTAAAAAATGACAATGTTTTACGCTAGATGGAGGCTAGATCTACAAACTGGCTAATCTGAATTATATCTTTGAAGCCCTGTTTGACTAATATTTTATCAAGAATATGTCAAATTAGGAACCACCATACCCTTAATATAATTGTCAAAAGCGCGAATTATATAAAATGTTGGCTAAGAAAATTATTTTGACGATCAAAAAAGCCAAAATTGTAAAAAAAAGTCAAAATCGACAAATAATGCCGTTTTTTTTTGAAAAATATTATTCTAAGATCTTTCCGTAGATTTTCTAAATATGATATCCTGCATTAAACGATCAACAGACTAAGTTTTAAAGTTTAAAAAGTTTATTTTCACTATTAAACTTTGAATGAATTTCAGATGGAAAAAGGGAATAAAAATATATTGTTACTTTAACAATACTGTATCACTAGGTGTTATTGAATCTTAGGTGTTTTTGTGAAATAGTTGACTTTACTAACGTTGAACTACTATTAACGGAGTGGTAAGGACAGTGCAAAATTTGCTGTGGCAAATTTTAAAAATGTTTTTTTGGAAAATTTTGGTTTTCTTTTTGTGGTCAAGTGATGGTGGTCGTGGTCGGTGGGTTGCCACTTTTGTCCATGATTAACTATTTTATACTACTGAATTTCCTTGCTCAATGTGAAGACCACCAACCTCTGCTACTTCCTTGCCTCCAATATTCATGTGTCTTTTAGTGATAAAATATTGCTAGATGATATTCATAAAAATTAAACAAGCTGTATTTTATTTGGTGGGGAAAAACGAATAGCTATCAAAACCTCAAGCTGTAAGATATTTCAAAGTTGCAAACACGTTTTAGCTCGTTCGTAAAAAACGACAAGTTGTTTTTAACAAAAATCATGTTTTTTATTAGAATTTTCCATTCCTCAGATTTAAGTTCGCCTTCGACCCTCATTTCTGCGGTGCACCTCAAAACGCCAGTCATTTTTAGAGCGCGGGCCAAGTGCCGCACAAAACAAACAAATTAGCGCGGTTGGAACGGCTGCATGAAAACAGCGGTCCCTGAGTAGTTCACATCAATTCAATTTATTAATTAGTAAATTTAAATTCATGAACGTATAAAAGTAAATTTTATGTGAATTTTATTTTCAATACAGTTGATATATTTTTTTATCCTTGGAAGAAAGAGCTATTTGTAAATTGTGATTTTGAACTAAATGTTCCATTTTTAGAAAAATAGTAAAAAATAGCATACTTTATTATATTTTATCAAATATAATATTTATTTGTGAAATTTAGTTTTATTTGTGAAATTTAGTTTTATTTTAGAAAATAATTGTATTTTATTTATTTTTAAAATTAATAGTTATCTAAATTAAATAATTTTCTTTTTATTAATTTTTGAAATTAATAGTAATCTAAATTAATATTTTTTGTTTGCGAGCAAAATTAAACTCATATCTCGTTTTTAATTTCTGAGTAAAAGTGGAAACAAATTTCGAAGAAGAAATCTCGCGAAATAATTTACCAATATCTAACCGCGCGCGAAAGTAAATTTTCAATATGAGTAACTTTTAATTCGATCAAAAACTATGTGATCGGAATGGACGTGTCAAAAAAAGACTGGAATAAGCGAATCAGCGCCAACCTTTACGTATAAGGAGATTTTTCCTGTCTCCCTATTTCACATTCCAGTCACTTTATTAGGATTGTACTCAGGGCCCGCTGTTTTCATGCAGCCGTTCCAACCGCGCTGATTTATTTGTTTTATACGGCATTTGGCCCGCGCTCTCAAAATGACTGGCGTTTTTGGCTGTTATTGATTGGTTGTAGCTATGGGCAAGTAAACAGCTAATCACAGCTCCGAAATGAGAGTCAAACGTATATCCCTTTAACACCTTTTGCTTAATCTGAGAGATGTGGGTTGAGGGAGCCAATCCTAACACTCCTAAGACCCCTCCTAGCCACTCATGAGGCCGCTTTTTAGCCCACATTTCTCAGATTAAGCAAAAGGTGTTAAAGGGATATCTGAGAAACAGTTATCCCCTTGGCAGATATATCATTTATCAATTTATCGTTTCAATTTTAAATAATTTGCGTTTTTTAATCTTTTACGGTATTATCATATCGCTATAAGACTCTTGTTGGACGTTGCTAGTTTGGTCTAGTACATTGTACTATTAAAGTACTACTAATGTACTAGACCAAAATAGCAAAGTCCAACTAGAATCTTAAAGAAATATGGTCCATATGATATGGGAGTCATTATAATGAAAATGCGCAAATTTGCTAAAAAAAAGCGACAACCTACAAAATCCCATTATGTTCAATTTGAAAAATACTATTTTTAATTTGGTGAGAAAATTGAATCGAATTTTAATAAAATATTTTCTATTTGCCGTCAAATAAATTTAAAAATATATCCTTTTCCGAACGGAACTCCATCTCAAAAACGCTTACTATCTCTATAGCGCGTGTTCGAATCCCACTGATGTTGTCTAAGTGATTGTCTTAGTGATTGCTTGAGTGATTACACATCGATAACATTTAGCGGTTCCATTATCAAGACGCTTGCCTATAATCATATTCAAGATAATCACTAAGGCAACATTAGTGGGATTCGAACACGCGCTATAGAGATAGTAAGCGTTTTTGAGATGGAGTTCCGTTCGGAAAAGGATATAAGGCTTTTTCTTAGTATAAATCCCTTTCGAATTATTATTTTTTGTATTAAAATTTAGAACTTTTTTCAAATTTATCAAGCAAATAAACTTCAAAATGTAGCGGATTGGGATTTAAACTAGACTCTTTTTTCAAATTTCATAAACAATTGGTGCGTTTAAAATTTTTAAAATTATTCAATATTTTAAAACTAAATTAAAATAAAAATTGTTTAAAAAACAATTTCTCAAAGTTCGAATTTTAAAAATAAATGGAAAACAAATATTTTCTCATCCCTGTACCCACTAAGGCAGCCCAAGGCGACATGTGCACTTGGTTCACTGTTATACTCAACAATTGCAGTTCCTCTTATACTGAATAAAAATTAATTTCGAAACTAAATCAAGATTATAAAAATCGGGGTCGTGCTTAGTGTTCCCAAATTGGACTGAATCAAAATGTTTTATTTAGACCATGGGTACAGAAAGGACGCTCGTGGTTAGTGAACCCAAATTGGTCTTCAAAAATATTTTGCGAACAACGCATCGTAAATTTAAGCGCGAGCGTGTTTTCTGTACCCAAATGAGTACACTAGACACCGACTCTAAAATTTACCTTGTCATTCGTGATCTCACATATCCCGGAAATCGTTGAAAAATATCGACAAGCTGCTTCTCATTAATATTATCTTTCAGATTTGAAACAATCAAGCTTAAAAAATACACTTATTATATATATTTATTTATTAATATCAGCAACGTTTCGATTTCTCATTGTCAAGCTAAAAGTTTTACACACAGAAGTTTCGAATCTTACTAAAAATACAGAGTCTAGAATTTACGATTCTACAGAAATAAGGTGGGCTAAGATAAAAGTTAAATTTTCAAGCCCTCGTCAAAATAGTGAAAAACTTTCGTGCTTTTTATATTATTTATATATGAATCTAAATTATATATATATATATTATTTATATATATATTAATCAAAATTTCCCATAATTTACCTCACAGTCTGCATCGAAAGTCGTCTATCTGCCATTTGCATCTGTAAAATATTTCCGATATGTTCAGTTTGAAAAATAATTCCGGAGTCCATATGATGAATTGGCTGCAACTCCGGATACGACATTGGCTATAAAATTATATTGAACAGGTTAGCTTTTTGGCGGGGCCTACTGCGAGCTGCAACATCTTGATAAATCAACAAACGATATTTTAAGTTTACACTATAGTCTGACGTGCGTCGAAATTTCAGGGCGACTTCCAGTGCAAGGGAAATTAAAAGTTTGAAAAATACCATCAAATTGAAGCTGAGAGTTCACATATGAAAAAATTGAAATCTAAATTTTTAACCAAGCAGCATCAAATTCGATAATTAGGTTGAACTTTTTTGATCAAAATATTGAAGAAGAGTATCTCCAGTTTCCCCGTTGCGCTTTTGACCAATGAGAACGTCAAAAACAACGGCGTTGGCCAATAACAGCTTCGAAAATAAGGAGTTAACGCGAAGGCGCAACGGTGTAACAAGCGATCCCGCAATTCCCAAGATCGAAATTTCTATGCTGTAGAATTCCATTTGGACATTTTCGAAAATTTTAATGTCATGCATCGTTTTCGGGGAAATTTTTTTGGTCACCATAAGATTTTAGTATCATTTACTATAAAATGGGCCATCTTATCGGATTTTGGATATACTGATAATTAAAGGTAGCCTAGAACGTGCTCAAAAATTACGATGAGAGCCCCTTAATTGCTTTTTGTTCATTTATGATTTCAAATTAGTTTACCCAAATGGCGCCATCAAGTGTCGGAGTTATTAGTTGTTGAATTTGTTGGCAATGTTGCAAGCCATGTATTCCAGTGACGCCAGGATTAAGTACTGGGATATGAATCTGGCTATCAGTAATAAACGACATTCCAGACGATAAGGAATTTGATTCGCGATTGCGATATCGAGATTTGGTATTTGCCTAAAATATAAAATAATGTGACTTTGTAGAATGTTTTTCTGAGGTGGCTATGATTAAAATGTATATTTTTATTCCAAACAACGTTTCGCAGGATGCATTGTAAAGTTTTTGAGAGAAATAATGTTTGAGCTTTCAAGACTTCAAAAATTTGGAAGTCTGAAGTTAAATAAATAATTAATCTGCCCACACAAAATTAATTAACTATAGACTTCCAAATCTTTGAAGTCTTGAAACGCTCGAACATTATTTCTCTCAAAAACTTGATAACGCATCCTGCGAAACGTTGTTTAGAATAAAAATATACATGTACAAATTAACATTATGTACTTTGTAGAATGTTCTAATAATTCAAAAAACTGTCATTGGAATAAGTGTACATTATAAGAACCAATAAAATAGTTGAATTGGATCAACTATTTTTCGATCATACAATACGATACAGTGGGTGAGACCAATGGGCAACAGTGACCAATGGGCAACAGTGAGACCAAATGAGAACACTTTTTCGCAGATTTGATTTTTTCAGACCAATGGGCAAACACTCTGAAATTTTTGTAATTTTTCTATGGCAATTTTTTTCGATTTACCCATAATTTTGATAAATTTATAATAAATTAATATATGGATCACCCGCCCTCAGAGTCAAAATCCTAAATATTTGAAAAATGCGAAATCTGAGCATTTGATTGGTTGATCCTTTCTTAATCTGACCAATGAAATCGGCCTATTCCGCAATCAAGGGTTTTGATTGGTGCTAATATCTTGCGTTGTTTGTATCATTCAAATATCTAGGATTTGTACTCTGAGGGCGGGTAATCCATATATTTGTGAAATTTCACAATATAATTGTTAAATTATATAATCTAAAACAAACTATCAAAAAACTGGTTTAAGTTTCAGAAATACATGTATCAATTAAAATCGACTAGTGGACAAGGGCAACACCCTTCGTGTGAGACCAATGGGCAACACTTTTTCGAAAATCTGTGTGTTGCTCATTGGTCTTCACCCACTGTATACAATGAGAAAATTGATGAAAAAATCATGATTTTTAACAAAAATGGTTATTTTCCTCAATAAAAGCAGATAATTACACTTCTTTTATTATTTTCAGGTAGATATGGTAATGAAGTAACACTATCGACAATTTTAGATGGCTTAAAATTTAAGCCTTTAAATTCATTTTTATACATGTAAATAGATAAAAAATTTTATGAAATTAATAAAATTGAAATTTTTTTCCAAAAAAATGTTGTGTCTCTAGATACCAAAAAATTTACATTTTGGGTGTTATGCATGCATAAAACACTTTCCCTAAAAACTGGCGTATCTGAAATTTGTATTTGATGTCTAGTTTCAAATGATTTATTCGGAAGTAAAACATAGGCGACAAATCCTAATAAATCAATACCTCTCGTAATATTTAAACCAATATCAAAAATTGAAATTTGGGAATCGCAGCATAAGTCTACCGGTAATAAAATGTTGTGAAAGAAACGATTCTTCGATCCCGTTTAGCCTTTTTGGCTAGTTTTAGGTATGCTTGAGACAATATATTGGCTCTGTGCTCACAAGGGTTTAAGTTTGATTTTTTTGAAGTACCTCACATTTTCTCGAGAGATACTTCAGAACTGGTACAAACGATCTTTTTGAAAGTTAGGGTCATTAATAATGATATTAATATAACTTCTTATGCTCTGTGGTGTAGCAGAGCCTTTTTCGATTTCCGTTTTTACCGGACATTAACGGAATTATCGGTTTTACCGATTGTTTTTAACAAATATGAATCATGATTTAAATGATCAAAAAAATCAAGAACTCCGAGAAAATTATCAAAAAATTGAATTTGACACCGCTTAGGGTCAATCCCCCTCACATGACTCATATCCCTTTAACAAATTTTTCTTAATCTAGGATGTGCGGGCTGAAAAATGGTCCCATGAGTGGCTAGGAGGGGTCTTAGGAGTGCCAAGATTGGCTCAGCCCGCACATCCTTGATTGAAAAAAATTCGTTAAAGGGAGTTCCGTTCAATAAAAGATATCACACGATTGAGCTATCTTGTCACCTGATATTATGAAAAATTTGACCTTGAAATAATTTTTTTAAATCCTAGGTCTTAAAATGACCAGAAAAAATTCTCTAAGAGATGGGCTATTAAAATACCCATTTTTGACTTATAAAATTCTTTATTTTGAATCGTAAATCCAATAACGTTTTACAAACCCCACAATTCGAGCAGATTAATTTCTGGGCCAAAAGATTTGGTTTAATCTTATTAGACTAAATTAGGTGTGAATTATTTCCTGTATTATAATAAAATGATTAGGCTAACCACAAAATCGTTAATTTTCCGCCGAGTATCTCTTTTTAAATTAAAACATTAATAAAGCAAAAATATATTGTAAAAGATTGAAAGTTCTCCTAAAACAAATTAAAATATGTAGTCAGTATAAGAAATTTATTAAAATAAAAATTCAATCACGTAACGTGAATCACATTTGCTTCTACTTCAATTATTTTCTTCAGAAGTAAGAATTTCAACCCCCTCACTCATTTGAGTATTGATATCCCCCTAAGGCACCAGAGCCTTTTATGGCTCGACTTTGAAATCATATTATGGAAAAAGTAGAAGTGTTAGCGATTATATTGAGACAATTAAAATGTTGATCACTTCATAACCGCGGTGGGAAGTGATTATTTTGAAATACTATTTTTTTTCAATTTGTGATTTTAGAAGAATTTACTTTCGAAAAAATTAAAAGTCAGTCAAAGATCTCAGAACAAAAAACTTAATTGTGGAAGATTAAGAATTAAGTTTTCTAAAAAGTGAGTTCCTCAGAAATAACATTCGATTTTCGGTCTCTTAATACTAGGTGTTTTAAGATTTCTTGCGAAAAATCAAGAAAAAAATTGGAATAAAATATATTTCGAACGACTCTTAGAAAAAAATTTTATTTTAATTTTTCAAAAATTAATCGCAAACTATGGGCGATTTGAACCTTAAACTTTTACTCTAATTTTTTAGTCATTTCCTGTCTTTTCAAACAAAATAAAGCCACTTTTATGGCTCTGTGCCTGAGAGCGTAAATAAATTTTTTATTTCGAAGCAATTAATTATGATGTTAACATTCATCGTCAGATAAACACACTACTGAAAGACTGTGTGTTTATGCAAAAACATCCAATCTTTAATTATATTTTAATCAAGATTCGGTTCGTATTAATCTTCTATCAAGAATATTTTTCTTGGTTTCCTTTTGAAATTTCTAATTCAAATTCCAAGTTTCGATAAATAAATTCGATTGAATTAATGTAAAGAAATAGTAATCAATTCTGTTTGGTTAAATGACACGTTTATCTATTTATTTTTAGTATTTTTTATAATTGCTAAGTCAGATTCTAAACTTGGCTGATCGATGGCTCAGTTCAGATTCTGAAAACATCAACCAAAGTTTAGATTCAAATTTGACCCGAAAAAATTACGGGAAATAAATAGATAACCGTGTTATTAATACCAAACAAAACTGTTCAACTATTTATTTACAACAATTTATTTATATTTATATGAACACCTGAAATTTAAATATATCGATTACGGTACTTGCTGGGACTTTTATGCTACATTTCAGATTTGAAAACTTGGTGCTATTTCTTGTTTATTTTATGAAACAAAAAATAACAACAAGTACTTGAAGCTGAAAAGTGGCATAAAAGGCCAAGCAAGAACCATAATTGATATAGTTATATGCTATTCAAAAGTAGATTTTTGCTCAGTCAAGTGAAAATAAGGCAATTCAAAAGTCAAAAATGGGTATTGATTTTATTGTCCTATCTTGTAAAAAATATTTAGGTCATTTAACTTTCAGTTTTTTTTCTTAATTTTTACAAAAAAATCTATTCTTTAATATCCAATAACTATATCGAAAATGATGTCTATGCGTTGAATTTTATTATGACGTCACAAGAAAAGACATAGTCCAAACACATCACACAATTGTCGAGAATCCTGTGATTTCATTGGTCACTTTCTCTTCTTGTTGCGTCATGATAATTTCACGGCACTAGCGTATGCCCGCATAGGCATCATGTCAAATTGTTTCCATTTAAGCAGCAAACCACGGGCGTAACGAAATTGCCGAAAATTGTTATTATATGAAAAATAATTATCACAAAATGTTTTTTTAAATCAAAAGATTCGAAATTTATAGCTGCGTATAATAACTTCGAGTTTAACTTTGTTCACTTTCGATTTACCCAATAAACGACAAAAAAAATTCTGAATCAGAATTTGTGATGTTCCATTTCACAACCTAAGCTTCGAAAAGCATAAATCCCTAACGTGGCTGTATATTTTTGGGTCTAAAGTTTAGACTCTAAACCTCAACTCAATCAAATTCAAGTCAATAGTTTTAAATTATAATCTAATTTAGGTAAATAATTTTTAATTTCAAATCGGTACATTTCAATTGAGAAAAAAATCACGGTCAAAAAGTACCTTAGCAAATTCGATTTTTAGTTGCACGCTGTCTGCGTGAGGATCTAGCTGAAACCCTTGGAATTTTTCTTTGGCTAATTCTGCATCTTTTCTGCTGGCAAAAGTTAAGAATGCAACTGGACCTTGAGGTTGACCTTGGAGTTGAATCGGTAGTTGACCTTGAATTTTGTTTGTTCGGCATGGCTGTTTGAGAATCGCGCCTTCGTACCCTAATGATAATCATATAGATGGCGCTAATGAGTTTAAAAATAATTTCATTCAAAAGGCGCTAATAAGTTCGAAAATTAATTTGTATAAAAACGCGCTAGTAAGGTCAAAAATCAATGTGCATAAAAAGTCGATAATGAATTTCAAAGTTAATTCGTATAGAAAACGCTAGTGAGTTTTAAATTATTTTGTATTGAAAGGTGCCGATACGTTTAGTAACTAATTGCTATCAAAAGCCGCTGAAGATTTTAAAATAATGGTTATTAAAAAATCGTTGAAACTAACAATTTTTTTTTATTACAGTCCTTGATCCCAAACTGGTACACCTACCGACCTAAAAAAAGTGTACCAGTTAGGGCGCATCCCTATACTTGTGCTAAGAAAGCTAAGGAGATTAAAATTTCCATATTTTGTAGTTAATCTCCAATTTTAATGAAAGAAGCTTTGTTTTGAACGATGGATTCTTCTAAAAACAAGCTTGTTTTCTTGAAAACAAAGCATTTTCATTGACTGGAGTATTCAAAGCGTCGTAAGGGAACGATCTCCAGAAAATGGGTCATCCTGTATTTCTTTCTCAAATAATATTTTTATTATTCTCATACCTTGCTGACCACCTTTTACTATAGTATACATTTAAATGTTTCTCTATTTTGAGAAAATTAACGTACGGTTTTAGAACAAACAAGGTAAGAAATTTTGTCACTCTCAAAGAACTCTTCAGCTGCACATTCATGTGGTTTTGAACTCGGGTGTCTCTTGTTAAAAAATCATGACGTAACTTTTTGATCATTTTTAATAATATTCTGAGTTTCGTGGGCTAGGCTGTCCGCGATCAAAACTCACATCTTGAAAATTTTTTTTTCGAAATTACCCTCAAAAGTTCAGACACAACGTGGGTTCAAATTAGGGTAAAAATAATCTGATGAGTCAAGAGTAGGCAAATTAAACTTCGAAATATATCGTAATTATGGGTCAAATAAGCCCTCAAACTCTGAGAGGACAAGATTCCGTCATATAATGGCAACTCGATAACAATGCTCACCATTATGGTCTGTTTTATTTCAGAGAAAATATTTCCAAAACATATAAAAAAATCAGCTACCGTAGGCGAAAAAAAGTTTTATTGGGCCTACCTTATTTTAAACTTACCTTGAAATGAGTGAAACAATAAATAAAATTCTCTCTCTTTCACATCTTGTGGTAATCCAGAAATAAATAATGTGCGGAGTTCTTCCTAGAATGAAAATAGTATCGAAAATCATGTTTTTTCAAAAAGACTGTAAAATAACACTTAAGAATCAATAGCTAAATCAGCTACAGCTGTAGAAAATCGTCATACATACAACTCTAATATGGGAAACCAGTTCTGCGGTGGTTATCCTTAAACGTACCGCCATTATCGTAGATGCTTTTAAGTGGCCGCTGCCTCATCGGGACCCCAGATTAGTACAGGGGAGGCATCATATCGCCGAAATTTTTATGCCTAAATTATTCAGCTATATCGGGTACTTTCGGCGATATTGGCACTTTCGGCGATATGAGGTCAGAAATAAAGTTTTTTGTTAAAAAATTAAAAACGCGAGGGTGTTCAAAATGACGTCATAATTTGAAAAATTTTCAATTTAATTGGGCGTTTAACAAAAGGTTGATATGAAGTAAAATACCAGAATATGTAGAATCAAGTACTCGACCAAACGCAATAAAATAAAAATCTGAAAAGTAATTTTGGGAACTTCCGATATTGGGAAATTCCGATATTGACAAATTCGGTGATATTGGGCCGGCGATCTAAGGCCGGCCCTGTATTGCACACAAAATATGGATGGGTTTTTTCATCCCTTTTGAGAAATAGAGAAAATATTTCGTAATTTCATGACGCATGAATAGGGTTCGGACCGGCGAAAACTTGGACTTTAAAACAAATGAATTTAATTAAAAACAAAATAAAAATTCTAAGGTAGAATTTTAAAACTTGAAAAGTTATCGAAAATTTTCGGGAGAATTTTGCGGGGATTTTTAAGTTTAAAAACCATATTTGAATTTTTCCTCGAGGAATTAAGGACCAGATAAACAAACAAAAAAAAAATTTCCATAAATTTCCCTCTATAAAATTTTTCGGCTTCAAAGTCATAATTCGGCTTTTTTTGTAAGATATGTACCAAAATTTTCAAACAACCTTTTTTCAAAAATTTATTTTTATAATTTATAAAATTTTACTATGCCTAATTTTCTTATAACTTCAATATATAAATGATTAAAATTAATTAACTCAAAAAAAAATAGAAATACAGGCCAAAAACTTTCATTTTGAAACCTACTTTCTGAACACTGGGTTTTTTACCACTGATTTACCCTAGGAGTCTTTTTTCATGTAACTATCGGTTTTACTTCGACCCCTGGTTCTCCCGGCCCGAACCCTACGCACGAATCATGCCTTACAAATTTTATAAAAACGCATTGAATTTAAAAAGCTTCCTCGAAAAAAAGATACAGTGATACTTAGGGACTTTCCTGGGAAAAATCGTGAAAAACCTGCATGGTTGAAGCTTTTATTCAGAAGATTACTTTTTAAATTTTCTTTACAAGTTTTTAACACATTCTAGAACTGGCTGGGTTATTTATAATTGAAATGATTTATCATTCGTCATTTTTTTCATAAAATGGATCTCTGATTCGGAATCCGAATTTCGGACTCAGTAATTCCCTCTGTTTTTTTCTTACCTTTGGAGTTTGGTTATTATTCAAATCAACATTGAATTCTGGTTTCATTCTGTGTGCGTGAAAAATGTTCTGTGGTGTAAAAATAATGCGAAAAGTGGTTTGAAAACTGAAAAGTTGAAATATTCTTGATTTCTTCAAAATAAGCAATTTCGATTGAAATAAAAAAACAAGGAAATAAGTACCAATTAGAGAAAAAATAGTTTTCGGCGGACAGACCAGGCCAAAAGGTTTTAGAATTACAGTACACCGATTTTAAATTATAGAATTATCTTTTTTTCGTCATTTATTAGCTGCGGAACACGGAGTTTGATAATAAGCTATTTGTAAACTTCCGCAATTTGTTGAATTTCACGTTTACCAAAAACTTGTAGACCCCATCCCGGGCCCCCATCCGGCTCCCGCCTTCCCTAATTTTTCCGTACTTTTTGCCTAAGCCTGATTCATATCCGCTATCAACCCATAGCCTTTCCCGATCACGCGTTTAGTAGTTAGGGTGTTCGAGGACACATCTGATTTTCTCGAATGACGAAAAAACAGAACTTATTTTTAAACATATTAAAGTATATTAAGGGAGTACTGGTCGCATTTAGAGACTCGGACATGAAATTTTCTAGATTATTTTTAAAATAATTTTTCTGAAAATACGGACAAAAATAAGTTTGATCAGATGTCTTTTTATTTTCATTTGTCAAAATAAAACTAATTTTATCACGATTAGAAATTTTTAATCACGATTTTGTCGAAATTTGGGAATTTCTGATAATTTGAATCGCTGTTTCCGAAAAAACGAGATACAAAAATGCAAATTGTGGACCTTGGGGCTCTGCCCGTCCTTAAGGATCGTATTCATACCAGTTTAAGTTTCCTGCCGTCAAAATCCAGGGAGGAGTAGTATTTTCCCCGAGGCACTCAAAATAAGGCCAAAAAAAACGTTTTTTGCTCATTTAAGCTCCGGATGGAATTTAAATGAGCAAATCGGATCTTGGGATTCTGCCCACGTTCTCTGTGGTCAATAAAATCTATAAAAGTATTCTCTATCTTTAAAACTCAGGGAGGAGTAGGCTTTTGAAGTAAACATATTGCCACTTTGAAAGGTCGTTCCTGATTGGTCGGCCAATCAGAGCCTCCAATTTTTTTTTTGGAAGCAAGATTAATGTTCAATTATCCCTAAACTGAAATCCATATGTTCGTGCTGTTTCAAGTATTTCATGAAGCGACGCTGAAAACCCTTGTTTTTGGCCTTAAAATGCGACCAGTACTCCCTTAAAACACACATTTCATTGAAATCTTAGTCGAAATAAACGATTCTGATTGGTCTAAATTTAAACCAATCATAATCGAGCTCAGACTTTAAAATTTTGAAAAAATACTTTTATAGTTTTTTATTTTCTCAAAAATTGGTCATTGTGAATTTTCTTGCCCTCTGACACCCTAGTAGTAGTTTTTGAGCTGTGGAACACGAAGCTTCATAATAAGCTATTTGTAAACTTCCACAATTCTTTGAATTTTACGTTGCCCCGAGAACAGAGGGAGTCCCTATTAGGGGCATACGTAAACATTATTGTTACCGTCGTATATGAATATCGTATATATGAATATTATTAATCATAATTATTAAATTAATATTATTACCGTCGTACATATTAAATTCATATTATGAATATTATTAATCATAACTTATGATGCCCTACAATAGAAAATACTCTTTTCTTAGCTTTTTGGCTTTGAGCGCGATTAAATCGTAAATTTCTCTGATTTTAAGTCTTGTAGATTATATTCTAGAAACAAAAAAATAATCCAAAAATCATCCTCGATGAAATACAAAATGTAATAGAAATCTATCCAAAACTCTTATTCTTTTGAAATCGGATATTTTTTGTGTGCAATCGGAAAGTTAGACAACTTTCTCGAATAAAAAAGTTAATTTTAAACAGTTTGAGAAATAATTCATCGTAGAAAAATGATAGTTATTACCCCTGCTTTATGTTATACTTTGATTGAATAATGTCTATGAAGTAATTCACAGTATAATTAAAACCTAGATAATTATGATGTCATTCATGGTTTCAAGCGAATCTCCTGAATGAACGACAACAGATTTTTTTCTCGTGACGGGTATCTTCGAGAGAATATCTACTCGAAGTCTTTCGTGATCTCGCAAAATTGTACAGTGTGTAGTATTACTATGATACCTACTACATAAGAGATCAGGAAAGAATTCAGTCAGATAAAAACATTATACATATGTAGTATATTTCTGATTAGCAAACGTAGAGTGTTTTTTAGTAGTAGGGCCGGGATATTCCACATAGTGTGAATAGGGGATATAAATTATTATATAATATACAGTGGGTGAGACCGAGCTTTTCGAAAAAGTGTTGCCCATTGGTCTCACACGAAGGGTGTTGCCCATTGGTCTCACTTGTCCGATTTTTTAATTTGATACATGTATTTTCTGAAAACTTAAACACAGTTTGTTCTAAATTATAAAATTTAACAATTATATTGTAAAATTTCACAAATATATTAATTCATTATAAATTATCAAAATTATGGGTAAATCGAAAAAAATTGCCATAGAAAATTACCAAAAATTTCTGAGTGTTGCCCATTGGTCTGAAAAAATAAAATCTGCGAAAAAGTGTTGCCCATTGGTCTCACTGTTGCCCATTGGTCACTGATGCCCATTGGTCTCACCCACTGTATAGAATATTTCTCTTGGGATCATCGCCCTGCGCTCGCTTTTCTAACCTAGGATTCAATAGTGTTTTATAATATCCCGTGATAAATTTGAGTGGTTCCCAATATCAGCAGTGTATGATATATAATATATCGTTTAATATCATTGTTTCATTGTAAAAGGTGAAAATGAGGTTTTGCTCAAACACGGTTTATCAATTTTTTGTTGATACTTCGAAACAAGATTCAAATTTATCATTCAATTTATTATCATGTTTTATCTAACGTTTCGCTTTTATTTTCAGTTGTTACATTAAATTTAGCATTTTCGAAGATCTGCTTTTTCTTCAAGTTTAAGGGGGTATGCGACTCTGATTTGACATTTTCACGGTAATATACTGAAAACTAAGAGCTTATGAGAAAAACCGAAAATGTTAATTTGTAGATCTATCCTTAATCTTGCGAAAAAGTACATCACAAATTATTTCTGACCATTACACCAATAGGTACATTATTCGTAACAAGTGACATTTTCCAAACTGCAAAAACTATCCTCCTCCCAGACGTATATCAAATCAAGCTCAAATTTTCACAGATCACGTAACGGTAGTATGTCAATCTTTTCTCGTCGGCTTTTTTTCATCCGGCGACGAAACAATTCTAGAACGCCAAATAAGCGTCGATTTTTCACAATTCAGACTCAAAATCTATCTTCTCCTAGGATATATTTGCAAAATGGCGCAAATTTTTATCAAGTATTCCTAAGAAACATTGTAAGAGACTCTCGCGGGTTTTTTTTGCAACTTCCAGCTAAAACTCGAAATATGATTTTTTTTGGTCATTTTCGAAAAAATTTCCGAAAAAAAAAGTGCTTTGATTTTTTCAAAAGAAAGCCAGTAAAAACACTGATGAGAAATGGCTTACGTCAAGTCGGATATTTTGAAGTTTTAGTGGTCAAAGTTGAGCAAACGTTATTTTTTAACTTCATTTTTTTAAAAAATACTTAGAAAAAACATTGTAATGCCTCTAAGGCCTCTTTTAAATCAGAGTCGTATACCCCCTTAAGGGGATTGTGGGTGCTTCCAGCAATTGCTGGGGAAAAATAAGCCTTTTTTAAAACTCAAATATCTTTTGTGAGAATTGAGTGAACGTTTATTTTTCCAATTGTATATTGTAGTCCGTAACCTTGAGAAGTCAAAAATTGATTCAGTTTATAAAAATATTATCACATCAACCTTTAAATGTATAAACCTAATTGCTGGTATTTCTTTCCATGAAGTATACCGTCATATCCACGTATCCAAAAATCACATAATGCCGATATTATTGGTCAGAAAAAAATTCTCTACAATTGCAACCAAGCATATTTTATAAATTCATCTTAAGGGGTAGGTGTTGGTTTTTTTTGAGCCCTTTATAGAATTAATTTATGATACATTAATATCGGTTATGACTAAAGGTGACCCAAGGAATCTCATGGTGGCAATTTTTTTTTTCAAAACAATCTAGAACAAAAATCTAGAATTTTCAAAAATTCGAATATTTTTTTGCTTTAACCCGCATAAAACCGGTATTCCACCATGATATGAACATTTTTTATTGATGAATATGACCCACCAAAAACGATGCATGACATTAAAATTATCGGAAATGTCTTAATCGAATTATAGAAATTTCAATTATTTTTAAGCCAAAATGTTAAAACCTAATTATCGAATTTGACGCTGATTGGTTGAAAATTTTGATTAGCTGTAAGCCAACTTTTTGATCAGTGAAATCCTCAGCTTCAATTTGGTGGTACTTTTGTTTCGATCAGACGAACTTTTTTTTCGAACTTTTCATTTCCGGTTCACTTTCATTCAATTTTCTAGAATTCTAGAATTTTATTCAAAAATTCCTTCTCATCACTTTTACCGCATTATATTTATCTACCTTAGTCGAAAAAATGGCTTGATTCTAAACATTCGTCTAAAAGAAGATAGATTTGAAGTCGAAAAACTGGCAAAATCGGCGTTTAAGTGAGATTCTAGAAAAAAAAAAAGTCAAAAATCGAAAAATTCCTTCTCATCACTTTTTTGTTCTCATTTATTCGCTACTTTGTGTAAATTTGAGACGCTTTGTATTGGGTCTAAAAGAAGATAGATTAAAAAAAAACCGTTTAGTGCTCTAGAATAGACTCACCACCTGGTGGTGTGATGTACAAGGTTGACTTTAAAATGTGTAATCGTTAGACGAAGGCTAGATCTACAAACGACTATCCTCAGATTTTTTACAACTGCCCTAGAACTGTTCTGAGGCGTGATTGAAAGGTACCAAAAAGCGACACCTACCCCTTAATTCGCCGAAAATTATTTTTGAAAATTCCTTGCTATAGTTAAATATAGGCAAAATGTAGATTATTTTACAAAAAACAGTATACCTCACGAACGGTACATGCGATTTCCTTTCTCTTTTTCATAAATCCTACTCTATTATCTTATTAAACTTTTGAACCAAGGAAATTTTAATAATTTTTTTATATTTCTCGCAATCACTATTTCATGCTGATTTAATGCGCCGCCATTATTACATTGATTAGGCTAAAAATTAAATATTGAAAGGCACAAAAATCTGAACAAACTATCATATTGAAATACTTTCATTTAGACTAACTTTTTTTGCGAGTTGATTTTTTTGTATCTGAAATGATACCATATCTAGAATTATTTTCCTTTTTATGCAAGTCCGAAACGATTATTTTTTTGAAATTTTCTAGAATATGGTCAAAAGTTTCCAATTTTTATTTTGGTCTGAATTTCCGTGAAAATTGTCACTAATGGGTTATTTTGTTTTTGATCATCTGTCATTATTCGGCATTTCAGTTAGCAAGCGATTTCAATGTTCTAGAAAAAAATATCCAGAAATAATTTTGGTGATTTTTTACATTGCAAACGATTCTCGAGGTGCTGGATGGGTCAGGTGCAATTGAAAAAAACGAATTTGCGACGTGGTCGAAAATAACTACTGCACCCACAATCCTCTTAAGTCTTGACAAAGACTAATAATAATTCTAGAAATTCCTTGAAATTTAGCAGATAAATATCAAATCAAAACAATTTTAATATAATATTTTGCATTTTTCATGCACTGTAATAAATCAGGGTTTTGTAATTTTGGCCTGGAATTTTATTATTATTAATGTTTTCAAAGACAGCTTTTTAAAAATTCTTCTTGGTTAATTTGAATTCTGCCATTTCACTCAAACCATTATCACCCAATTTTTGCAAATGCAAGCTAACATTCTTTGTACTGTACAAAGTTAAACCATTTGTTTTAGATCGTTTTAAACTCGACAAGAGCTTTGAAATCGCGCAACTCGCGAGTTTAGTCGTTTTCTTCAAATTGGATAGGACCGTCCTCGGGTAGGTAGTACTGTAAAAGGTCTCTTTTCCTATCCAATAAATAGATTCCAATTTAAAGGAAAACGACTAACTCCCGATTTGCGAGATTCATAGCTCGTATCGACTCGATACTATCGAGTCTTTAGGAATATTACAAAATAATTCAAAAAAAACAAACAGAAACGACCAAAAACTTCAAAATAATTGCTTTTTGATAGATAGAACCTTGCAGAGAAATGACTGATCAAACAAAAACCCCTTTCATCTCTCTT
>SCLH01000168.1:0-12616 GCA_004367855.1 Oikopleura vanhoeffeni
TTTCACAAGATATATGTGCTCAGTTTGAGCTATCTAAGAATTTTATCGGATGCGTTGTTTTGAAAAGCTGAATTAAATAATGAAATTGGCTTAAAAACTAGTAAAAAGGGATCAGGAGCCCCCGTAATTGATATAGGCCCCCAGTACAAAAGCGGTGCCCCATATTGCCGAATTTGCCAATATTGCCAAATTTTTTTGCCCGAACATTTTTTCGATTAAGTATCAAAGATATTACTGTGAGAACGATTTCGAACCTATCGTGATAAAATTAGTATATCGATAACGGGGGCTTCTCGTCATTTTTTACTAGACTTTTAGCCAAAATTTTTATATAATTCGGCTTTTAGAAACAACTTATCCGATAACATTCTTAGATAGCTCAAACTGAGCACAAATATCTTCTGAATGATAAAATAAAAAAAAGGTCCAAATCCGACCACTGTTTACATTTTTTTTTGAGAAAAAATAATAAATAAACAATTTCAGTTATATCAGAAAGAAGTTAAAAATAAATAAGTCCGGTGAACCAATTTTTTATTTGATTATTCAGAAGAAATTTGTGCTCAGTTTGAGCTATCTGAGAATGTAATCGGATAAGTTGTTATCAAGAGCCGAATGATATAAAGATTTGACAGAAAATATTGTAAAAAACGACCAGGATCCCCCGTAATCGATATCCTGGAAAATTTCACTATCGACAATTTGTATCATAAATTATAGATAATGGAATATTAAATGTTAAGTTAATGTTTTTAAGTTTGAAGTTAAGTTATTTTTGAATTGACGTAGGTTCATGAACGTTAGGTTCATGATCACGTGTTCATGATCAAATGAAAAAAAAATCAAAATAATAATTTCTTTCTCGCGCCAATTTTAATTTTATTTTTATAATCCAGAAATATCAATTTATAATATATCAGTTCTAGGCTGTCACCTAAGTCGATCAAAACGGAAACAGAGACATACGAGAAAAAATGAAGGTGACCAATAGGAAGTTGATTATTTTTGATTTTAATTAAAAAAAAAACAGTTCCGAATATTTTTTTGCAAAAATTTTCGAAATCTAAAAATTTCAGGTGCGCCTATAATAAGAGCCGCTATATCATATAGGGAGCAGAAGAAAATATGATCATTATAGCATATATGGAATTCCGCCCTCAGTAGTACAAATTCCTAGAATATTTGAAAAAATGCAAAATCTTGAGCATTTGTGTGAGTTAGAGAGATTCTGCTCTAATTAGGTTTATGCTTGGTTTTAAGCACTTGATGAAGACCAGTTTGCTACAGTACGCTGCAATTACAGTGGTAAATTAAAAATAATATAATAAGGAAATAAAGATTTTTACAAGTAAAATTTGCAGATATTAACGTTAATAAGGTATCCTCATTAAAATTTCACGAAGAATAACGAGATATTAATTCGTATGACTCCATGTTTAGCCACCGCGTTGCCCACACCATGTTAATCGCATTTACGAGCACTTAATCAGTGATTGACAAGATCAGTATATAAAAGTTATAGATAAACTTTGAAAAAAACTGACGTTTGTGCGTTTTTTTGAATTTTTACTGTATTACAGTACTTATTTTTTGCAAAAATTTTTAAATACAAAAATAAAAAGTTTTCATCATGATCAAAAAAATATCTAAGACATTTTTTCATTACATCATAGCCGAAAATGAATACATTGACCGATATTCAAAGAAATAGGTCGGCAAAAATAGTACGTTTTTTTCAAAATTGCTCAAATCACATTTAAAAACGTGAAAAGGTTCTTAAGAAGTTTTTAAGACTTTGTTTCTATAACACCAAAGTTCAAAAACGATCATGTGACCTTCAAATTAGGAAATAAAGTTTGGTGAAAGTAAACGAATAGTGATCAAATTACGCCGAAATTTTTTTTGAGCCAATAACAGCCAATTTAAGAGTTTTGAATAAATCATATTTTCCAAACACGTCCACGTGATTTTATTTTTCGAGAAATAAGGATTTATCTATGACATATTTCAACCCTAATTTTTGAATTATTTCGTCACCTGATTTTATGCGGACATTGCTGTAATGCGAAAAGTTCTTAAAAACGTTTGAAGTTGACCCTGGAATTTTTTTGACGTAATTTGAGTATTTTTTTAAATTACTTTACAATGACTTTTTTTTCAAAAGTACTCAATCACGTAGAAGACCCCTTAAAAGAATCGTCAAGAATTTCTAAGAACTTTTATTGCATTTTAATTGGCCTCCGGTTTAAATAAAGCAGTCCTAGAAGTCCAAACTTCAAAACACTGATTCATAAGAATCAGTTCATGCGTAGGCGTGTATCCCTTTTTTTTTCTCACCACGAGAAATTATATCCCAAAATAATTTAGAGTCATTATACTAAGAGAATTTTGTGGAAAACATATAATTATTTTTAGACAAAGCGATAGAAGAATTATTTGAAGTTTTATATGATGGTAATTGCAAATATAAATAAGGTTAATATCATCTTATAATTGCACTTTTCTCTGTAACAAGAGGTAATTTTCGCAACTTTGTTTTCTTATCTCATTAATTGCCTTTAAATTCGTTTAAAATTATTATTGTTTTTCATTTGTATAGCAAATGTGGCTGAATATTATTTTAAGCTATTAAAAATGAATGTTGATAATGAACTTTGCTAATATAGCCGATTAAAAGTGTGGCAACGCGTTGGCTAAAATCGAGTCTGGGTACAGATATCATGTCTACGAGGTACGTCTCAAATATTATATTCATCACAAACTATAATTAATAATAATAAATAAGCACATAATTATGAAAATAATTCAACTAAATAAATAAATTCGATTTTCAATCTGCATGAGTTAATTTACCTGCAAAAGTAAGCTGACCATGTATAATTTAACTGCAAACCCAAAATAACTTTTAAAAAAAGGGGTAAAGTAAAAAGCCAGATTTTCTGATCTATATTTGATCAGTACTATATATTTATTGTTTGAGTTAATTACAACTATTATTGTTAATTTTTTAATAGTAAATAATAAGCGCACAAGTACCTTTTATATTTGTTAAAGAAATAATGAGGCGAATTCTAGGTGAACAAAATGTCCCCATATTACTATCAAAAATCATGAAATTTTTTTTTTGAAATAATTATTTGTCATAAGAATTCACTCTGAAGATTCCAGTATTTTATTGCTAATTGAAAGAAAATCTTGAACTTGCAGATGTGAGAACGTTTTCAAAAATATTTACGAGTTGAATTACGATTTTTCCACACCGGGGTGTTCGATATTGGTCAAATTGAAAAGTGCGTTGGTGCAAGGTAAATCAAATGTCGTCATAAATGCCGTACCACAATTAAAAATATAAACCAAAATCAACCGACAAATAAAATGCCGAAATTAATAGAAATAGAAGTCAACTCAACCAATGGAACTAGAGGTCGCCAGTCCACGTGTACAATCCGTCTCACCACCCAGAAAACCGATGTAAAAAAATACAAAATAATCAAAAAAACAAAAATATGTTGTCAAAAAAACAACAAAAAAAAGGCTAATCAGCCGATCGATAGACATTTTTCAAATATTATTTTTTCTCACCAAGAAAAAATTCGTACTGCGTCATCTGATATTCTCTTTCCCTTCGTATCATCTGTATATTGCCTTTTAGGCAACCATGACTTTTTAATTATCTTTGCGTCATTTCCAATCAGATCAACTGTTATAACACTAACCCACCAATCAGCGTGGGGATTAGTCACAAATAGTACTAGAGTAACCATGCGTCATCCTAAACGACCGTATTAATGTAGGACTTAAAACGTATGGTGACCCTGGAAACCTTTTCTGACTATACCTGCAATAAGTCTCTATTTACTTAACTGTAAAAACAGCCGCAGGCAGTAAGCCTTGGTTCTTCGGTATCTAATACTGAGCAATAAATTATACAATACAATACAATACTTCTCTGATGATCAGAATGATTGGCTTAGTGTTATGACAAATGAGTCATTTATTTTATGAAGCAAAAATGCTCAAAACTTCTTATTTTTGAAGTTTTAACCATCAAAAAAGGAAAATTTTGAACTTAAGAACATTTAGAACAAATATTCAGGCAAATAACAAGATTTAGAAAAAAAGTGATCAAAAAGCCACAAACAAACACTTCCAACCACAACGATCCGAAATGTCCGATAAAACAATTATAACCTTTCGACTATGTACAAAATTTTGTCGAGAAGACATAATTGCTCAGTTTGACCTGATGATTTTTGGTTAAAACCTTTATACAAAACATACATCGGCCGTAATATACAAGTTGGCCTAGTTTTAATGCAAAAAAAATTACCGGACATTCCGGACCGCTACTGCCGAAAATACTCATCCGTTAGCCCATAAATTTTTTCGTCTATTTTTCTTCCATTTGTCGAATTTGTCCACATTGTCGAGTTGTAAGCTCGAGTTTGTTGAAAAGCANTTGCCAAGGTTAACAGTTATACAAAATGAAAATTTATTTGTATAATAAAATGTTTTAAAATTATTTCATTTCTTTATTTTTTAATTTGCAAAAATAACGATAATCTCCGAAAAGATAATTCTAAGTTTGAATTCAATTATCTTTGAAAAATCTCGCCTACTACTGTACTTGCTTAATATCGAACTTTGATTGGTCGCGGGCCCCGCGGTCTTATACTACACTCACTACCACACATAACCAGACTTGCGCGGCAATATTGCGGACTTTACTGCGCTATTGTCTGCGACGCCGCGTCTTCAATCGCGATGCCTGGCAAATGGAAAGCTCCGATAAAAATGCACCAAATCAATCGTTAATGTTTTAAAAGCACAAAACAACCAAAATACGAACAAAAAAATTCGAAATTTTTGAATTTTTTCGATTTTTTCTGAGTATTTTTTCAAAATTAAGCGGACAAATAACGCTTGTTTCAATTTGAACCCTCCAACATCAAAATTTCGGCTTGACGTTAATCAACGTTCTGTTTAGTGTTTTCCAAACTTTCTTTTGAGCTTACTTTCGAAACAATTGAAGCGCACCTGAGAGAAGATAGATTTTCCGTTTTGACTTAGGTTTTCCTGTCTCGCTTATGTGTCTGGAAATGTATGCATGCAAAAAAAGGCTAGTTCTACAAACTGGCTGATCTCAATAATATCCTTGAAACCCTGTTTGGCTAATATTTCATCGAGAAAATGCCAAATTAGGAACCGGGATACCCTTAAGGTCAAATTTTCATGACTAACTTTAGCCAGCTGTAAAAGTTGCAAATTAGGAGCTAGCGCACTTTTTTTTCTGCAACCAGGAAAAAAAGCTGATACAATTTCAAGTTTTTGATTTAGGGCACAATGACCGGTCAAAGTTCAAGGTCAATCTCAAGTTCATCGTAGAGAGTTGAAAGTACCTTCAAAAGAATCGGATGGGTCGACTTTCCGATGAAAATATTTGCAACTATTGGTCAATTATGTACCTAAGGTCGCTAGAATTATTTGACCAGTTGTTGCTCTCTAGCGACCTTTCAGTACATAATTGACCCATCGTTGTGAAAATTTTCATGAGAAAGTCGACCCTTGCGATTCTTCTGAGGGTACTTTCAAGTCTCTACGATGAAATCGAACTTTGACCTGATTGCAGAAAAAAAATGCGCTAGCTCCTAATTTGCAACTTTTACAGCTAAAGTTAGTCATGAACATTTGACCTTAAAAATTTTTTTTTCGAAAAATTTCAAAAACGAAAAAAATCCTGGCTCTTAAAATGACCAGAAAAAAATTTTCTACAAGAAAGCTTAAAAACATTGATACTCATTTTTGACTTTTGAAATTCCTTACTTTAAATCGTCAATTATAATATGATATACTATATTGATAATAAATTATAAACCATATTGTATACCAAAAAGTTTATATCACTCGAAACGAACGTTTAATTTGTTGAAACTACTTTTGAAAGAATAAAAGTGTTCGAGACCGAAAATAACATTTTCGTCAATTTTCGAGCACAACTTCTATCGTGCTCAAAGTTAGACTTTTGGTAGTAGACAAAGTTAGACGAAATTCAAAATTTTGCTTCGAGAATTTTAAGATAATCAAAATGAAAGATTAGTTAACAAAAAATATTGAAAATGTTTCATGTACGAAAGCCAACCCCACTTTTTAACGTTTATTTTGGCAATTTTTTCGATACCGTAGAGCTCATTCGTGCGGCGGAATTTAAGTTTTGTTTAAAAAAATATTAAATTAAAACCTTTTTTTTCGGTACATGGTAAGATAAAATTTCTGCCACATTTAGTTTATTCAGCAAGGCTGATTTAAAAAATCATAATTTGCTTCAACCACCGAAAAGTAATAAAAGTATATGATAGTGCAATCAAAAATCATTACAAACGGGTTTTATCATGTTAAGTTTATTTGATTTATTCTGTAAAACGGTTTCACTAATTTATAAATTTGAAAAACTGATGTCTATTTGGGTTTATTGATAAGAATGATTTTGAGACCATTAATGATCAATATATATTTAGAAAACTAAAATGTCAAAATAGTTTGCTAGATTGTTAAAGCACACGTTGTTGTTTCACTTGATTTTGACAAAAAATCGGAGAAAACGCGAAAGTTTCGGCATTCGTTTTTGATAATTTTCTCATAAAAAAACAGAAAAATTATTTAATTGAAATAAAATACAATTCTGACGCGTCGACGACGTTACTTTGTGAATAAAAAAGGTTTATTAATTATTAAGTAGTTCTGACTTGGAACTTAGACTTGTGGATATTGATTTATTCGTGTGTTGTGAAGTTCAATGCTATATTTTATTTTGCAAGTTAAACTGGGTCTTAAAGCAACTTTTTGATATTTGTTCAATTCATCTACCGTTTAATCTGAAAGATCGAAATATATTGGTCAAATTAAGATATTGATTTTAAACTTGTGGACATTAATCTGATAATTGTGAAGGCTGATTAAATTCTTGTAGATACTGATCGGATTTTTGCTGGATACTGGTGAGAGTTTTGTGTAGATTGAAAAGAAATTGGTGTTGGTTCATTCCCAACTCTTTCATAATTTGATTTTCTTAAATCTACCGGTTTCACTTTAACCAGTTCACATTTAACTTGGATTGCAGAAATATGATAACATTGAGCAGAAGCTAGCTTCAGAAATAAATATAAAAAATGTGAGAATTTTGATACAGGGGAACGCAATATTGTGGAAATTTTTGGCCAATAATTTTAGCAATATTGGGCACTTTTGGCGAAATTGGCACTTTGACTTGTTTTTCTATTTCAAGTTTCACAATAGGTTCAAATAAAAATAAAATTCAAACAAGAACTGTTGTGATTGTGCCTCAAATTCTAAAAATATTATTTTATGACCATTTTCTTTGGCTGGACACGAAACATCTAAACCCTCCAAAAATGGCATACAAAATAATCCTAGAATCTTGTCTTTCTCATACATTATGAAGAATTTTAATGCGGTTCCAAGAAAATAATTGATTTTTTTTGTGATATTTGGTTTCAATATTCTGGGGGGTTTATTTTTTAGGATTTTCCGCCTATAGTTTACTTCCGAAACAATTATTTCGGAAGCAGACATCAAACAACAATGTGAGGTTAGCCAGTTTTTAGGAAAGTGCTTTGTGCATGCATAACACTTAGAATACAAATTAATATAGAGGTATCTAGATACAGATACTTTTCTTCAAAATCCCTATTCTAAATTATATGGGAAAATAACTATTTTTTTAAACATAATCGTGATTATTTTAACAAAATTTTGGACTTAAAAAAATTACTCTTGATTTATAAATTATAAGTAGTAGTATAGTAGTATTATACTACTAGTGCATAAATATAATTAGACTAAAGCAGAAATCCAACTATAATTTCTAGAACTAAAAATTTAAATTCTAGAATTTGAAATTTTAGATGCAAAAATATAAATTTTCAATTATGCAAAAGAAATTGAAATTCCACCTGTGTTGAGCTTTCTTTCAGAGAGTCTATAACTTTTGATTGGGATACTTAAACATACAAATTAAAAGCTAATATTGTTTCACAAAACCTTTTTATATTAATTATGTTTGTGAAATTATTTCTTAATTTGTGACAAAGCTGTAACGATCTTCACAAAATTGATTTTCGTGGCCTAGTAATTTTCTCCAGCCGCTAATAACTGGCGGAGTCTACATACAAATTGATTCATTTTCTCAAAAAAATTAATAAAACTGAATGAAAAGACGTTTGACGTCGGATAGTTGCATATTTACGTTTACGTTTATCGTAAAATTAAAAAAACATCCCAAAAACCCTCTTCGTAACACGTTTAATAACTCGTTAACTTTATTTGAGAAAAACAAATTTTCAGTTGGAAAAGATTCAACGCAATTAATGCAACACAGTCCACGTGAATTACTCGTGATACAAATACCGGCGCGCACTCCTATAACAATAAAAACAGCATGTTAATATCATAACAAACAATTAGAAGCCTAATTTCTGTTCATATAATTGTTATACTTTTTTAAATATACTTTTCTGGTGAGTTTTCACCAGAGAAGTATTTTGCTATTCAAATTTCATTTTCGTACATATCAATGTGATATGCTGAATTTGGTTAAGGGGTTTCTAAATGTCAATTGTTGTAATTGCTGGGTATTTTTTACCACTTTTGAACGGTCTATAACTTATGATTAAAATGATCAAACGTAAAAATGAAAACAAAATATTGTTCTGTAAACACTTTTTATAATGTTTAAAAATCCCAAATTATTTTAAAATTAGTAACAAACTCGTAAAGCGTTTTACAAAATCGAGTTTAAAAATGCACAATTCCCCTCCAGCAGCAAAAAACTTGACCAGATATTATCCAAATTGATTGAAACTTTCAAAATAACACCGAAACAAAACTGTCGGCCATCTTATGAGCAAGAAATAATGAGTTTACGTTTAGGTCGTTCGTAAAAATGAAAAAAACTCAATTTCGTAAAAAAATTTTTATCTCTCTTATATAATATGAAAAATGATTTTGATTCAAATATAAAATATATTTTAGCGAATAAAATATTACAAACGTTGGTATGGAATTTGTTTCACTTTGCGTTCATTTCTTTCGATCACAAATACTGCGCGCACTGCTGTATTATGAAAAGTAGCGTGTCAATCACATAACAAATAATAAGCCTAATTTCCTTCAATAAAGGGAATGCACGCTCTAAAATATACTTTTTTTAGCCAGCTTTTCACAAAGAATTCATTTTAGCCATTTGTATGATATTTTTATAACAATTTCTTTAATACCGCAAATTTTGGTGAAACATTCAAAAATAGACTTTAACGTCGGAATAAAGATTTTTATAAGTCATATAGAATTTATCAGACACCGATTTACCCATAAATGATATGTTTTTATTAAATTTATATAAAAGAGAAGCTTTACTTATGTCATGAAATTTAACATGCAGAACCCCCTTTAGGGTGTGGGTGACGTTAATTGGGATTTCTCAGATATTTTTTTAAATTGGCCTATCTTGTAGAACATTTTTCACTGAGTTTTTTAACTTAGAGGATTTTCTCTGAATTCAGATTTTTTTCCGAATAAAGTAGGTTTTAAGAAAAAATTTTTTCAAAAAATTAGAATTCATATTTTTTCTGACTTGCAGGATTTTTTTCTGAATTTTGAATTTTTTTCTAATAAAGTAGATTTTAGAAAATTTATATTTCAGAATTTCAACAAAATCTAGAAATTCACAAGTCGTTCCTGAGTTTTTGAAAAAAAAAATCGGAAAAAAAGCTACGCTTTGACCTTAATCCATGCTTTGAGGTGAATTTGATGCACAAATTGAAAATTTTTTATATATTTTCAAGGAGGAGTAGGCTTTTGCGTGAGGCTCTCAAATAAGCTGTATTGAATACTAGGGGCAACATTTTTAAAAAGGGCTACGCTCGTTGAATTGCAAATAACAAGAAAAAAATGATAAGAAATGAATGAGGGGTAGACTTTTTAGTACTTTTAGGGACGCCTACTGAAAATCATTTGCTGAGCGTAGGTTGAAGTATCAGATGCGTTGAATAGTACTGGCAACTTCCTTAAGAGTACTGTACTACGTATTTAAAAAATAAATAAATTATTTCTGAAGCCAGGTTTCTCAGAAAGTTCACTTGAAAATGTGTTAAAAATAGCCCAATTATCGTCACCCACATCCTTAAAACTATAAAAATAGACTTCAAAGTCGAAATAGCAAATTTTAATTAGTCGCAATCGATTTCATAGGTCTTTTTTCACCCGGGAATTGTATTTGTTTGTCTCATTTATCTAACATAAAATGATAATTTCTGCATGCAACTCAGCAGTGCTGAGTCAGCACCCAGAACCTTCTTGAACAAAGTCCAATGTTGAGCCGATATATTGGCTCTGGTGCCTTGGCGGAACTTTCTTTATATGCTCACAAGGGTTAATTGATACCATTTTACAGAAACAATTATCGTGAAATTTTTTTAGAAAAAATTGGTGATAAAATTGATTGGACTATTAAAAAGGCGGCGCTAAGCACAAAAATGCGAGATGGAAATCTTTTAAAAATTTAACTAAAGTGAGTAACAATTGTGAGATTATTGTTAACATTATGGCATAATGAAAAATTATCCATAAATTATGGGCCATAATTTATAATCTCTCGTAATTTATGGGGTTGGTCGTCGATAAATTATGAGAGATTATAAATCATGGTCCATAATTTCTGGAAAATTTTCTCATTTTGACTGATTAGTTCAAGCAATTTGTTGCACACATTACTTATCATTTCAAAAATGATTTGGATCGAGCTCTCGGTAGGGGTTTTTCCCCGAGGAGATTCACGCCTAACCAATCAGAGCGCGACTTGGTTAATTTATTAAGTGACGTTCCTATCTCCCCGGGGAAAACCCCAAAAGCTAAAACACATTCGGTATACTATAGTATAACGTATAATATATCACAAAGTACCTGCCTCTATTATATGTAGCGCTAGCCTCACCACACCTGTCGCGCTCCTAGTGTGGTACTTATATAGAGTCAAGATGGACGGTCACAGTCAGGATCCTACCATTTTATGAGCCAATTTTGTAAAGAATTTTTTGATTATCCAAAGTAGGCTGTCACCTCAGTCGACCGAAACGGAAATAGAGACACAAAAAATGAAGATATCCAATATTGATAATTTTGAATGTAAATTTCAAAAAAATTTCAAAAATTTTTTGGCAAAAATTCTAGAAATCTTTTTGTCGAGCCTCTTCTATAGGTGACAGTCTAATCCAAAGCTCATTTTTTTGAGATGTTCCCAAAAAAAATTGTTAGAAATAGTACACAAAATCTAGAATTATTATTTGAAAGTAGTTTTTTCTTAAACGACCAGTTTTCATGCGAACAAAGTTTGTTTAACAAACACATCAAAAAATTAGATATTATACAAAGTTATTTATTCAAACTCAAAAACAGTTGTAAGGTTTTCCAGCAAGGTACAACAAAATAATGTTTACCACTGTTAATCTCCAAAACAGATCAGGAGAATGTTTAAATCATCTATTTTTCTTCATAATTTTTCTGATTATTTTTTTTCTAATATTGATTAGTCACTTGGGGGGATTGGTTAGTCACTTGTGGGTATTGGTTTGATACTTGTGCGGTTTGGTTTGTTACTTGGGGGTACTGGTTTGTTATTTGCTCGGATTGGTTTGTTTCTATCTCGGATTGGTTAGAATCTTGCGCGGATTGGTTTGAAATTTGTTGGTATTGGTTACTTTCTTGTGGGAATTGGTTGCTTGTCTGTTGATAATCTTCGATAATTTCAGTGCTTTGCTCTTCCTCTTCTTCGACGTCATTTGATAAACCCACATCATTGGCCATCTGAAATCGTCTTCTTGGAGCTGGCTCGTAAGCTTCTGGCTCGTACTCATACTCTGGATTAGATAAGCCTGAGCCCTCTTGAGCGACTGCAATAGTGAAAATAGAAAAAATTATAGTGATAAATAATTTCATTTTGAAAAAATTTGTATTTGTCTGACTAGATAGTAAACTGAATCTTGGTAATTTTGTACAAAATACGGTTCGTTTTATAGACTTTTTAGGGGCGCCCCCTTGCGTAACGACTGATAAATTGTAAACTTTTGTGGAGGTAGGACATAGATGAAGAGGATTAAGTACCACAAAATGACAAGTCTGACTTCACCTGCATATAAATGCAAATTATTATTGCAGGCAATTTATTTCAGCTATTTTAATACTCAAAAATTGAGATAAGGAAGAATAGGTATATTTGCAATTTTAATGCAAAATTTACTGGTTGTTCAGAAATAAAGTTACAAAAATGAGCAAAAAATTTGCCTGGATAACGATAGTGGTAAGTTAAACGCTAATTGGCTCAGAGCGTTATATTTAAAAAATGAAAATAGTCGATCTCCTCACCGTCTAACTTAGTCCCTACATTTGATGCATTTATTACTACTTACAGTATGTTATGAAAATGCAGCAAGTCAATCATATCGGTACTTTCTGGGGCTTTTATGCCACTATTTTAGCCATCATTTTTATATAATTCGGCTTTCGAAAACGACTTATCCGATTAAGTTTTTAGATAGCTCAAACT